>BJKM01000457.1:0-360718 GCA_015082035.1 Chaenogobius annularis
AAAATCGGACACTGACGCAGCCAAAAGACTCAAGCTAAGAACGTCCTCCTTGAACGGTTTGAAAATCGGATAATGCAGTTGAATGTCTTGTAGTGTAATATAAAACATTCAGTAAATACTTTTGTTTGAAGTCCCCTTTGGGACCCTCTCTGCACGTGCTCAGGACAATCAGACTCACCTTGCTGGCCTCCCTCTTCCACTCTTTGGGGCAGTATTTGGAGAGCTTCTGGTCCAGCTCCATGTAGACGTGCTCATTATCTGTGGAGCAGAGTCAAGAGTGGAACAATTACAATCACTTCCTCCTCAATGCGGCGCCGCAGAGCAAAAAGGTCCATTTCTGAAACAGCAAAATTAAAAAATAAATTTAAAAAAACCTTAAACGTGCACTGGCTCGTCTCCGTAGAGGTGTTAAACGCTTCGAAGGAAATGTTCCGCAGCATGGCATTATACTACAGTTATTCAAAATTGCAGGTGTTTTTATCGCTCCACAGATCTGACCTGTAACTTGTCATCAGGGAGGGCCGATTTTCAGGGCGCAACAAGCAACAAAGTCCCAGGAAAAATGTGCCCAAAAAAAGCTAAACTAGCCGAACAAGCGGTAATAATCGTGAAGTTGCACAGAACCTATAAAGAAGTAGACTTTGGCGAGAGATGAAGAGCTAAAAAATGTGAAAGAGCTGCTAGAATCTTTAAAAAACAAATGTAAAAGTCTACAACGCTGCTAAATACGCTTTTGTTTGTACCGAAAACAGTTGTGGAAAAACAGATGAACAATAGGAACACTGCAGCGACGTCACATTTACCACTGACTTTGTGATGGTGCATAAGTTTGACTCAAAAAGATTCAGTTGCAGTCAAATGGGCTCTGTTTTTGAAAACGAGAAAAAGATGTTTTTGAGCCGAAACGTTGAGGAACATTTCCCAAACAAAACAATGGTAGGTGCATAAACTCCACCCCTGGCAAGGCTAGAACATCTCTGTAGAGAAAAACAGGAAACGTGACCTTTAAATGGCAATTATGAGCAATTTTTCCCATTATCTTTCTGTCTTGATTTTGTTTTTTTCGATCCGATTTTGCCGCAGAAGAACGAGCACAGTGAAATAACAACTCCTCCTGAAGCTGTTCCAGACCAGGCCCAGCTGCTGTTCACGTTCCCACGGCGAAAGACCGACGCAAAGCTCTTTCGTGGAACAAAGCAACAACATAAGCCAGACACGGCCAAACGAACCCGGCTTACGGAGTCAGCCACTTTCCTAGAACGGCTCATTCCGGCTTTGTTTGCGAACCGGCGAAGAGTAAATGGGAGATTTTTGCGATTGGCTTTTCAAAAATCCCACTGTTCTTCGGTGATTACGGGTTTGTTTACAGTGCTTTGGTCCTCGACGTGGGGGACGGGGAGGAGGGGGGGGGGCTGACGTGGAGAGAGTCGGGTGGCACGGCGCGCTTGTGGGTGGCCCGTGTTTGCCTTGGGGATTTCACGCTGTTCACAGAAACGCTCCAGGAATGTGACGCGTTCGGCCGCCGTGCCTCGTGTCGGACGAGACCACGGCGACGCCATTGACCCCCCCCCCCCGTCTGTCTGTCTCGCCTCTAATTCTCTGTTTGTATTAAAAATCTATAAATGTACATATTGTCGCTTTTTATATTATTATTTTTTCTTTTCACTTTTCCAAATAAAAAATTAACACACACAAAAAATAGAAAAAATCAAATAATTAAAAAAATATATAACTAAATAATAATAATATTATTAATAATAATCATAATAATAATACAAAATATATATATATCAAAAAAAGGAAAAGAAAAAAAGGCAGGAAAAAAGAAAAAACAAATTGAGTAGAATTTAAAATAAAAATTCAGGAAAAATAAGGCATCAAAAACAAAAACAAAAGAAAGGTTAAGCCACAGTGTCCAAAAAAATACTTCCATTTAGTCCAGTTTCCGTCAAATCTGTCCATTTCCAAGTTGAGTCCAAATGCGGTCGACCTCTATAGTCAAAACGCATCGTCTTATCTGGTGAATCTGTGAGTAAATCCCCCCCCCCCTTCACATGGGGTCAGTCGCCGTGACTCAGAGCACAACGCAAAGAGACGCGGTGATGATAAAAAAAAAAACAAGTTTGGACGCGCCGGACAAAGGGAGCGCTGTGAGGGCAGGGGCCGGCGCCGGGGGGAACAGCGACCGCGGCACGTAGGTGAGAGCGGCCGCGTTCAGGAGGCGTTCCGCGGTGGGAAAAGGCACAGCCGGGAAGAGAACGCTGAAGAGAACTTTGAAGAGAATCCGGGAGCGGGTTTGGAGGTTTTCACTGATAAACACATGCTGCATCTGGACTACTTTATGGACCTCGCTCAGGAGGAACTCAGGTGTTCACGCACAATAACAAACGATAACCATTCACAAATAGGGATGCAACAATAACCGCTATATTACCACGTCGCATCGTCACACGTCTCACAATAATGTCGTTTGCTGTCACAATATAAAACACTAACGGTGTCAAATCATGCCATTAACGTCATAAAACTGACCCGTTAATGATGAAATGACGCGGCGTAATCGCACTTTAGCCAATAGGGCTTTAAACTAGGCACATTTATTTAGATTTGTGACATCATTTAAAAAAATCTTGAACAAAACGTGTAGTAAAAAATGCAAATGTTTTGTGTGTTAGAAAAAAACAGTGTGATTAATCAGATTTTTTTTATTTGATTTTTTTTAAACATAGACCTGATCCATGAAGTCAAAGCGCTTTTGTATTTTTAATTTTTCGGAATGCGACATTAAAAGATTCACACCATTTTTCAAAGAAAAAAGGAGCATTTCTGCAGTATTGTTAGCATCTTTACATCAACATATAGCGTCTCTACTGATAATATCCAACATTTGCGTCTCGTTACATCCCCATTTACAAAGCAAGCGGACGTTTTAAATGGTTAAAAATGATCAGATGCCCTCACAGGACGTTCATTCCTCAAGCAGAATTGCCCGAATGTTCAGGTTTTTCCCCCCCCCGTGCGGTGAACGAACAATGTGGCGTTAAATGAGCGCTAAAAAGCGGAGCGGGCGAACCGGTCCTGAACCGGCCCTGAATCGGACGCGGCTTGTGTAAAGAGATGACTCACTCTGAATGACGCTGAGCCCGAACAGGTGACAGTCCTTGAGCCGCAGCAGATCACACACCTGAACCAACAGCTCCTGGCACAGCGTTTTCACCTGCGGAGAGAGGGGAACAACGTTTATCTAAGCCGCGAGACGAGATGTTGCTGCCAGACCAGACCAGACTGTGTGCGTGTGTGTGTGTGCGTGTGTGTGTGTAGGGATGTCACCGTGTCAAATGTTACGATTGTTGTGAGATAAAACGTCCCGATTTCACGAGGATTCGCGATTATATTACCGAAGACTGAGAATCTTCCATTTCCTTTCGTTCCCGTGGTCTGAACATGTGGCTCACGTTTGTGACCAAGTTTACAGAATGTAACTTTATGACAGACAAAACACAAAGTGAAATGTGACAAAAACAGCCAGATAATAATAAGTTATTTACATTTACGTCTATTTTTGGGGCGAAAGATTGAACTAAAAAGGCTTGAATTGTCACGATGATTATTTTTGGGGTTTCACGATTATATTGAGACCTGAACAATCACGATTATGGATTAAGCGTATAATCGTGGCGTTCCAAGGTGCAACTAAAGCTCTGATCCTGGCCCTGATCCTGGCCCCCAATCCTGGCCCCGATCCTGGCCCCCGATCCTGGCCCCCGTGATCCCCGACCCGTAAATGTAAATAACTTTTTTATCTGGCCGTTTGCCGTCACATGTAACTTTGTTTTGTCTTTCAGAACGTAAAATACTTGAGGAACAGTGACATGTTCAGACCACGGGAACGAAAGAGAACGAAAGATTTCACTGTTGTTCGGTCACGGTCTCGATAGTCATGAATAATCGAATAATCTCACAGTTAATAATAACACTAAAATATGATATCGCGACATCCCTAAACACAACAAATGCTTTCTTAATAAACACAAATCGCACTTGAATGATGCTTTTCCTGCATTTAATTCACGTTTCTGCGCCTCGACAACGCAGTTTTAAAGCGTCTTTATGAAACGTGTTTGGTTTGGACAGCGGTAGATGTTTCACGCACTGGAGCGTTAATCTTGACGCGCGCTAGCCTTGTTTTGCTAAGTCCGCGCGCTCGACAAATAAAGCTAGCCTCACTGGAAATGCGAGCGGTTTTTTTGTCCGGTTCTCTTTTGTCCCACGCTTGATCATAAGACAGGTTTTTTACGATTTTCCAATTTTGACTTTATTTGGTGTATTGTACCTGTCGTACATAGAAATGATAGTTTTACACCAATCGAGCAGGTATTTCTGTCACATCGAGACTTTTAAAATACATTATCAGCGAAATAGCGTTTGAGTGCGTTGACTGAGCACTTCTAGATTGAGAGTATTTACAAAGAAAGTGTAGTATTGAGGAAAATCGGAAGTAATTTGTTCTTTTTTGACGTTTTGATTTAATTATTGGCCGCCGTCTTTGTTGCGTTTCAGAGTCAATTATGATGATCAAAATATGACTATGAATGTTTATTTAAAGTGCCCCCTACAGGTCGGACGACTCATTGAACTAAAATGCAGTCAAAGATAAATATGGTAAAAACATTGTCCCAGAATAGCAACTTTTTTAGGTTTATAATTGCACTTCCTGTGTAATTGATGACATCACACTGGGAAATTACCCAGCAAACACTGGGCCAAAACTCAACATTTATTCATTTGACAAATAAAAATATATGAGAGCAATTTTATTTAGTTGAATTAACGTTTAGAGCGTCAAAAAAGTTGTTTCTTTGTGTAAATTCTGCATAAACTTTGACTGGAATGAGTGTCCCTGGTGTGATGTCACTTCCTGTCATTTTCTACAGATTTTTCGACGTTTTCCGCGTTCAAACGGCTTCGAGCGCCCACGGCTCGGCGTCCAAACTCCGGGCCGGCGGCGACTCACGTTGACGATGACGTTGAGCGTGTCGTCGTTGGGCAGAAAGACACAGACGCAGCGGCGGTCCTGCATGGCTTTGTTGTTGTGGAAGTTCAGTCTGTTCATCTTCGAGTGGCGCGGCCTGAGTGAACCTTCCTCCTCCTCCACCTCCTCCACCTCCTCTTCCTCCTCCTCCTCCTCCAGGGGACTGCGGTTCAGCTGAAGCCCAGGACGGTGACGGCTCCTCGGGGCTCGGGCGGGACGGGCGTCTGGGGAGAGCGCATCGGGACCCGAGAACAGAGCGCCGCCTGTGCCACAAGACAAACGTGTGTTAGAGATGAAGATTATTGAGGGATTAGAAGGTTCAGCCAGAGTTATTCAGCTCAACATATAAATCAAAAGAACCAAACATAACCATTCGAGAAGCAAAATAAAAAACATTTCTTCAATAAATATAGCTCCAAATATTCATTTATTTTAGTTATTTATAAAGGGAAAACCCAATGACAAAACAAAATAACCAATAAAATATTCAATAAAAATGACAAATAAGTAAAAACGCATTTACACAGAGATAAAATGATTTATTCAATATCGCCGAAATATCATCATAAGAACACAACAACAACAAAATCAAGCTCTGCCTTTGTTGTCTAGAAAGGACCAAAGAAATCGTGTGAAGGTGGAAACGGTGGAATATTCACAATTAAATCAAATCGCACTGAACAAGTCGCAAAAAGCCGCAAATATTCAATGCAGGTCAAATCAGCGTTCAGATTTTGTGTGAGACGAACTATTAAAAATCAGATACTAATTGATACTAAAACGTGTATACCAAACGAGATATTCTAAACGAGATACTCATTTGAATAAGTATCGATACTAAAGAAATCACAAAAACACAGAACACGGAACATGGAGAGAAAGACCTAATAATAATACGAATAATAAATTAAACTAACACATAATTAAATAAATACATAATAAATAAATAATGAATTAAATAAATAAATTATAACAACAACAATAAAATAAAAACATAATTAAATAAATTAAATATGATTACTATTACTATTATTATTAATAATAAAATAAAAAAACACATAATTAGATAAATAAATAATTCATTAAATAATAATAATAAAATAAAAACCACATCATTAAAAAAATAATTAAATAAATTAAATAGATAAATAATAATAACAACAACTATACACATAATTAAATAAATACATGTATAAATGATTAAGTAAATAAATACATTCATAAATATTTCCGTCATCATGAATAAAAGTACTTCGTTCTTTCCCCACAAACGCTTCAGAAAGCGGTGCCATTATTCAACCCCAAAGACGTCTTCAGTTGAAAGAACTTTAAGCCAAAGCGAATGTAAGCAACAGAAACGCAACGGTTTTAAAAAAAAAATAAGATTTGCGATTTGTGTGCAAAGCGTGATTTTTTTTTTTTTTTCAACATCATAACATTTTGTCGTTTGAAGCGGTTTAATTCGTTCCTCTCAGGTCATATTTAGCTTCCTTGATTTCAAACAAACACAATACTCGCAGTCTTTGCATATTTGGTCATTGTACTTTGTCACTTTTTGATTGATACGATATAAGAGTTCATTGCAGTTGGGTAAAACAAATAAGAATATACTGTACATTTAATTTAAATAAAACAGAATCGACCAAAAAGGTGTTTTCTACCCAGATACTTTTAGATATAGTAGAATATTTTTTCTTTAACAGATTTCAGAAACACATTTTAAAATTTTGACTTGAACAGTTTTTTTTACTCAATTCCACAAATCGACTCCTTGAACAGAAAAACTCTTTTTTTAAAAAAAACATTTGTTCTAACCATTGTTTTTATAAACCTAGACTTTCCCCTCAGATCATATTTAGCTTTCAAACAAACACATTTTTGAAAGTTGTTTTCTAACTTCACATATGAACAATGCTCAATTAAGACTAGATTTTATTTTTAGCGCTCTAAATTTGAGAAATATTTGTATTGTATTTTTTTTGCCACAATAAACATGGCATTTATTTTCTTTATTCTTTTAATGTTTATTGTGGCAAGTTTGTGGAGCCAATCCCAAAACAAACGATATGACAAGATCCAAAAATGTAGAAACCTTCATTTTGGATATTTGTATGATGAAAATTTTCGTTTTAATAAAAATAAAAGACTGAAATATGAAGTGCTGAACTGATTCAAGAACTGCAGCGGTTCAGGTGGTCCCAGTATCCGACTTTTATTATCTGCAAAAGTCTGGATTTTAATAATAAAACAGTAAAACAATAAAACATGGTCCCCGACAAATACAGACTAAACTAAACTAAACTAAAACTAGTTTAAACACATTTCTGATGGATTTACTTAATATCGCCACAATATCATCGTCAGAATACTAAAAAAAACAAAATAAAATCAAAGCTATGCAGTGTTTTAAAGTGTTTTAAAGCTGTTACATCTCTTTATTGAGCCATTACAGTGTTTGAAAGAGCTGAGTTTTGCTGTTGTCTGCTCAAAAAACTAACGGTTATTCCTGGTGATTTGTACTTTAGCCGACGTTACACCTGAATTGAAATAGTGTCGGGTCTGAGATGTTGTAATGTTGTAACGTTCAGTCTAAAGTTGAAGCTCAAATGTGCCAATCGTCTGCTTTTGCTCCGTCGGGTGTTGGAAGTCCGAGTTCCGGAGTTCTGGTCCCGACTCGACAGCTTTAGCAGTCGTTTCTTTTCACAATGAAGAGATCATTTGAGGTTTACAGTGTTTATTACCCAAAGCCTTTGTTAATTAAACCTACTACAATTACCTCATGTCGACATCACTTCATCCATTTGCACTGTTAGTTTGTACTTGCAGTATTTATTGTGTATTTAAGCCTTTTATTCTTGCACACAGTATTTGCATGCCTCTATTTCATCAGCCCGTCTCCATGGAGATTGACCAGTTTAGACTCCGACAAATGTAACGATCCTCAAGGGAAAGGACTTGGACTCACGCATTACAGTATAATTAAACAATAATAATAATAATAAAGAAATAAAGAGTACAAAATAATACGTTTCGCAATCTTTAAGATGGCAAAAATAGGTAAATATTTGTGTAAAATAAGGTAAAAATACATGATGAGCGGTATAAAAAAATAATAAGGACCGTCGACTGTTGCCATGGCAATTAACAATTAAAAATGAAATCTTCTATTTTTTAAGTCCTCAAAATGGCACGTATGAAAAGGGAAGCTTGATAAGTTTAATGCTATACCACGGAACATTACAATGCAATAACATCTCTATTGGTGTTGAACTATTCGAAAAACAGAAAAATATAAAAAGCATAATAAAGGTTTAAAGCTTGAAACAGGAAGCAATAAGTTTGTGAAAATGAAAATTTATATTTATTCAACAGTTTTAGATTGGATTTTGTAGATATTTCTTTCAAAAATAGTGAATCGTTGACATCTTTAGAGAGCAACAAGTGACAAGGTTTTGAAGAAAAGACCAAGCGACTCGAGCCCGCCAAAAAGAAGAAAGAAATGAAATAGACTTAACTAATTAAACGCCGCGCGTCGCCGCTGAACGAGCGCTAACGAGATGCACATTTGAACAATACGTGACCTTTCCTGAACAATTTTAGAATGGAACAGAAGTAATTGAAGAGAAAGTATATAAGAAGAGTATTATTATTATTATTTTGTGTGGAAAATGACTGCCCGTTAGTGTTTTTTTGGGGGGTTTTTACCATCATTGTGGTATCCAAAGTCTACTGTCTTGAGTTTATTGAAAATATTGTCAATAAAAGTAAATAAAAATCAATCCCAAACCGTTCTTCCCTGTGTTTTCTCATCCAGTTTGTTTGTTTTTTTGGGTCACCGTCTTGCCTTAGCAACAGCAAAAACCATTCCATTTGACCGTGGCTCGTCCCTCTCCGTGACTCTTATGACCGGGACGGAAAAAATGAAGTCTTTGTGCATTATTGAGGTCACGGAATGCAACGTGACGACTGCGCGCTCGCGGACGCTGCAAGAGGATCTCTAGAACGCGGCGTACAAATGCAGGATCAGAAATGAAACCAAGCACAACCGAGGCCGAGGTTTTGGCCACGTTCTGAGAAGATCTGAGCTCTTTTTGTCCTCTTCGGCTGCAGCACGGCAGTCGTTTTAACCAGTCGTTCTGCCATGTATTTTTTCACTTTTACTATGCTTTTGCTCCACTTGCGCAGTGTCGTTTTAGACTAAAAAGCGACAGCGTGTAACTTTCTGGAGGTGGAAAGTCTCCTGCTGCATGATTCCACGGAAAAAGAGAGTTAAAAACCACACTTCTGAACATTCTGACGGGAAGAACGAGTCAAGTTTGTGGAGATGCAAGCCCTCTAACACACAGGTCAATGGTTTTTATACATTATAGTGCAATAAAAGCATTCAAAATGACTTTATTTTAGTCTATTTTTGACTAAAACGTTATGTACTACAGATTTAAGCACATTTAATAGTAATTTATCTTGATTTTCTCATTTGTTGAATGTCTCTTTTCTCCTGCTGAACTCAAATAAAGACAAATAACGGTTCTCGAATCTTATTTTCATCTTTTAAAAGGCTAAAAATCTTCTCTTTTGTTACGTAAAAATGCTAATTGGACTCGAGCCCAAAAAAACAAGCAACTTTCCAAAAACGGAGGGCCACATTTCACTTTTTAAAGAAGAGGACTTGTCAACTCTGGTCCTAAACCTTAACACACAGGTACGAGTTTGAACCCGTCTCCGCTCGAGGCCCTGGGGGTCACATCCTGCACCTTCAGGGGGCGTTAATCGTCCCACCTCAGGACAAAAGACCCTGTAATGGGACAACGCCAAGCTCATCATCACCTCTTCCTGCCCACGACGCCTCACCTCTGAAGCACTCAAACGCAGAGGAGGGGCACATTCCACAGGACGGGGGACATTAGCATCAAAAAGAGGGGCCCGGCGAGGCATCTGCGACCCCGTGTGCGCCGCGGAGGAGGTCGTTTGACTTGAAATGGGGGAGAAAGTGAGAAGAAGTGGCCCAGTTAAAGAAGCAGCGCAGGAGAACAAACTGAGCCAAAATCCAAATTTGAATCCAACTCTATCGGGATCTGATCCGACCACAGGAGGGAACAGGGCCCAGAGCGGGTCTTTTATAGCGCCTTCACAGCCACTTTAGAGTTTCAGGCGTTATTCGTGAACTCTAAGGTGGGCGACGTGGACAAAAATGAAAATCTCAATGTTTTTCGCATCGTCTCTATCATGATTTTCAGACGATATTTCAACATGTGACAAATCGATCGTAAAATTAACCACAAAAGGGCAGAACTATAGAATACTGTAGGCTGTAGTCGACTAAATACAGTATAATAAATAAATACTAAAAGGAGGTGTGGAGAAACTGGTCAAAAGCGACAGAAAAGTACCAAAAAACATATTTATATGTGAGATAAATACATAAATTAGATTATTAAACTCACCATTCACTCCAAAAGCATCAGATAACTAACTCCACTCCGTTTGCGGTTCCATAAAAATCCGGTTCAATCCAAATAAAATAGATTGTTGACTAATACACCATTGCTCACCAATTAATCGACTAAGCGACTAAAGGATTACACTTGCCAATTCTGATTTGGAGGTCATTTTTAGGTTTAATTACAGGAAATACAGTCGATATTCTAATTTTTCTCATCTCCAAAAACAACAACAACCTAGCAACGTGGAACGCCTATTTTTAGCGCACATGGCCGAGTAGAAGCCTTTCTTAGTTGGGGCAGGTCTCCTGGGGTAGACTGACAGAAAGTGAGGCCTGCCAATCTGCGCCCGTCGCGACCAACACTATATCAACAAACTCCACTAAGAGGGACCCGCTGCGTCACCACAACACACACATCACATGCACAAATGTTTCGCACACACAACCGAGTCACGGCTATATGAACGGCACTCGTGGGTCGCTGAAGTGTTTTGCGCAAAGGACAACAGCGTGCCTAGAGCGTTTTATCAGCCAGGTACCAAACTAAAGATTGTAGTCCTATAACCAGAAAAAAAAAAAAAGACGAACAAAAACAATTCATAAAATTGAGAATATAAATTCGAAAAATGTGTTAAATTTGGCCTGTAAAGCTGTCCTGGGTTAATGGTTCTAAAAATGTTCGCAAGGCTCGCGGGCAAAAACACCACTAAAGCTCGTTTATTGGGACTTTTTGGCAACATGTCCTTGAAGTACGAAGCGAGTACACTTGATATTGTGAATTCTGTCCTGATCTTCAAAACAACAGATCTGGTGTGCTGGGTTATACTTTTCCGCACCGTCTAAATGTGAGACAGGTTTCACAGAAACATCAAACCGCATGTGCTTGCTTTTTCTCAGACCAAAACTACAATGTATAACTGACAAACACATTCCCGTTGTACCTGCCGACGTTGCTTCGCGTCACCCCGATAAACACAAAATTCCTCTCGCGTGAGCCTCACGCCAATGTGTTCGAAAAAGCGTCCTCGGACTAAGTGCCGCATTCAGGCGCTGCGTGCCTGGTGTCGTATAAGCTGCTTTGTTTGGCGCAGAGACAGAGAGCATTGTGGGTAATTCGCTCATCAATCTCGTTGCCGTTGACATATCATAGCGCATTGGTGGGGTCTACATTAAAAAGCGGGTCGGTTGACGAACGGGGACCAGCCGCAGTCTTGGCACCTCCCAGAACGGCTGAGGCGTAAGCTGCTGACTGGAGGAGGTAGAGACGTGAGGCGCCGCGCGAAAACACTCCTAAACTGTCAGTGACGGGAGAGAATACAAGGAACACTAGTATACAGACTATCCCGCGAACAACAACTCAAATCTGTAGAGACGGATAGGAGGATACAGACGCACAGAGGTTACATGACCGGTTGCGATACGGAATACAACTCCAAACTGTAGAGACGGAGGAGGTACAGACACTGAGGGCGACCCAGGACAACAACAACTCAAACTTGTAAGACGGAGGAGGTACAGACACCTGATGGGCGACCGCGAACAACAACAACTCAAACTGTAGAGACGGAGGAGGTACAGCAACCCTGTGAGGGCGACCGGCGCGGACAACAAATTCAAACGTGGTAGGACGGAGGAGGTACAGACGCTGAGGGCGACCCGGCGAACATCAAACTCAAACATGTAGAGACGGAGAGGAGTTACAGACATGAGGGCGACGATGCGAACAACAACTCAAACTGTAGAGACGGAGGAGGTACAGACACTGAGGTAGCAGACACGTGCGAACAACAATCAAACTGTTAGAGACAGAGGAGGTACAGACACTGAGGTACGACCCGCGAACAACAACTCAAACTGTAGAGACAGGAGGGAGGTAACAGACACTCGAGGAAGACCCGCGAACAACAACTCAAACTGTAGAGACGGAGAGAGCGTACAGACACTGAGTGTACACAGACACTCCGCGATACAACAAACAACTCAACTGTAGAGACGGAGGAGGTACAGACGCTGGAGCGGCAACCAAACTAATTAATTAATTGAGAATAATCATTGTTTTGACAAAAGTGTTCAAGAAACCTTTCCGAATTGTGTCCAAGTAATACAACATTTTATTTAATTTTTCAGTTTCAATAGCAACTTTTGGAGTAATCTAACTTTACTATTTACAAACGAAGATAAATTTTCTTGATCTAACTTAACAAGAAATTGCGTCACATATTTTATTTAAAAAGGTCCAGTCCCAGATCTGTTTTTGTCGTTTTAAATAAAGCATCAGCAACAACACCACCTTCACGGTTCTCCGCACAGTGGGTTGTTCCGTGGCGCAGATCCTTTTCTGGAGCTGGTTACGGAGAGCGCCCGCTTTATTGTTCAAAAAGGAGACCTGGATCGCCCTATTGTCCCCCCGCTGTAGGCGCCGTGTCCTGTTCGGAGACGACGCTGGGCTATTGTTACGGGAAAATGTACACAGCATCTCTAAAAAGAATACAAGACAAACAAAAGCAGCAGCGACAGTCGGAACTTTACGGGTTCAATGGGCCGACTAAACGCAAAATGCCACATAAAATACTACTACTTTTAAACTACACAGTGCTACTCCGTCATGAAAAGTATGCGTATGTAATAGTTTTATTATTCATTATCCATTCAATATTTGCGCTATTTTCACTTATTTGCTCCATTTTGCTGACTTTTAGAGCTAAATGTTTGTTTTATATGCGCAAATATCTTGTCTGCAAAATGTGCTATGCAAATAAAGTCTGTTCAAGTGTGGTGTGTTTTTACAGTGCTCGTTTTAAACCCTGCAGGAGCGTCAACAAAAGAGAGACGACTGAAATATGAGTCCAGATATGACACGTTCTTGTGAGGAGAGAAGGGCTTTTTGGAAGAAAGAAGTTCTTGCTCGACTGAAGACAACGAAAAGGCAGAACACAGACATAAAACGACAATTTATTCGATATTTGTATGTGAAAATGCAGGATAAACTCGTCATCGCTCCCCACGTCTTCCCCTTTCTGCTGGTATTATAATTACTATTGAATAACCGGGTCGACTGAGACGCCATCGGCCCATTAACGGACTAAACGCTCAAGTGATTGGCCCGTTAAAAGTTGCACGGATCGGCCGGCGTCGTAATCTCCGCACGACCTCGGGCGGCGGCAGGTCGTGATGGCGGACGGAGAAAGTGCAAGCGATCTGTCCCCGCTCGCGTTGTCGTTTAGTGACGGGTTCAACGGCCCATTGAGCCACGCCCGCACGCGCTACGCTGCACACAAGGAGCTGCGGGCGCGAGGCGGAACGGATTTGAATCTAAAAGACAAGCGGGTGATGCTACCAGGACAAATTACAGGTCAGGTCTGTGGAGAGGCGACACATGTGTTTGCACCCACCCTGTTACAACATAGCTTAACTGTGGTTTATAACTCATATGTTCAATTTCCCTAGCCACACCCAGGCCTGATTACTGCCAAACCTGTTCCTGAATGAACTGAAGACAAACTCAATGCAGACTTTAGAGTGGTCTCGTCAAAGTCCCGACCTGAATCCTGTTGAGATGCCGTGGCGTGGCCTTAAAAAGGTGGTGAATGATCGAAAACCCTCCAATGTGGCTGAATTACAGCAGTTATGCAAAAGGTGAGTGGGCCACAACGCCGCGATAGGCTCGTCGCAAGTGATCGCAAACGCTTGATTGCAGTCGTCGCTGCTAAGGGTGGCCCGGACAGTTATTAGGCGTAGGGGGCAATTACTCCTTCATTCATCGTTCATTTAAAAGCTTCATTTTGTGTTTCCTTGTGTTGCCTTTGACTCTGACACACACCAGAACTAGAGTGAAGTACAGAGGCAGGTAATATCACGACTGCACTATATGTCACTATTACAAACGCCCACTGTGCAATGGAACGTTTGCCCATTGATGATGTTTTTAGATCATTCATTGGTCTATTCGTTACTGCGACTAATAGTTTTTTTTTAAATCGTGTTTGGATACGTTTCTTTAAATAAAACTCTGTTAAAAAGTAAAAAGATCCCAAATGACAGTGAAAATGTACATACAGTATATTTAAAAAAAAAAATTAAAACTCACAAAATATATTCTCTTCTCATTCTGATATAAGTCTTTGCAATAAAACCAGCTTTAGTTCCACATGGTCATGTTATAGTCTGTTTACACTAAAATCAGATACTAATTCATGCTAAAACTAGTATTGAAATGATATACGACGATGAGAATAGGGCTGGGCGATATTGGAAATGATAAAAAATGATATTATTATTAAACGGTAATATGTCAATCCAACATAAATGTCCTTAAACGTGTTAATTGAGGTTTGATTCTGTGAAATGTCTTAAAAATATTCACAAAATCAGTTGTTTTCTCGCATTTTTACTGCACATCTTCAAAAACAACATCCACAATATTATCTAATTTTCGGGGGAAATGTTAATCTGGTTAACCCGGTGCCGTCTCTCCATTACGCCTGCTCACGGTGGTCCGGTTTTCCGCCCCCCCCACGCCCCCAACAGCGCCTCGGTTTCTCCTGATCCGTGCACACAGAGCAGCTGACGGCGCTTCCTCGGCTCATCCTTCAGAGGATTGTGTCGACGTGGCACCGATCACGGGCAGAAGTCACGGTCAGCGCTGCCACGGAAACGTCCCACTCCGCACCAGACTTGGATATATATATATTTCTATATGTATACACTGTACTTCGGAGCTTTCCTCACGTATTTGGTGCTGAACGATAGCATTTTACATGTAGTTCAGTGTGAACCGAAGTATGAATCTAAAACCGCTTCGTAAGAGAAACGGGTCCAAAGACCGAAGCTCCGCCTCTTCATAGCGATAAGCCCCGCCTCTTCATTGCGGGCATTTCACCGTAACAAGCAGCAGATTGTCTACGTGGCATTTTAGAACTCTACATGTGTCGCTCGAGTCTTCATTTTTATTTATTTTTTTATAATCTCAACAAAGTACAGGGACGTGGGCGGGGATGGGGGGTAGGTGAAAACGGGACTTTTCTGAGCAGGACAAAACCCGGACGAACTCAAAACACACATCAAAAATACAACTTTGACCGAACTGATGATGAGGAAAGACTGCGGTAACGGGGTTTAAAGCTCGTTAAAGTTGATTTAAAGACCGAACAATGCAACAAGAAGTAGAAGTTCTAACCGGTCATGTGACATCCACGCGTCATGCGCAAATACTGTGATGTGAAAAGTCATTTATGCTGCACTGTAATTAATCATAACCACGCCCACTTATTTCAGAAGGTAATAATATAATACTTAAGTCGCTTTAACTGCTATTTATACAGTATTTACTCTGTCCGTTGCTGCACTGTTACATGCCCATTATCATAGCCACATGTTATTTTATTTTTTGCTCTATGCACATTCCAATTTTAACGTTTTTAAATTGCGTGTTTCTATTCTCCTGCTGTTCCTGAACTGTGCGCCGCAAAACTGGGATGTCTTCATTGTGGGACGAATGCAGTATTCAGACAAGCAAAATGCATTATTATGTTGTTATTAAGGTCTTTCACCTGCCACATTTACCTGGCGTTGGGTCACCATAGCAACTTTGGAAGAGTGATATGTTGTTACAGAAAACTACATAATAAACAATAATATCGAAACGACTTTTTAAACACAGACAAAATAGCATAAGAAGCAGAATAATTCCTTTAAACTATTTTTTAAACGTAAGTACAATCAGTTTGGAATCGAATAATTGTGTAGATCCTGTATCCTGTACTTTTACTTGATCAAACTGAGTACTTCTTCCACCACTGAAGTAACTGACATCACTGACAAACTAATATTAAAACTGATTACAATTCTGGAGTCCCTGTACAGACCCGGAACAGACATTTTCTGCATTTACTCCCTTTTTTTCCCACCATCTGGCACAAAATAACGAACTATCAAACTCAAAAACGCAAAATATGAAAAGAACCCACTTATTTCCAGTCAGATCCACCATTCTGAGACCATTTTTGGGTTAAATTAGCTTCAGCTTTGAGAAAGGAACCGTCAAAACCCAACAAACGCTCAATCCAGACGCACAACAGCAGCTACCAGGCGTTTAAGAAAGGTGATAATGACGTATCCGACGCAATGACGACTTAAGTAAAGTAGGTGCCTAAAGGTGTAACTTAAATACTTTTACTTAGTACTCTGCTGTACGGTTTAACTCGGTGACAAAGCCTGGAGAGATGGGAAAAAACGCGGCATCAGGAGATTCCACTCGCACATCTGCTTCTCCTTTAACAATGGACGCCTTTGATTCCCCGGCACACCGCTCTGCACACGGGGGGGGGCACACACACACACACACACACACATACACGCACTTCTTCAATGGAATATCTAGCAAACATAGGACGCAGGAGAGCAACAAAGAAAGAAAAAAAAAGGCATATTGACATTTTCTTGTTCATTATTTGCTGACGATATCGTGGAAATCCATCAGTTCAAAAACATGCCTTTGAATGTGTTTTCTGAGGTTCTAGTTCCACGTATAAAGCATAGGAACTGTAGAGTAAATATGAATATGAAAAAATATGAATACACAAGTTTGATGGACGTCTATCAATGTCCAAAACAACTCGGGCTGAAACTGGCCTTTATTGTTTTTGCTGAGGAGTCGACAAGTCAAAATGATTATTTCTGTTGAGACTTTTGAAATTCATTTTGAGTCAAATAAACGTGGGAACATGGTGTCTGAAAGCTTCAAGATAGAGAATATTTACAAATAAAGCGTGTTCATGATGAAAATCCAGATACCGTTTATTCTTTTTGGCCATTTTTACCTCATAAAACGGCTGTCGTTGTTGTAAAAAGGTCTTTCCGTTTGTGTTTTCGAGTCTTCGAATCCCAGAAAACTATGAACTCGTCACCATTATTCAGATTACTTAGCTGCGATGTGATGAAAGTCTGACTGAAAGTAAAGATGGCGGCTAAACCCGAACAGAACTAGTCCAGCGGCGATGGCACGTCACCGCACCGTGCTTCTGACGGTTTTCCGCCGTTTATTGCGACACATTTCTCCGATTCCCAAACCGCGTAATTGCATTGTTTTTGTCGACCTCGGCGAAAGGTAAAGTCTAAAAATACACATGACCTTGCGTCCGTCTCCCCCCCTAGAGAACCGCAGCGTCCTGACATTGTTCTCTCTCGCGGCACATTCGGCTTTTCTAAACAATAAACACCACAAAAATCCACCTATTGAAATGAGCGTTGGTTCAAATCTAAAACCACAGTGGTATTTCTGTCCCTCAGATTGGTCGACGCGACTCGGAAGTGGGCGAAATGTGGCGAGAACAACGCTGTAATTATTGTTTGGGCAAAATTAGAATATAGAGTGTGTCGTGTGTAATGAAAGCGATTGAAAATGACAGCAAAAGGAGCGGATTTAACATAAAATGAACAGAAACGTAATCTCCCAAACAAGGGGCTATAAAGTGATATTTCTGCACTTTCACAGGCACCACTTTGCAACTTAGTCCTGGTTTAGTCATGGGACAGGTCCTGGGACAAGGCTTGGGACAGGTCCTGGGACAAGGCGTGGGACAAGGCTTGGGACAAGGCTTGGGACAGGTCTTGGGACAGGTCTAGGGACAGGTCTAGGGACAGGTCTAGGGACAGGTCTAGGGACAGGTCTTGGGATAGGTCTTGGGATAGGTCTTGGGATAGGTCTTGGGATAGGTCTTTCTTGGGACAGGTTTTGGACATGTTCTTTGTTGGGACAGGTCATGGGACAGGTCTGGATAAGTCTTGGGACAGGTCTTGGACATATCTTTGTTGGGACAGGTTCTGGGACAGGTCTTTGTTGGGACAGGTTTTGGGACAGCTCTTGGATAAGTCTTGGGACAGGTCTTGGACATGTCTTTGTTGGAGACAGGTCTTGGGACAGGTCTTGGGACAGCTCTTGGGACAGCTCTTGGGACAGGTCTTGGGACAGGTCTTGGGACAGGTCTTGGCAGGTCTTGGATGTCTTGTTGGGAACAGGTCTTGGGACAGGTCTTGGGACAGCTCTTAGACAGGTCTTGGGACAGGTCTTGGGACAGGTCTTGGGACAGGTCTTGGGACAGGTCTGGGACAGGTCTTGGATAAGTCTTGGACAGGTCTTGGACATGTCTTTGTTTGGGACGGTCTTGGAACAGGTCTTTGTTGGGACAGGTCTTGGGACAGCACGCTCTAGATAAGTCTTGGGACAGGTCTTGGACAGGTCTTGGATAAGTCTTGGGACAGGTCTTGGACATGTCTTTGTTGGGAACAGGTCTTGGGACATGTCTTTGTTGGGAAGGTCTTGGGGACATGGTCTTGGGACAGGTCTTTGTTGGGACAGGTCTTGGGACAGGTTCTGCCATATTGCTCAGCCAAAAAACAAGTAAGTAAGTGAGTAATGAATCGGCCCTAAAACACCTCTATTGCCAGTCTCAAACATGGATCTATTATAATAACGTTCTCAAACGACATTTATTTGGCTGTAACATTTGTGTCGCGGTTCTTCCTGTGACACAGACAAACATATCCTGTTCCTCTTCGGGCTCTGGAGTTTCCAAAGTGCCATCTCTGCAGTCTGACCTCAGGCTTCCCTCGACCCCTGCCAGACGACCGCCTCGTTCTGCCGATGGGAAACGCTTGCAGGTCTAACAGACTCTAAATCACATTATCAGAATTAGACCGGGGCATTTCGTATTGATTAACTTCAGAGGGAAGACCGAGAGCGCCGCAATAAACGCAGCGCGAACGTAAACGGAATGAGCCGCTTTGACGAAGAGCGCTTTAATTTGAGACTTCAAGTGTGTAAGACCTGTTTTTAGCTGCTTTTATTTATATACAGAGGAAGAGCGCTCAAAATGTGCCATGCAAGTAGAGAACTGCCTTTGCTGTCCGTTCAATAAACCAAGAATATTGCAAAAAATACAGTAAAACACAAACATTTAACCTACAAAAAGAAAGAAATTGTGACTGACTGAAATGTGAAGCTAGCTTTAGTTAAAGTGACTAAAGCGCGATCCACAAGGTTTTTAACGCAGTATATTACGCCACATTCACAGTAAAAACGCATCCACAACATTTCTATTATTGATTCATTTCCAAAATTTAGCTAAATATTTCAAAAATCGTCACTATTATTATTATTATTATTATTATTATCGATGAACCGACCAACACAAACTGATTCGTAACCAAGAGACTGTGCAAGCCCCATTTCACCAACACAAACTGGAGAAACTAAATGAAATGGACATTCTAGATCGTTTCATAACAAAGTAAAACTCTTTATGTTTCTCCACAGCGTCCGTAACGTTTAGAATTCTCCAGGAACTCCGACACCTTTGTTACACTGCTGTCATCCACAGGCTTAGTAATGACTTAACATGTACTCTAAACCTAACTCCTAAGTCACATTTTTCCCCATATTAAATGTCTTGTGATGTGATGGTTGAATATGTATTTTGGTGGCGTTTGCAGTGTTCCTCGTCGTCGCCCCCTGCTGTCTCTGGGCGTAAAACCAGCCGTGCAACACAGATAACTCTCCTGAGAAACCCTGGCTCTTTTGTCATTTGGGGGAGAAAAAAAGCTTTTGGTCTTCGTTCATGCTTTATTACGATATGTTCCCACTCGTCTCCATTCATTTAGACTTTTCATACAATTCTAGTTGTCCAAAGTAACAATGTTCAGATATCGAAACTCGTATCGATACTGAGAAAGATTTGACAGCCTTCAATGACAAAAGCCCGGCAGAAGGACAGTGCTTTTTCGCCTCTTTTCCACTGGTCCATTTGAGTGTTTTGAGTGCCGTGATGAGACCCCTGGAGGCTCTTCTGGGTCAGAGGTCTCAGTGTTTGGTCTGTGATAGTGGACGCTCCTCCTCCTCCTCCTCTTCCTTCTCCTCAGCAGCAGATGAAACGCTCTTATGTAATCCACTGTCACACGAGTCGCTCTGCTGCTTCAACCTCAGGCCAGACTCCGCCCACCGAATCGAGATCTGAGGAGCATGAACTCACGCGAGGGGCTCTTACGGGTCCACCTTCCGCCGCAGCTATTAATCGACTGATGGTGACATGTCAATAAGAAAATGATGAGTGTAGTCGTATTTTGATGATGGTAATTGTTATCTGGACTAAACCGACTCTGAACAATTTGTAGAAAAGTGACAATTTTCAAACTAAATCAGGTCTTTTTTTAGTTCAAGTAAAATAAGTATGACCATTTTCGAAGCGCAAATAAGTCCTTTCTGCTCACTTTCCTCCAAAAAGTGCTTTTTTTTATCTTGTTTATGTTTATTTGATTTCATACAGCAGGTCACGTGTTGAGGAGCGGTGATGTGTGAAGGAAACAAAAAGGAAAGAACATGTAGGATTTGATCGTTTTGGTCGTGATGTGAAGAATTGCGAATAGTCGTGAAATCCCGATGTTTATTCTCACGCTATTCGTGACAATAACATTTCAAGTCGTGACAATAATCGTTACTAAAATTATAAATAATGATAACAATCCTTACTAAAATTAGAAATCGTGACAATAATCGTTACACTAAAATTAGAAATCGAGACAATAATCGTTACACTAAAATTATAAATAATGACAATAATCCTTACTAAAATTATAAATAACGACAATCCTTACTAAAATTATAAATAATGACAATAATACTTACTAAAATTATAAATCGTGACAATAATCCTTACTAAAATTATAAATCGTGACAATAATCGTTACACTAAAATTATAAATAATGACAATAATCCTTACTAAAATTATAAATCGTGACAATAATCCTTACTAAAATTATAATCGTTGCTAAAATTATAAATCGTGACAATAATCCTTACTAAAATTAGAAAGCGTGACAATAATCCTTACTAAAATTAGAAATCGTGACAATAATCGTTACACTAAAATTAGAAGTCATGACATTCCTATTGGTGACAGGCCAAGTTAAGTCAACAAAGAAGTATTTATATTTGTAATTCTTGACTTTTGCAGTGCAGCCTGAAGTTGTAAAAAGCTGAATTCCGGAGTCTAAAGTGCTCAGCGCTGAAGCACACGATGTGGAGAAGACTGGGCCTCTCCGTGAGTTTCAGACATGTTCAGACTTCTGCTCGTCTCAGACACAAACCCTGACATTACTCACGCTCAGAATAGAGTCCGCCGCCTGCTGAACTCTGGGATAAGACCGAAGCCGCGTTCACAGACCGTCGAACTGTCCCAGCAGCAGTTAGGATAAACACCGGCGTCGTCACGGTATCGAATTCCAGTGTTTACGATGAACAAGATTACGTTGCGATTTGACGATTATTCGCGATAGACGCCCTGGACAAACTCTTTCATTCACCTTCTCTAGTTTGTGACCGATCAAATCAAACTTTACGAACTTAATGTGACAAGACAGACAGACACTTTTACTGCATAGCTTCCAATGTTTCAAATTTGTTAGTTCTTACGATTAGGGGAGAGACAAAAATGCATATATGAAGTCAATCCAACAGAAATGCGTTAAAACATGTCTTTAAACGCGTTAGTTGAGGTTTCATTTTTAGACAAATGTGAAACATCTGTAGAATTGATCACAAATGTGCCAAACATTTTAAAAATCATTTTAAATCTGCTAAAAAGCAAAAATATATAAAAATAATAATAAAAATCAGTTATTTTTGTAAGATTTTTTTGGATTAAACAGCAATATACTAAATATTCAAATTCTGCCAAATTTTCAAAACAACATTCACAATAGTATCCAAATTCCAATATACATGATATATTATCGATTAACCAAATCAGTTTGACATTTCTAATAAAGACACAGAAAGAAATCGAGTTGGAAGCCATTCTATTCCACTGTAATAAAGTACAATAATCAACATTAATCTTGTCATTTTCAAGCCCAATAAAACGATCCTGATTACACCATGTTCTTATCTCTAATCTTTACTGCTTTTATCATAGACGATCATTCTTGCACTCGATCATTCTTATTTAGCATTTCTTCAAAACAACAGTTGTCTATCTTTGGTTTGTTTGCTGCGTCGTCCGTCGGATGCATTGTGTTAGCGCTGAATCAAACCAGTCCAGTGAGGGTTAATGAGCTTCCTGTTCGAGGCCATTGTAAAAGGATTAACCCTTAGTTCACAGCCGCTCTGACTCACTGGAAGTATGCAGCGGTCAAACAAAGACACACGTGGGAATGGAACCATCGACTCGAGCTGTACACACATGTACTCGAGTAGATGGCATGTTTAAGTAAGCAAATATAATCAAACCACTTCCTAATAGTCCATTACGTGTGAAAATCAAGGGCACAAAAAAGGAAAACGGGTCAATTAAAATGGAGACGCTGTAATCCAAACATGCAGAGACTAAATAAAAGGAGTAGAGTATTATATATGAGTATTCTGATATCGAGGTTCTGACGATATTATGTCAGAAATGTGTCAAAACATGTCTTTACAATGGGTTCAAAATCTGAAATGACTATATATTACCACAAAAGAATAGCAAATTCATTCTACCACATATTTTTTTATTATTATTTATTATTATTATTATTTTATTACTACTATCTATTATTATAAGTTTAAAAAATTTCTCTGCTCTTTTTGCAGCCTTTTTTATTATTATTATTATTATAGATGATATGCAAATAATACTAATATTTTATATTATATATATATCAAAACAACACTGAAGATGATAGTTGTAAAAGTAATAATAGTAATTCATTTATGTATGTATTTATTTCAGAGAAAGTGCATATTAATAATGTCTGAAATATGCCAGAATTAGCTCAAATGCTATTTTTCATCTGTAGGTCCCATGGCTAGTAGTAGTAGTAGTAGTAGTAGTAGTAGTAGTAGTAGTAGTAGTAGTAGTAGTAGTAGTAGTAGTAGTAGTAGTAGTAGTAGTAGTAGTAGTAGTAGTAGTAGTAGTAGTAGTAGAGTAGTAGTAGAGTATAAACAGTAGTAGTAATAGCAGGCTATAGAACATTTTGGTGGTTGTAGTGTAGCAGCAGCAGTAGTAGTAGTAGTAGAAGTAGTAAAAGTTGTAGTAGTATTTAGAACTATAAAAAGTTGTAGTAGTATTCGAACTAGTAAAAGTTTGAGTACTTTTAAAGTAGTAGTAAGAGTAGTATTAGAAGTAGTAAGAGTTGTAGTATTAAGAGTTGTATAGTATTAAGTAGTAAGAGTTGTAGTAGTATTAGAAGTAGTAAGAGTGTAGTAGTAGTATTAGAAGTAGTAGAGGTAGTATAGTATAGAAGTAGTAAGAGTTGTAGTAGTAGTATTGAAGTAGAAGAGTGTGTATATTAGAAGTAGTAAGAATATAGTAGATTAGATAAGTAAGAGTTGTGTATTAGAAGTAGTAAGAGTTGTAGTATTAGAAGTAGTAAGAGTTGTAGTATTAGTGAGTAAGAGTTTAGTATAGTAGTTGTAAGAGTTGTAGTAGTAAGAGTTGTCGTATTAGTAGTAGTAAGAGTTGTCGTATTAGTAGTAGTAAGAGTTGTCGTATTAGTAGTAGTAAGAGTTGTAGTATTAGAAGTAGTAAGAGTTGTAGTAGTAGTAAGAGTTGTAAGAGTAGTAGTAGTAGTAAGTAGTAAGTTAGTAGTAGAGTAGTAGTAGTAGTAGTAGTATAAGTAGATTGTAGTAGTAGTAGTAGTAAGAGTGTAGTATAGTAGTAGTAGTAGTAGAGTTGTGTAGTATAGTAGTAAGGTTGTAGTAGTAGTATAGAGTTGTAGTTGTAGTAGTATTAGAAGTAGTAAGAGTTGTAGTATTAGTAGAGTTGTAGTATTAGTAGTAGTAAGAGTTGTAGTATTAGTAGTAGTATTAGTAGTAGTAAGAGTTGTAGTAGTATTAGAAGTAGTAAGAGTTGTAGTATTAGAAGTAGTAAGAGTTGTAGTAGTATTAGTAGTAGTAAGAGTTGTAGTAGTATTAGAAGTAGTAAGAGTTGTAGTAGTATTAGAAGTAGTAAGAGTTGTAGTATTAGAAGTAGTAAGAGTTGTAGTATTAGTAGTAGTAAGAGTTGTAGTAGTAGTAGTAGTAAGAGTTGTAGTAGTACCAATACTGTATGAATCCTGTACGTTTGACCATTGAAACCCCTGTGAAAGTCAAGTCTCCGGCTGGACTAACTCGTCACACATGTGTGATCGGACCTCTCCCTGTTTCTTGGTTTAAAGCCAGTTTCATTTTTCCCACCGTGTCATCTGGACGAAAAGCCCCAAAACCCACCAAAGAACTTAGTATTCAAGTCAGACTGCGCAGTTAATCATCAGATGCGGCTACTTTTACTTTTAAGTCACTTTATAACAAATCTACAAGTGACAAAAGCTTCATGTTGATAATATTAAATGATTTTAACAGTCGCATTTCTTCAGATATAATTGAGTTTTGGGCATTTTTGTGTTCTACCTTTTGAAAATATGTGATTTTGTGCTTTTTTTTTTTAAACGTTTTGTCCTTCCAATTACATCAACTTCAAAGTAGGAATCAGATACAGTTACTCGAGAGCGCGTTCATTTGCAGTAACCGTGCTCTGACATGGGCACAGTTTGACCCCACCCACTTCCGCCATCATCAGATCTGCTGAAATACTTTGAGCTGGTGTGTAAACTATGTGAGATGCAGAGATACGCAGGTCTTTGGGGGATGCCCGGGCTTCCTGAAGGAGCCGAGTGAAGGGCACAATGTGAGGAAAGAGGAGAGAAGACAAACACAGGAAGAGCTGCGACCATGACGACTATAGATACGGTACCTTTAACGTCTTCCACTGGGGCTGAAATGGGAGCTGGAAACGTGGAATTACACAGTCATAAAAGGCTGCAATAATATAATAATATACTTTAAACGACAAAATATCCTGCGTCTCCATGTGATTTTAATCAGTATAAAATCTGTCAAACGATGTAGTTTAGAGCTCTTAAAACGTAAAAGTACTTTTCACAACCTTTTCTCAAGAGCTCAATTAAATGACAAATATCATGCAAAACTGTACTTTAAATTCTTGTTTTAACCACGTTATAACATCATTTCCTCATCAAAAACAGACCTGGAGTTGTATTTTGTTCGTTCCCTGTTCCATTAATCACGTTTACGAGATCCATTGGTTCTGAGGCTCAGAAAAAACACTCGGACCCAAAATGCCCAGATTTGTGACGTCAAAGGTCGAGCTCTTGTTTTTAAATCCATAAATCATACCGTTCTGAGCATTTCTGTCATCAAATAGATTTTATACATTTTAACTGCATGTTTGTATTAGCTTTTTTTTTTTTATGGGAATTCCCACTGCTGCCGGCAGATGGCGTGCTAAGATCAAATCTCAGTATAGGGAGCACTGCTGAACGAAAGTAATGCGTATTTTTTTTCATATTTATGCATTATTTTAAGTTCTAAAACTCGAGATGCCAAAACAGAGGCATGCAAGGGTTTAAAAAGGTCAATAACAAACAACAACGATGCATAATATGTGCCATTGAAAACAGCTTTTAAAAACGGCACCACTTAAGATTAAGATGTAAATTATTTGCTCTGTCTTTTCAATTAAATGTTTGTCCCCAGTTTGACCATTTTTGTAAACTTTAAAATTGTACAGCAAATATGACACAGGTAGATGCAATTCCACAACTGTTACCTAGCAACCAGACTGTAAACAACAGCCAAAATCCATCTAAAAGGACAGTAATGATTTGACAAACAATAATACCACCTTTATTTTGTTAAGTGATGGCGTAAACTGTCAGAAAAGTGTCAGTTAAGGGTAAATTGTCTCACATTGATGACATCACAGAGGGATTCGGCTCTACTTCCTGCCATTTTAAACTCTTAATGCTCAACATGTCTTCAAAAACTGCAATTTAACGGAAGTAAAACTATAATAAATATTTACCACAGGTTCTACAGCACCAAACTAAGTCGTAATTAGAAAAACAGGAGAACCTTCATGTGGACTTTAAGCTCGAAAAGGTGCATTACGTAACTTTTCGGGTGGACCTCGCCTCATCTGTCTCTAATTCCCATTTATATGCGTTTGTATTGGTGAAAATCATCTCACCATCACGGCAGACAAGTTAAAAAACCACGCAACTCTTCACTGGAAAAGTTACACAGTGCAGCTTTAACTCGAAGAAGACGGCGTTAAGAGGAATTTGCATGGTAACAGAGGCGATTATGTAAAGTGAAGACAGGTCGTCTCCGGTTACGCTCCCTTTCCAACGTGGCCCAGGTGCTTTTGTCTCCGCGCCCGTTTAACATGACAGAGAGTCAGAAGAGCTAAGCTTTCAAAACCTGCGGTCGCCGGGGGAAACCGAAACGGCGGCGAGGCTAGAAAAACGCATTTAACGGAATTCAAATTGATATTATTCCGGTATTTCGGAACGCGTTTGCACAGATCGAAACGGCCAAATCTGCAGAATAAGAGGAATGTGTGGAAATTGTGATTCAGAAAATATGCTAATTGCATTTTGGATTCGATTGCGATTTTTTTTGTTACTTCAAAAGCATTTAAAAATAGCTGAAATAACGGTTAAAGTTTTGCTCTTCCAGTGACGTAATTTAAAATATCCTAAATCAGATGTTACGATCATACAGCGACACCATCATTAGCATCTCTAAATATCATTATTACGCTCATTTCAGTCATTTATACTACAAGACTAATAATAATTTGATGTAAAAGTACTCTAATTACCTACTTCTGTTATCACATTGTTTAAATACTTGGAGCTAAATGTGCCGACAAATTACAATTCTGATTTGATTGCGCTTTTAATCTTGCAGCACTAATATTCAGTGTTGTTCATCTGTAAACATCTAAAAGGTGGTCTCATAGTCGTTTATTTTACGTTCAGGCATTTAAATGTGCTGAAACGCAAAGAAAAGAAAAGCTTTGTGCGGCCAAAAACGACCAAAGTATTGTGAGTATGTTCTTCTGTCGTGCTACTTTTCCTTCCGTAAAAACCAAATACGCCAACAAACTACGACGGCCCCTTTAATCCCGCTGCGGGGAACGTCTGCGAGCTTTTTGTGTTCGACAAAAGCCGCCCCCGAGGCCACGTTTTGGGAAATCACCTCTAAATCCGGCCCCCCCACCCCGAAAAACAACAGCGGAGGCGTTCAGAGCGGGCACGTTCAGGCCGACTAATGCCGTCCGTCACCGGCAGGAAGACCGTCCGTCCAAACGCGAGGAGGGGACGCCGGAGGGGACGAGGTGGTTGTGAAATCACGGTCAAACCCGCCGCGCTCGGTTCTTCTGAGTCAACGCGACGTCAGGACATTTCTGGTTCGTGTCTCAGCGGGGACTTTTTACCCCCAAAACGTCAGAGAAAGATACGGCTTTCTCCAGCGCCGTCAGATCTAGACCAGGCTGAGAACAGGACTGAACATGTCTCCGAGCGTTTCAGACCAACGTTCTGTCAAGATGAAGCCAGTCAGAACGACGAGGTCGAACTCAACTTTTGAACAAAACCAGGGCTAAACCAGGGCTAAACCAGGGCTAAACCAAGGGCTAAACCAGGCTATTCAAGGTCCAAACCAGGACTAAACCAGGACTAAACCAGGGCTAAACCAGGCTAAACCAGGCTATTCAAGGTCCAAACCAGGGCTAAACCAAGGGCTATTCAAGGTCCAAACCAGGACTAAACCAGGGCTAAACCAGGGCTAAACCAGGGCTAAACCAGGGCTAACCAGGGCTAAACCAGGGCTATTCAAGGTCCAAACCAGGACTAAACCAGGACTAAACCAGGGCTAAACCAGGGCTAAACCAGGGCTAAACCAGGGCTAAACCAGGGCTATTCAAGGTCCAAACCAGGACTAAACCAGGCTAAACCAGGGCTAAACCAGGGGCTAAAAAAACCAGGGCTAAACCAGGTCTAAACCAGGGCTAAAACGTGCCTTCACGCTTGTTTGGTCCTGATTTGAGCACAGTTTAGTCTGGATTTAGACTTGTTTTGGTCCACTGGTAAGTCCTGGTTTAGTCCTGGTCTAGTCCAGGTTTAGTTCAGAGTCAAGTCGCAATTTTGATGTGAAGTTTGTGCAACATTATCTTAACAAGGTCTATGGTATAATCAGCGAAATAAAGGGACCCAAACCAGGACTAACCCAGGACTATTCCAGGTCCAAACCAGGACTAAACCCAGGACTATTCCAGGTCCAAACCAGGACTAAACCAGGACTATTCCAGTCCAAACCAAGGAACTAAACCGGACTATTCCAGGTCCAAACCAGGACTAAACCAGGACTATTCCAGGTCCAAACCAGAATTAAACCATGACTATTCTAAGGACTAAACCAGGACTATTCCAGGTCCAAACCAGGACTAACCCAGGACTATTCCAGGTTCAAACCAGAATTAAACCATGACTATTCTAGACTAAACCAGGACTATTCCAGGTCCATACCAGGACTATTCCAGGTCCATACCAGGACTATTCCAGGTCCATACCAGGACTAACCAGGACTATTCCAGGTCCAACCCTGGTCTAAACAGACATGATGATAAGGTCTGAAACTGGACTAAACTAGAACTAAACCAGGTGGATTACCAGACAAACCAGGACTATTTCAGTCCAAACCAGGACTATTTCAGTCCAAATCAGGTGTATTACCACGACTAAACCAGGTCCAAACCAGGTCTAAACCAGGATTACACCATCACTGAACAAGGACGAGCTCAAACGACTAAAACGTGCATAAAACGAACTGAAACGGTGGTCCCGAATCCCTTGAAGCGGCGTAAAAACCACCGTGTTCCGGCCTGAAGTCTCTGGGCTTCGGGCCGGCACCTGCACAAGCTCCCGGCTCTGGTAAAGTCACCAAAACACCCGTTGTTTATCCAGCGCTTTTCCCCCCATAAACGAAGAATGCAAAGTATCCAACATGGCTGCCGGCAGAGGGGATGGAGGACGCATTAGCGCGAGCCTCAGAGGTGATCCTTTAACGGCCAGAACATTTAGAGGGTTTGTAGGAGACGGTGCATTTGGAATCTGGATTTGGTGCAGCAGAAGGATCTTAACGCTGAAGACGATGTGACGAAGGCCACTCCGAACACTGACGGTTTAATCCAGGCATTATGAAGTACCGCGATACGACACTCATTTTAAAAAGAGCCAAATACATTTTAAAACACATTATTTCTGCGTTAAACCGCCACACTGCGCAAACCTGATGTGAAATACAACCATTTTAACCATTTTAAATCATCAACACATCGACATTTGTTGCCATGTAACAATTTTACGTCCTTTAAACGGGCACAAAATAAGAGAAAAATAATAAAATACACCAGAAAATACTCGATATGCGATATTATTGTGACGTTCAAATACACTTTTTTTAATTATAATTTCAGTTAGAATTAAATATATATATATATATATATATATATATATAATTCATGCATTAATTTATTAGTCAAAGCCGAGCCTAAATCATGAAATCAAATCATTTCTTCCAGACTGACAACTTTAACCTTATTGCGATATATTGATTATTGAGCTGGCCAATTTTGCAATATCGATACTTTTCCGATATCGTTTTCTTTCTTTTTTATACATTTTCTTTTTTCCCACCATTTTTATAAACAAATAAACGGAACCAAACAGAAAATATTGCCCTAATCACGATATCCATCAATATTTGAGCACGCCCCTAATTAATAACATATCTGGTAGTAGTAGCCTGTATATTAAAATAAAGAAGTAGTGCCAGGACGATTTATTTTATTTATATTTGTTTTTAACCAGAATTGTCCCACTGAGAACTGGAATGTCATTTCCAGGCGAGTCCGGACCCCAGAGGGCCCAAAATGGACAATAAAACCTTAGATAACATGGAGTTTTATTGTTAAATGGGTTCAATTCACTAGTTATAGCAGCGGTATGCGTATCAAATATATCAAAATATCAAATATCTCAACCAGAACGTATTCATTGTCGTGTATTGTAACTATATACTCATTTGAAGTGTCGAAACTAAAAAAATAAATCACAGAAACAGGAGAAAATGTGACTTTTCCTCAGAACTAGCACAAGATCGCATACACGCAACAGAAAGAAAGTACTAGTATTTAGCGTGGGGGAAGGACCACCGAGTATCGAGCCTTTTCCGTGGTGTCGAAGTGGAGTTCACTAAAAGAAGGTGCTCAACATAAATCATTCCTGCGCCGCCCCTTTGTTCCGGTCTGGTTTCCCAAATGATGTAGATAAAACATCAGAAATGAACCGACACACGTTACAACACAACCATTCCTTTACCAACACCAGTGGTAAACCCTCATTACGCAACACACACACACACACACACACACACACTGAAGAGTACAACTAGTCACAAGTCAACAATCCATTATCATGACTTGGCACCAGGGCAACCGCAAGGCCTGGCAGTGCTTTTGATGTGCCTTTGGGCAAAACCCCCCCCCCTCCAGACACGGTTTAACTTCTGAACCCGCAACCTCTGGCACAGCTGGAGCCCTGGCATTTTAAAACACCTCGACATCCTTTGCATACGACACAACTGGAATGGTTTGGCGAGTGAACGCAATTTGGACTGTTTTATTTTTTTGTAATGCGCATGCGTAATGGAAAAAACAACAACAACAACAACAACAATAACAACAAAAACGACACGTAAAATGGCAAAAATCTGTAGTAATGCCATGTTCTTTCTGTAGAAATGAGTTAAAAGCTAGCATTTTGGCATTCCTGCAGTTTAACGCTCCCGGCCGCGGCATCAGCGCAAACGGGACGCGAACCGGACGCGAACCGGACTACGTTTACGCCGTGCGAGACTCCCCGGTGACGTCAAGTGCAACGTTTTTACAACCAGGGGGGACCGGGGGACCGGGGGGGATTTCAATTGGGAACGCGTTTTGAAGCAGTCTCGCCGCGTGTGAAAAGTGTGAAAAAGTTCCCAACACGGCGCAGCAAAACTCGTAAAAAAAAAAAAAGTGATATTCTCGGCGTGGAAATGCGACCAAAACGCGCCTTACCGTTGCGTGAAAGTGCAAATATTCCAACAGCGGACGTTAATCCCGTGCGGACGACGCGTTTTAGATACTTCCCAAAGTGTTCGGTAAGTCGCGGCGGCGGCGGCGGCAGCGGGGGGAGGGAGACGGAGAGGTCGTGCGCGCTTTCGGGACGCGCGACCGCATTCTGCCCGCTCGCAGCCGTGGCAAGTAGAGGAATACATGTGCAGGCAAGGCGGCGGCGGCGGGGGCGCGGGGGGGGGACGCGGGGTAGTTTGGCTCAGTACGACGCTTAATATACACACAGCGTGATGATAAAAGCCGGTACGGAAGGGTAAACATACGTTAACGGCGCGTTGAGGCCGTGCGTAACGTGCGTAAACAGCGTGGGTAAAGGATGATAAAAGCAGCGCGCAGAACGTGGAAATTCCCACCTTCCCTCTTTTTTTTTGGCGCATTTGGTCTCGTCCACGGCTGCCTTTCATTCCATTGCTCCCCACCGCGTCCAGGACCCCCTCTCTCTCTCTCTCCCACCCCCTCTCTCCCCCTCTCTTGGGAAAGTCCGCCGGTGGAGAAATAGTAACGGCGTCGTCGCTCGGATGCGTTCAAAGCGCTCAGAAAAGTTTTTTGTGATGCAGGAAGGTTTTATTTTTGCACGGCAGGATTGGATTTTTATATTACGCGCGCTGTGTTTTGTTTTGTTGTTTTTAAACTCTCGGGCAGAGCGGGACGTGAATAGTGTCGTTGCAGCAATGGCAATAAAATCTATTTACCGAGCGCTAAAGGCTGGACGGGACATGAGGGGGGGAAGTAAGCAGCGGGGGAGGGCAGATGTGGCTCTGCGATTTTGGTGACGTTTGAGTTGTAATTCTTATCTGTGTTTTTTATATTTACTTGTATAGGACTTTATTTGTACTGACCTCTTTGAAATAAATAAATACATACATCAATACAGGAATAAATACAAAAATAAAAATACAAAAATAAATAAATACAGAATAAATACAAAAAGTGATAAATAAATACAAAAATAAATAAATACGAAAATAAATAAATAAATACAAATAAATAAATACAAAAGTAATAAAATAAATACAAAATAATATAAAATAAATAAAAAATAAAGTAAATAAATAAAATAAATAAATACAGAAATAAATACAAAAGTAATAAATAAACAAAATAAATAAATCAAAAATAAATAAATACAAATAAATACAAAAAAGTAAATAAATAAATACAAAAATAAATAAATACAGAAATAAATACAAAATAAATAAATACAGAAAAAATACAAAAAGTAATAAATAAATAAAAATATAAATAAATAAATAAATACAGAAATAAATAATCAAAATAAAATAAATACAGAGAAATAAATACAAAAAGTAATAATAAAATAAAAAATAAATAAATAACAAAATAGAAAAACAGAGGAATAAATAAAAAGGTAATAAAATAAATACAATACAATAATAAATACGAAATGCAGATATAATAAATAAATACAGACAGAAAACAAAAAAAAACAGAAATAAAAATATAAATAAATACAGAAATGAATACAAAAATAAATAAATAAAATAAATAAAAATAAGTCGCACTCAAGACCAACTTAATCACAAATTATTCAAAAGTGATTGTAACTGAGCTACTTTCCTTCTTATAGTGGAGTAATTTTCTCGGATTCAACTGTTTTAAATTAGGGCTGACCAAAAAGGAAATCTCGATTTTTGCGCACACTTTATGCGCACGATTACAATTTTCATGGAGCGACTGCTTGACTTCCAAACAGAAGAAGCTCCTTGCATTTTCATTCTGATGTACGTAAGTATGTGATGTACTTTAAATTTGAATGTTTTTATTTTACATTTCTAATCCATCCACTTCATTAATTCATTGAGCACATTTTATAAACACAACAAAACAAAAATATTACTCAGTAACTCATTTAGAACATGTTATAAAAATGATAAATCCAACATGAAACTATATAAATAAAAATAAAATACATATGGTAAAACATTCAAAATAAAAATAAAATTATATTAATCATTTAGAATTTATTCGTGACTCTTTTGTTTTGTTTTCGTTCTTTTTTTCTATATATATATATATTATTTTTTTCACATTTTTATAAACAAATAAACAGAACAAAACAGAAAAACCAGAGATTTATTTTTTTTAAATACACAAGTGGAAATCAACGAAACACAAACAGAATCAAGGCATTTTTAAAAAAAAATATTGTTTGTGTTGTTTTCAATTAAATTACATATATTATATCTATTCCCCTGGGCTCTGCATAATAACTCAAAATGTATTCCTCAATTTCACGATTTTTATCTTAATTATTTCACATTACGATTATTAAAAACTCAAAATAAAACATGCTGGGTAAAAATATACTGCTTACATTCCAGTTACAGAAGAAGGAGTTGTTAAACATGTTTAACAGCAACAGCACATGACTATATCTTATTGTTTGCTCTCGGTTTGTTTTGATTCGCACGAGGAGCTGGTTTTAGTTTTACTGTTTGCGTTCCGTAAATGGAGACCGGCGTCGGGGGGGGGGGCTTTGAGTGGTCACCAGCTGCAGCAGGTTCTTGAGGCGGACGTACGTTTATCAAGACGAATGGAGGATAATTAAGTTCACCTAGTCTTTGTCATGTCGAGCTCCGGGTCGTTTGGGTTTTGACCTCGTGAAATGCGTATCGAGAAAGGAGGAGACAGAAGAAGAACGAAGAAGAAGAAGAAGAAGAAGAAGAAGAAGAAGAAGAGTATAGAAGAGCAAGAAGAAGAAGGGATGTAAAATGTAAACAAATGTACAAGCAGCTCTTTGTAGTCATTGGCATTTTCGGGGTGTGTCAAAATGTGTTACATCCAAATCAATGTTATATAAGTAGAAGTAAAATAGCATTTGGTGAAACGAATGCTTAAAATGTCAAATGCAAACTCTGATTTATGATTTGTTAGCGCAATCGGACCGACAAAACATTTAAATAATGCTCTGATCCTGGTATTTCCCACAGAGTAAACACAAAGGGCGGAGCAAATGATGCTTCTGACAAATGTTCAAAATGATTTAAATGATGTCGACATAAAGGTTTTAGTCACTATAAAGTTACTCACAGGAGAGCAAACGTTGACACAAATAAGAGTATCATTCGGACCATACACATTTTACTCAAGTTACTGAGCATTTAACCATGACGTGAATCCTGTTCACTGTTCCTGAAAATGTCTTAAAAATTTAGATATATTTGTGTTTTACGTGAATCTAGTCCCTCGCGTCAGTAGCAGTGTTTGACTCATTGCTATGGGTGATGGTTAAACAAAGGACCCCTTGCAACTGTTGCCAAAAAAGATTTAAAGGTGATTTATAGAGGTGGTAATAACGCACAAGAATAAACAGATTGATGTACGTTTAGTTAATGAGATTAAATGTTGCCACTAAATATTTCAAATTGTATTTTTTTAAAACAACATTTCCATTAATATTTAAACAAGAGACCGAAAGGACAAGATCGCTGATACAAGCGGTCGAAATGAGTTTCCTCCGCAGGGTGGCTGGGCGCTCCCTTAGAGATAGGGCGAGGAGCTCAGTCACACGGGAGGAGCTCGGAGTAGAGCCGCTGCTCCTCCACGTCGAGAGGAGCCAGCTGAGGTGGCATCTGTTCCGGATGCCTCCTGGGCGCCTCCCTAGGGAGGTGTTCCGGGCATGTCCCACCGGGAGGAGGCCCAGGGGAAGACCCAGGACACGCTGGAGGGACTATGTCTCTCGGCTGGCCTGGGAACGCCTCGGGATCCTACCGGAGGAGTTGGAGGAAGCGTCTGGGGATAAAGGAAGTCTGGGAGTCCCTGCTTAGACTGCTGCCCCCGCGACCCGGCCCCGGATAATGCGGAAGAAGATGGATGGATTTAAAAGAGACAACAAGGTGGTTTGCTGTTGGGACGCCGCGTCTGACGATCTGGCAAGCGCCTTGTTTACCCGTTGCTATGGCGATGGCCTCTGCGTAGCGCTCTAGAACATTGATTTGGCTGTTGCCGGAACTGCCTGTGCGCTAATATATTATGTCAACGGCCTGAGCAGTTACAGCAGAATTCTCGCTGACCGTGCGTAAGTAAAGTTAGAACGTATTGCAGCTTAGAACGTTCGATTGCTATATACTATAGTACACCAACTACTGCACTTTTCCCAATAAAAGATGGCCTCAACTTCGTTCAATCAAACTCCACAACACATCTATCATAGAGTGAGCATTCGAAATTGTGTCTTTATTTCTACTTAGCCAATCCCCTAAAGTTCACGTGACAATTCCTCATGTTTTTCTAATTATTACTTAGTTTGGCGGGATAGGAGCTGTGGTAAATAAAGTTTTACATCAGTCAAGTGGCAGTTTGTGAAGAAAACGTGACAATGAAAGTGGAAAATGACAGGAAGTGGAGCCGAGGTGCTAAAACAGAATCCCGCTGTGATGTCATCAACAAGCGACACTCATTGCACACGTGTAACAAAATAAAGGTGTTACCAGGTATTATCCTTTTGTTAAATCATAATTATTTAATGCGTAATTTGTAATGGATTTTGGGCCTTGTTTACAATGTGGTTTGCTAGGTAATCGTTATGACAATACCTGCCCATGTCCAAACAGGAAGTAAACATTATTAACTCAATAATTGGTGGGGGAAAAGCTTCATTAGAATTCTTTCAATATGATTCATTGTAGTCTGTCATAAAGCACTTTATCCGATGGCGTTATTGATCCAGAAACATTTTTGGAAGTGTGCCCTGAACCCAGTGCCAGCGTGACCCCTTCACCGCGTGAGAAGAAAAAGGTCAAATTCAAAGCCGTTTCCCTCTGTGGGACTAGAGGGAAACAAGGGGTGAAGATGAAAAAGGTGCGGGGAAAAGAGCGTCTGCGGCGAGGGAACGACAAAGCCCCTTGTGAACGAGCTGACTTTGAAGTGACAATCAAGAGACAGTGAGCGTGAGAGAGGGAGGGAGGAGAGGAGGGGAGGAGGCAGAGATAAGAGACGGGGGAGAGAGAAGGGAGCGGGATGCTAGAGTGAAGAGTAGAGAGAACGAGAGAAGAGCGGAGATGATAGAGGAAAAAGGGAAAGAAAAGAGGGGGGGGGGAAGGAAAGAGCCGTGATAGAGAAGAGGAAGAGAACCGAATGTCAGAGACCGGAGGTCTGAGAGACGTTCGCCATGAGAGGATATCAGGGGATTTTTTCATGATAGAGGGAGAAATTTATCTGCATACCCAATATCTATGTCGGAGTGCAAAAGAGGGAGAGAGAGAAGAGAGGGTGATAGAGAAGAGAAGAGAGAGGAGAAGAGAGAAGAGGGATGATAGAGGAAGAGAAGAGAGAGAGGAGAAGAGAGAGAGAGAGGGATGATAGAGGAAGAGGGAGAGAGAGAGAAGAGAGGATGATAGAGGAAGAGGGAGAGAAGAGAGAGAGGAGAAGAGAGAAGAGAGGGGATGATAGAGGAAGAGAAGAGAGAGGAGAAGAGAGAAGAGAAGGGGATGATAGAGGAAGAGGAGAGAAGAGAGAGAGAGAGAGAGAGAGAAGAGAGAAGAGAGAAGAGAAGAGAGAGAGAGAGATAGAGAGGAAGAGAAGAGAGAAAGAGCGGGATGATAGAGGAAGAGAAGAGAGAAGAGCGGGATGATAGAGGAAGAGGAAGAGAAGAGAGGAGGAGAGACAAGAGAGGGTGGAAAAAGAAGAGGGGGGAAGAGGGAAGAGAGGGGGATGATAGAGGAAGAGGAAGAGGAAGAGAAGAGCAGGGATGATAGAGGAAGAGGAAGAGAAGAGAAAGAAGAGAGGGGGATGATAGAGGAAGAGGGAGAGAAGAGAGAAGAGCGGGGATGATAGAGGAGAGAAGAGAGAAGAGCGGGGATGATAGAGAAGAGGAAGAGAAGAGAGAGGAGAAGAGACAAGAGAGGTGGAAAAAGAAGAGGGGGGAAGAGGGAAGAGAGGGGATGATAGAGGAAGAGGGAGAAGAGAGAGGAGAAGAGAGAAGAGAGGGGATGATAGAGGAAGAGAAGAGAGAGGAGAGAAGAGAGAAGAGGGGATGATAGAGGAAGAGGAAGAGAAGAGCAGGGATGATAGAGGAAGAGTAAGAGAAGAGAGAGAAGAGAGGGGATGATAGAGGAAGAGGAGAGAAGAGAGAAGAGAGAAGAGCGGGGATGATAGAGGAAGAGGAAGAGAAGAGAGAAGAGCGGGGATGATAGAGAGAAGAGGAAGAGAAGAGAGAGGAGAAGAGACAAGAGAGGGTGGAAAAAGAAGAGGGGGGAAGAGGGAAGAGAGGGGGATGATAGAGGAAGAGGAAGAGGAAGAGAAGAGCAGATGATAGAGGAAGAGGAAGAGAAGAGAGAGAGAGAGAGAAGAGAAGAGAAGAGAGAAGAGAAGAGACAAGAGAGGGTGGAAAAAGAAGAGGGGAAGAGGGAAGAGAGGGAATGAAGAGGAAGAGGAGAAGAAGAGAGAGAGAAGAGACAAGAGAGGGTGGAAAAAGAAGAGGGGGAAGAGGGAAGAGAGGAGGATGATAGAGGAAGAGGCAGAGAGAAGAAGAGAGAAGAGAGAAGAGAGGGGATGATAGAGGAAGAGAAGAGAGAGGAGAAGAGAGAAGAGAGGGATGATAGAGGAAGAGGGAGAGAAGAGAGAAGAGAGGGGATGATCGAGGAAGAGGGAGAGAGAGAGGGGATGATCGAGGAAGAGGAAGAGAAGAGAGAGGAGAAGAGAGAGATAAATGAGAAGAAAGAACAGGGATCGACAGAGACAAGAGGGAAAGACAGAAGGAAAGGAGGAGACATGAGAGAACGTCATGTCATATTTTCACATTTACATAAATAAAACAGCTGATGTGAAATGATGGACACAATTGTACCTGAAACTATTGAAACTCAACTTGTCATGTGTTAACTTGAAACTAACTTTTTGTTAAATCCGGTGTAAAGTATACATAATAAAATATATAATAATAATAATAATAATAATAATAATAATAATAATAATAATAATAATAAAATAATAATAATAATAATAATAATAATAATAATAATAATGATAATAATAATAATAATGATAATAAACTAAACTAAACTGAAAATTAGCATAAAAAATTTGGCCTAATTGTATGGCGTTAAAACGTGAAATAAACGCGGCTTTTATGCTGTATATTGTTTCCATGTGAACGGTTATGTGTTGACAGAGACAACAAAAGGACTCCTGATCTCTCCTTTCCTGTTACACACATTCAGAACTAACCACATTTTCACTCACATCATCATTAGAGCCGGTCCTGGTGCTTGAGTTGATTAGCGTGGGCGGGGCTTGGGAGCAGAGGGAGCAGGAGGAGCAGATGGAGCAGACGAAGAAGGAGGAGCAGAGGGAGTAGAAGGAGCAGAGAGAAGAGAAGAGAAGAGGAGAGAAGAGGAGAGAAGAGAGAGAAAAGAGAGAAGAGAGAGAAGAGGGAGAAGAGGAGGAGGGAGGGAAGAGAAGAGGAAGAGAGAGAGGAGAGAGAGGAGAGAGGAGGAGAGAGAGAGGAAGAGAGAGAAGAAAGGAGAGAAGAGGAGAGAGAGAGAGAGGAAGAGAAGAGGAGAGAAGAAGAGAAGAGGAGAAAAGAGGAGAGGAGTGAGAAGAGGAGAGAGAAAGAGAGAGAGAGAGAGAGAGAGAGAAGAGGAGGGAAGAGAAGAGGAGAGAGAAGGAGAGAGAGAAGAGGAGAGAGAGGAGAGAGAGAGAGAGAGGAGAGAGAGAGAGAAGAGGAGAGAAGAGAAGAGAGAGGAGAGAGAGAGAGAGAGAGAGAGAGAGAAGAGAGAGAGAGAAGAGAAGAGAGAGAAGAGAAGAGAAAGAGAGCAGGAGAGAAGAGGACACCCTCTTGCCCAGGGCCCACTGTGGCCTGGAGACGGCTCTGTCTGACAATGAGGCTGCATTTTCAATTGACTTGAGTTCAAATGGAGTCGTCTTTGTAAAGCCCAAAGTCACAGCAGCCGTTTCCTCTGAGGGCTTTTCAAAACGGTGGATTTTGACCCGAACAGAACAATGAAACGGTCTTGGACATGAAGACTTGTCACTCAAATTCGACACATTTTGTAATTGCCGACCACAGTTACAGATATCGACTTTTTGCAATTAAAACGGTGTTCAAAAATCTGCTTCGCTTGGACGGTTTCGGACGAGGAGAACGTCCCGACACTCGATCCGGCAGAATGCTTCCAACATGTGTCTTTCTGCGGCTCCGGGACTGAAACGTGAGTCCGGCAGCAGATGTCCCGCAAAACCGCCCTCTCCTGCTCTGCACCGCCAAAACAAAGAAACATGTGAAATATGCGGGGTCAGCAGAGGTGAGAGCGCCCCCTTTACTGTCAGCGGAGTGTCATCGAAGTCAGCAGAATCAAACTATCAAACTTGTGATCGCGGCAGGAAATGTTTCGACGTACATCGTTTTAATGGGACGGAATTGGACAGAGTGAAGACGAGCTGAAAACAAGGACAGATGCTGCGTTCAGGTGATCTCGGAAAAGTGGAAGATGCGACCGCTTATTATTATGACACTCTGTAAGGGCAATCATATCTATAGTGTAAACAGTAAATGCATGAATGACCCGGACAAACAATCTGCTAAATATGCTCAAATTAAATGGAAAAAAAGAGGGTAATTTTGTTTTGACGGACGAAGAATGGGAAAATGTCCACATGGACGGAAATTCACGAATCATTGCAGAATGTTTTTTCACATTTTCATCCCACTCAATTTCTGAACTGTGTGTATTTGGGCCTCAAAACTCCTGCCACGGACGACAGAGATGGATACCTTTGGAACATACTGGGAAAATGACACTGGCTGGTCCTGGTTTTGGCCCTGGCCTTGTTTCATGTTTAGTTAGCCATAGTTTGGTCCACGTGTGAATGCAGAAAGGTTCTATATTAGCAGTAAAAAGTACTTATTTGGGTCATTTGGGCCACATTTGGACTCACATGGTCCACATAATAAGCCCAGGTTTATTTATAAAAGGAAAAGGAGTTAAAACGCTGTTGTTAGGACCGTAATTCTTGTTAGTCCTGGTTTAGTCCTAGTCCTTGTCCAGGTTTGGTCCATGAAATAGTTATCAATATTTAGGAACGCCATCGTTTTCTTTAACACGACACATTTCCAGTCTGAATCTTGTCTCCTCGCGCTCTTGATCTGGGACAAAAGCGGGTTTGTTCCACCAAAACAAAGCCCCCAAACAGGACCGGACCATAACGTCTCCAGAGTACGAACCAGAGATAAAAAAAAAAAAAGGGTCCGGGCCCAGTCTCCAGATGGCACTGCGCAAAGAAGACACTACTGTAACTCTAGACACTGCTGCTTTCATTCACACAGCTCTGTAAGGAAACACCGCGGCTCTGCTCCGAAGCACGGAGCAACGAAGCCTCAGCGCAACGAAGCCTCAGCGCAACGAAGCCTCAGAGCAACGAAGCCTCAGCGCAACGAAGCCTCAATAAGGCCCAGCACAACGAAGGCCCAGCGCAACGGAGCCTCAGAGCAACGAAGGTTCCTCAGAGCAACGAAGCCTCAGAGAAGCCCGAAGCAGAAAGCCTCAGAGCAACGGAGCCTCAGAACGCAACGAAGCCTCAGAGCAACGAAGCCTCAGAGCAACGAAGCCTCAGAGCAACGAAGCCTCAGAGCAACGCCTCAGCGCACGAAGCCTAGAGCAACGAAGCCTAGTGCAACGAAGCCTCAAGAGCAACGAAGCCTCAGAGCAACGAAGCCTCAGAGCAACGAAGCCTCAGAGCCTAACAAGAAGCCTCAGAGCGCAACGAAGCCTCAGCGCAACGAAGCCTCAGAGCAACGAAGCCTCAAGAGCACGAAGCCTCGAAGCCTCAGAGCAACGAAGCCTCAGAGCAACGAAGCCTCAGAGTAACGAAGCCTCAGAGAACGAAGCCTCAGGCAACGAAGCCTCAAGAGCAACGAAGCCTCAGAGCAACGGAGCCTCAGAGCAACGAAGCCTCAGAGCAACGAAGCCTCAGAGCAACGAAGCCTCAGAGCAACTCAGAGCCTCAAGAGCCTCAACGCAACGAAGCCTCAGAGCAACGAAGCCTCAAGAGCAACGAAGCCTCAGAGCAACGAGGCCTCAGAAGCACGAAGCCTCAGAGCAACAGAAGCCTCAGAGCAACGAGCCTCAGCAGCACGAAGCCTCAGAGCAACGAAGCCTCAGAGCAACGAAGCCTCAGAGCAACGAAGGCCTCAGAGCAACGAAGCCTCAAGAGCAACGAAGCCTCAGAGCAACGAAGCCTCAGAGCAACGAAGCCTCAAGAGCAACGAAGCCTCAGGCAAGAAGCCTCAGAGCAACGAAGCCTCAGGACAGCAACGAAGCCTCAGAGCAACGAAGCTCAGGCAACGAAGCCGTCCGAGCAACGAAGCCTCAGAGCAACGAAGCCTCAGAGCAACGAAGCCTCAGAGCAACGAAGCCTCAGAGCAACGAAGCCTCAGAGCAACAAAGCTTACTTTTCGGGTGCATTCAAACTTGCACAAACACCACATTCAAATTGGACCTAAACCAGGACTAAACCCAGAGCTGAAATGGGATATGGTCAAATCAAACCGTATAATCCCAATAAAACTGTTGGTTGACATGGACTCCATCGACCGATTAATCGACTAAATGACCAATCGCTTACAGCCCTGGTGATGTACCAAAGACTAAACTACATTATGGAGACAACAACGTTAAATGAAGCTGTGACTAAACTCAGATGATATTTATGGTATAGGCCAGGGCTATTCAACATAAGGCCCGGGGGCCAAATCAGGCCCTCCAAGCGATTTAGCCGTAAAACCATAAAGTCGGATAAGATCTGATTTGCTGTTTTCATATCATTTTAATAATCTTATACCTGCAACAATCTGATGATAATAATAATGATAATAATAATAATAATCATCGAATTTTGAGTGTGCATTTAACTGCAGACAATGTCGTAAAAGTCCAGATGTCATAAAGCTGCTAAAGTTATAGTGATTATAGTTGATCAATGCCAGTGATGCATGTTTTGTTATGGATTTCTGGGAATTGCTTGAAGCTTATTGCCCTTTTGTTCACGTGTGCTCACTCCAGCGCTATTAGAACGACCTAATGGATGTTTTTATTACTTTCATGATATAGAAGTATCTCCTTCAACATGACGAAATGACGCCGCTAATGTATGGGTCGAATGTACTGCTAATAAAAGAAATATCAACATCATCACATTTCTTATTATTGGATACACAAGGAAAACTATATAAACAAACAGAACAAGACACAAAGAGAGAGAGAGCACAAAATAAATCAATCAAAAGGATCATAAAACATCCAATTAAATCGATTTGTCCAACATTTTAGTCCAACGTTTTTCACATTTTCAAATTCGTTGCAAAAGTCAGTTTTTCCGTTTTATAAATGTTCAGAGTTGCCTCAGTCTGGTCCTTGACAGTCGGCTCCGTCGCATCCATTTTCTTTTGCTGCAGCCAAGGGTTCACTCCACAGGTATCCATCTGTCGTTTACACTGCTGGAGTTTCACATCCGACACACGCTGTTTTGAAGTCGAGTTGAATACCGGTGTTGAAGACGGTTGGCAGAGACTCTTTGATCTCAGTATTTATGAACAACAGAACAAGACCAAACACGTGATAGCGATTGGTTTCTCTCCACAGTTTCTCCAACAACCAGAACGTCCCTGTGAATTTGAAACACCGTGATGCATCTTACATTAATTGCACTCAAAATCACAATGAATAAAAACAAATATTAATGAACAAATGGTAGACTTTTATTTTTTATTATGTGGTGTAATAGTTCAGAAAGATTGCAAAATTTAATTTATTTAATTTATTTAATTTATTTAATTTATTTAATTTATTTCATTTATTTCATTTATTTCATTTATTTCATTTATTTCATTTATAGTCGATTTCCTAAATGATCAGGTTTAATTATTTTTCTGGATTTCTTGAATACAAATAAAGGACTTAAAATTAAAGGTTTAAAATTAATTGTAGATGTTTACGACGTTTACAATAAAGTTTTCATGATGTTTGCAGGCGTTTTATGGGTTACAAAACGCAGATCTGACTTGTAACTTGACCTGGGGACGCCGCCTGCTTTCTTTTAGTTTATGTTTTACAGACGCCTCAGAGAATTGTTTGTAATATTGTGCCAGAACTGTTTACATACTCAAAATATTATTGTTATTTTGTGTTATGTTCGTTCTTGTCTGGTCTCCTTGTCAACGTTACTGTGACCAGTGCGGCCCTCCAAAAGTGCAATCGAACCGCAGTCCTCTTGTAGTCCAGTTCTGCTCCGTTAAACTCCCTGGAACGCTTCTTGTCTCGCTTCCACGTCCGAAAAGCATCATCGTTGATTGAAATGTCGACACAAAAGCGGTGGCGCTCAGTCGAACAGCGGCGTAACGCTTCACGTCTGCGGCCGTAAGCGCTTCAGAAGGGATGCGTTTGTCGTTTGGCGGCACAGGTCACTCACCGGAGGCAGCGGGATGAAAGACGAGCGGCTCAAGGCGGAGGGAACAAGCGCACCTCGTCGCGCCGGACTGCACTCTGCTTGCGAGGAATGTGTGTTTGTTTGTGCGGTGGTCACGTGTCAACCCGGGTACGACTTCGTGTGCAAAGGAGTGCTCTATACGGAGAGTGTTAAGTCAGAAGAGTGATACGAATGACACTAACACTGGTATCGGAGCTCTTTTGAACAACTAAAAAAGACATAAATGGGACAAAAGGTGTACTTGATCTGTGTTAGAATGTAAATGAAAGAAACTACAGTTATTGCATTAAACATATTGTTTTCATTTTGAGTGAATAAATACATGACATAAGTTCCCAAACTGTGGTACGCGAGCTCCTTCGGGTGGTACGAGGATTCTTTTGCGGCTCAAATATTAGATTTCGAGTCCGTTTAATCCACATTGTTGGGTCCTCGTGTATGATAACGTGTATGATGTAATTCCCAATTTCGACCAGGTTCAGGGTCTGGTTTAACTTAGACCAACAATAGTCCTGCTTTTGGACCAGGTTTGGATCTGGCGGTACTCCAAAGGCCAAATATTTTCCTTGGTGGTGCTCAAAGACAATAAGAACATCTGCAGCGCTGGAAACCTGTGCTGGATGTTTCGATGACAGGCTGAACACAGGGCCCAGTGGCCTAATGGATAAGGCATCAGCCTCCGGAGCTGGGGATTGTGGGTTCAAGTCCCACCTGGGTCGTATTTTCAGAGTTTACACCTTTGCTGCACAAATCCACCTCTTCTAGAAACTCTGAGTCTCGTACTTATGTGTGAAATGACGTGTTCAGACTTAAAACATCTTATCTTTGGTAAAGGACACTAATTTATGTGCGAACAGGTCAAATTGGTGAAACATTGTGGAACAAATGTAAAATAAATGATAATAATAATTGGCCTAAGTTCTCTTTTCTCTGTTCCCTTTGTAAATCCGACCCCTCGTCATATCTGCCCATTCCAGGGTCATGGTGTCTCACATTGGACTGACCTTGGATTAGTTATCTTCAGCCTTAACATCTGCGTCTCGTGTCCTTGAGTGTATTCTGTAAACATGAGATGCTCCTGAGCTGCAGATAAAGCCACGTGCGGCAAGCTTTCTGTGTTTTTGTGAGCGCGAGGAGGAAAGAAGGGCAAATATTTGTGCTCACTGTCGAAAATGTTTGGGTTTCGAGAGTTTGAGTCCAAAGTCCGGAGAAGTGAAAGTATGAGCAAGACCGGCGGCCTGAAACTAAAGCCGGCCAGGCGCTTGTTGGATTGTAGTGTGGGAAAGAGGTGAAAGAGGCGCGAAAGAGGTCTAAGGACTAAACCGGGACCTAGGACTAAACCGGACCAAAAGAAACAAACCACGAGACTAAAAGTCAAAGACCAAACCGAGACTAAACCAGACTAAAGAAAGACAAGCCGGACTAAACTGATAAAGAAAGACCAAGCCGAGACTTAAACCAGGACTAAAGAAAGACGCAAGCGAGAATAAACCTGACTAAAAGAAACGACCAAGCCGAGACTAAACCAGACTAAAAAAAGACCCAAACCGAGACTAAACCTGGACTAAAGAAAGACCAAGCCGAGACTAACCAGGACTAAAGAAAAGACCAAGCCGAAGACTTAAAAACCAGGACTAAAGAAAGACCCAAGCCGAGACTAAACCTGGACTAAAGAAAAAGACCAACCGAGACTAAACAGACCTAAGAAAAGACAAACCGAGACTAACCAGACTAGAAAGACCAAACCGGAGACTAAAACCTGACTAAAGAAGAACAAGCCGAGACTAAACCATGACTAAAGAAAGACCAAACCAGACTAAAACCAGACTAAAGAAAGACCAAACCGAGACTAAACCAGGACTAAAGAAAAACCAAACCGGAGACTAAAACCTGGACTAAAGAAAAGACCAAACCGAGACTAAACCTGGGACTAAAGAAAGACCAAACCCGATCCAAACAGGTGCATTGTTGATTGCAGGTTCTGATGATTGTGATTGGACAAAAGCCTTGATTTCATTGTATTTTTAAACTATGGTTGTTGTCTTCAGCTGAGACACTTTGGGACACTAAAGACACTTCACCCGCACGGTCTGTGGGGGGCTCGGAGGGGCTTCCTTTCCTCTGCTGCTAAAACATGATGTGATGGAAATTCAAGCCATTGATCAAAGCCAAAGGACCTCCTTTGTTCAGCACTGAGCCTCATGCGTTTTCACTTCTTCAAATCCACGTAAACTCAGCGCGTTGTCAGTGTCAAGGTCGAAAGTCTTGTCCCATCAAGATCATCGAAGGAACACTTTGTCCTGCTCCAGATCAGTGTCTCCGGTGTTGTGTCTTCTGTGGAGATAACTCTGACCCACTTCACTCTTGTATCTGCAATCTGGTCAGGATTACACCACGAATCAACAGCCTCTTTGACTTTTCTGATGTTTCTATTGAAATTATGTTCCGCATCGAAAAGAAAAAAGCAATGGGTGAATGTTAATTATGTTGATAGTCCGGAGTGGCAACATCTGCTTTTTGTTTTTACTTTGCCAATCCCTCGAACTATCTCTAAATCTCTGGAGACTGTGCTGAACCGTGCGCTGTTTTGGGGGAAAATATTTAACCTGACACAATAAAAAGGAATATCACTGGGTCTTAAAAACTGCAGAACCTCCGAAGACACAACAGATGTTTTCTAAAAAAAACATGTGCCTTCTACAGGTTTCATGTGGTCAGTTCAAGCCAGCGTGTCAGGGCCTCCAGCAATACAAGCGTGGGCATTGTCCACCCAAATGGAATCTTTGCCCACCCAATCAAACCTGCTAATATTTTATTTTATTTGTAATGTTTGTCTATAAATACAAAGACACAGGACACCAAGAGCCAAACAATAAACAAAACAAGAGCAGTAAATCACTAAAGTATCACAGTCTGACATACGTTCTTTGGCATATTTGTCCCAGTGTGTCCCAGTATGAGGACCAGCTCTTCTGTGTGTCCTCATACTGGGACACACTGGGACCAGAAGAGCTGGTTCCTCCAGGACCCAGTGGCCTAATGGATAAGGCATCAGCCTCCGGAGCTGGGGATTGTGGGTTCAAGTCCCACCTGGGTTGAAAGGCCAAACATTACGAGTTCACTCTTGTTTGTTCACGTTGCACTTGAGTTTGCCCCTCCAGCCGTGAGCGCCATGTGACCAAACAAAGACCAATGTTTACGACTTGTGCGTCTATTCAGACTCAATAGGCCATAAATAAACTCGCTGCTCCTCATAGTGTTTCTTCTGAAGCCACATGTGGACTAGTTCAACTGAGAGAGGCTTGGTATGGTCCTTGCCTTAAGTGAACCTGTTATACTGAATTAGCCTATGGGCAAAAAAATCCTTTAGAATAAAAAGTATGATTCAGGTCCGATTGTGATTTTATTGATTAAAAACATGAGTTATGTTTGACGGATGTCGGTTGCTCACGTTGCAGACCAGGCTCTGAAAACCAGGCCTCCTTTAGAAGAAGCAGCTCGTGCTCCACAGTGAACCGGTCTGGGGGAACACTGGGACCCCACAATAACTCCTTTTAACATCAGATATAGACCTACAGGTGTACAGCTAAAAGTGCAGCCGACTTCCAAATGGACCAAGCCTCTTTGTCTGTGAAACTGCAGTTAAAACGTGCCTTTTTATAAGTGCTTGAAGTAGAGGAGCCCTGACACGGAGCAGCTCTGACCTCATGGAGCTGGAGGAGGTTTCTGCCTGTTACATCAGCCTTTGATTACACCATCCCCCACCAGGACGTCCCGAGTCTGACCACAGGCAGTGTCCAGCCTCAGTGTACGACGCCTCTGAAGAGCCGAGGTCGCACACGGCCCCTCTGCTCTGTCACGGCACGTGCATTCACTTTGTTATGGAATGTTCAGGCAGTGATGACAAATGAACGCACTGACTCCATCTGAACAGAGATCGTATGGTGAGTTTGAGCGCCACCTCAGGTCAGATCACAGAATACAGTCACTTCTTCCTCCTGAAATCGATATTTGCACAGGTTTGATCAAGCATAAAGCATAAATGTGTCCAAATTCAGCAGTGCGGAACTCATTTTGCACCAAACAATAAAATACGCAAACTTTGATGTGAGATTAATTTAGTTTGAAAGCAATATTTCTATGCAGATTGAGATGTTTGAAATACATTTGAACCAAAGGGTGAAATGTAGTGACTGAAGGCTTCTAGATGGAGAATATTTGTGGAAAAACGTTGTAATTTGTTTTTTTACATTTTGATTTCATAATTGTATTTTGTGTGTGTTTTAGAGTTTGTACAGTCTTATATTACGATAATAGTCACAATTAGTAAATTAATCGTTGCAGTCCAATGGTGCACTCATGACTGCAGGTCCAGTGTTGTCTTTTTGTTTTTAGATGTTTAGATTTTTAGATACTTTATTGTCACTCAAGGTTGCGAAAGTTTGTTGCATCGTGACTCGGCAAAAGCGCAAATTTACTACAAAATGCCAGAATCAAACCATTTAAAAGTAATTCATATAAAAGAGGCATCTAAAATGTACATAAAAAACACAGCAGAGTCAATCATCAGCAGAGGTGATCATGTTAGCTTCGTTAGCTTCATGTTCTCTTGTTTTCATTACCATTAGCTTCATGCTCTCTTGTCATCCTTACGATTAGCTTCATGTTCTCTTGTTTTCATTACCATTAGCTTCATGCTCTCTTGTCATCCTTACGATTAGCTTCATGTTCTCTGTTTTCATTACCATTAGCTTCATGCTCTCGTGTCATCCTTACGATTAGCTTTATGTTCTCTTGTTTTCATTACCGTTAGCGTCATGTTTCTCTTGTTTTCATTACCGTTAGCTTCATGTTCTCTTGTTTTCATTGCCATTAGCTTCATGTTCTCTTGTTTCCATTACCGTTAGCTTCATGTTATCTTGTTTTCATTACCGTTAACTTCATGTTCTCTTGTTTTCATTACCATTAGCTTCATGCTATCTTGTTTTCCATTAACCGTTAGCTTCATGTTATCTTGTTTTCATTACCATTAACTTCATGCTCTCTGTTTTTCATTACCGTTAGCTTCATGCTCGTTTTCATCACCATTAACTTCAATGCTCTCTTGTTTTCATTACCGTTAGCTTCATGTTATCTTGTTTTATTACCGTTACCATGTTCTTGTTTTCATTACTTAGCTTCATGTTATCTTGTTTTAATTACCGTTAGCTTCATGCTCTCTTGTTTTCATTACCGTTAGCTTCATGCTCTCTTGTTTTCAAGCACAAAAATCATCACATGACTCTAAAACCCATAGATTTATACTTTAGCCGTTTTGATAATAACATTGTTCCACACTTTTATCTTCCTCACGACATCATCTCAACGTGAACTCTCGAAAATCGTCCCCCATTGTTCAATAACTTTTTACAGCTCGGTGTAGAGTGATAACATGGTCACTCGTCTAACATGGAAAACACGACCGGAACTCTCAATTATTCATGGTCCGATCGCCGAGAGAGGAAGAGCGAGAACTCGAGGAGGAGGGAAAGAACGTCTGAAGCAGCTACAGCGAGTTTCAAAATGGCTCTTTGTAATTTCACTTGTCATTACCTCCACAAATGAACCGCCGCTCCAGCTCTCTTCAGCACTCTCCCAAAACGTAACTGAGGGAAAAAATGTGATAGCTGAACAACTGAGCAACAGAAATAAGGCGATTGTTATTTTTGTCTACATTTCTTTTATTGATGTTCATGTCATTATTCATGTCATTGTTTTCATATGTAAACAAGGTATTTATGTGTAAAAATGGCCAACATTGCACATTCGAGACAGGTTTCTTTCTTCATTTTGTTGACATATTATTTGAAAAATTTACAGTTCATTTAGTATTTGAGTAAACTAGCTCTTTCTGAAAATGTGTGCTGCATTATTCGGAGTTAAAACCTCAATAAATCAGGCTTAGAATTAGATATAAACAAATCATTTGGTAGAATCTGTCAAAGTTTCGTGTGTAGGTGCTACTTTAAGAGCTGATCTTAATGTCCATATGTGAGAAAAATGCATTTTGAAGTAAAAATTCTTAAATTCAATAACATATTTAGTGCAGATTGAGACAATGTTGTTGTTTCCATGTGAAATCGTATATGTCGCAAGAGCAAACTGACCCAAAAAAAAAGAAATGTGTCATTGCCAGGTTTTGTTATAATCATGAAAACTTGATTTTAATAGTCATTTTGATGTGCTTTATCAAATCTTTGACACATTCATTTCCCCCACTACTCGCCCCTTTCTGTCAAAAAAGCTAAATCATAACAACAATTTCAGCACATTAAATGAATCCATCCAATAAACCTTTCATTGCACCTCAAGCATTTCTTTAAATACATTTTTCGTGTTCCTTAAACCACACAAGGAGAGGTTTAACTCGCCTCCTGCTGCTGCTGCTGCTTCTTCTCCCGTGTTTGTTCCACCGCCGATGAGTCACCTCCATCTAAAACACCACTTTTCTGGTAAAAACGTGTCATAATTACAATGCTCTAATCTGTATGTGTTTTTTAAAAGGCTCAGTTTTACAGCCGGCTCATAAACGTGGCTTTATGGTGAGGGTGGGTGGTGTCGGGTGTACAAAACCCCACCAAATCTACCCTTTTTAACCCACCCACAGTGCGTGAAACACCTAGAACCACTGCCAACTGCATAAACGTAAACGCAAGCAGACGTTTGGGTTGTTTACTTGATTGAAAAAATGCTTTTTGTGAACTATGTCTTCAGTTTGGAATAATAGAACTGGTCGTAATAAATTATACCCCTTAAAATTACCAAAAAAAATGCTCAATATACCAAGAAACAGTTTGATATAACTGATGATGATATAATAAACATTGGAAAGTGTAATAAAGTGTACAAAAAACCACCACATAAACAAAAAATGGACATACGTTACAAAACACTAAAAGTACATTAGGATTAAACTTTAAATTTTAAAAGCAATTGATAAAAAATAATGACAAAACTAATCATCAGCAGAGGTGATCGTGTTAGATTCGTTAGCTTCATGTTCTCTTGTTTTCATTGTTTTCATTACCGTTAGCTTCATGTTCTCTTGTTTTCTTTACCGTTAGCTTCATGTTCACTTGTTTTCATTAAGTTAATGTTTATGAAATCATGTTCTCTTGTTTTCATTACGGCTAGTTAATGTTCTCTCGTTTTCCTTACAGTTAGCTTCATGTTCTCTTGTTTTCATTAACATTAGCTTCATGTACCTTTAGTTTTCCTTACCGTTAGCTTCATGTACCTTTTAGTTTTCCTTACCGTTAGCTTCATGTTCCTGTTTTTCATTACCGTTAGCTTCATGTACCTTTGTTTTCTTAGCCGTTAGCTTTATGTTCTCTTGTTTTCCTTGCCGTTAGCTTCATGTTCTCTTGTTTTCCTTGCCGTTAGCTTCATGTATCTTGTTTTCCTTGCCGTTAGCTTCATGTTATCTTGTTTTCCTTGCCGTTAGCTTCATGCTCACTTGTTTTCCTTGCCGTTAGCTTCATGTTATCTTGTTTTCCTTGCCGTTAGCTTCATGCTCTCTTGTTTTCCTTGACGTTAGCTTCATGTTATCTTGTTTTCCTTGCCGTTAGCTTCATGCTCACTTGTTTTCCTTGCCGTTAGCTTCATGTTCTCTAGTTTTCCTTGCCGTTAGCTTCATGTTCTCTTGTTTTCCTTGCCGTTGCCGTTAGCTTCATGCTCACTTGTTTTCCTTGCTGTTAGCTTCATGTTCTCTTGTTTTCCATGCCGTTAGCTTCATGTTCTCTTGTTTTCCTTACCGTTAGGCTTCATGGGCTCTTGTTTTCCTTACCATTAGCTTCATGTTCTCTTATTTTCCTTGCCGTTAGCTTCATGGGCTCTTGTTTTCATTACCGTTAGCTTCACGTTCTCTTGTTTTCATTACCGTTAGCATCTTGTTCTCTGGTTTTTATTACCGTTAGTTTCTTGTTCTCTTGTTTTCCTTGCCGTTAGCTTCATGTTTTCTTGTTTTCATTGCCGTTAGCTTCACGTTCTCTTGTTTTCCATGCCGTTAGCTTCATGTTCTCTTGTTTTCCTTACCGTTAGCTTCATGTTCTCTTGTTTTCCTTGCCGTTAGCTTCATGTTTTCTTGTTTTCATTACCGTTAGTTTCTTGTTCTCTTGTTTTCATTGCCGTTAGCTTCACGTTCTCTTGTTTTCCATGCCGTTAGCTGCATGTCCTGTCTTATTTTCATTACCGTTAGCTTCATGTTCTCTTGTTTTCATTACCAATAGCTTCATGTTCTCCGTCCTTTCCATTCTCTGTTGATGCCGTGGAGTTCATTTCAGAGTCTCCACACGAGTCCAGCCTGAGGGTCAGAGCCTTTTCTCATCCGTGACAGGAGTCTTCAGACCTCAGCAGATTCACCTGTGTCGCCTCGGGTCGGACTCGAGGCTCTGAGAGGTCACGCACCGGGAATGTGTTTGAACTTCAGCAGTTTTTGATACTGTTGGTGGCGAACGGAGGAAGTCAGTTTTATCAAACTCGTGCCCAGCTTTCACAAATTATACAAATATAACGCAATACAATACGCACAAATACGGTAATACATATGGTTTTTGGGTACAACTTTAGCTTCTTCAGATGGCAAAGTAAAGCAGGTTTGGACCACCAACACTCTTTGTTCTAGGTTGGCCATTAATAACAAATTCCATTAGACGCCGACAGTGCACCATAAGGGCCATAAGAGGGGAAAACATCTACTAATTTACAAGAATGAAGCTGTGTACTTCCTCATTCGTCCATTGTATATAAAGTATATTGTATATAAAGTTTCAAAAGATAGCTGGAAAATGTTCTAAAATCAAGGCGTCCAACCGAAGTTCACGCACTTGGTGGAGGTTGGTCTTGTTTATAATGATGTTCTGCACGTATACAAGGACCTGGGTTGAAAGCAACATTTATAATTAAATAAGACAAAACATGAATAATGCCTTGCCCATAATAGTACTGAAATCTTCATCTGGTGTCATACATAACGTGAACGTTTTAAAAATAGAAATTCAAAAGGAGATTCCCACTGTTCCTCATGTTTCCTTTCCCATTTGAAGTCCTCACCCCCTCCACTGCTCCACCCGACTATCCCACAACCCTTCACTCCGGTCCTTGTCCAGCTCACCTGTAGACCCTCCTCCAGACCACATCAGTCCCGTGTCGGAAACCGGGTCTGGACTAAAAACCTTGCGTGAAGCCTTTGATGTCCCACAGAGTTTTACAATAACATTTTAAGAGCTTTTACGCCCGAAATGAGCTGCAGATTCTGGATCAAATGATTACACCACGTATTAGAGCTCAACACATTTAGCTACATCGCGTTAGCAACAAAGGCCACACTGGCACACTTTACCCAATATCAGCATTTAATATAAAAGTCTAACTGGTGAAACAAATCCATACAGAACAGTCTCGTATTCAGCCAATCATCTGGGTCGCTTTTGTAAGTTATTAAACATTGAGTGCATAAACTTTAAATTTAGTATGAAAAACAACCCAAACTTATATTAGTTGGTTGCAATCTCCGCTATTACAACATCACTTTAACTGTTGTTGCTTATACGACCTATTTCTTTTCTTTTGCGACTTCATCGTCACGTCAGGCGTCTCTCCTCAACCCCAAAGGTCACAGGTCACCGTCAATGTAAGCGTTAGGTGTGTTTTTGTTGAATGAGTTCATTGTTCGCTTCCCCGAGGATCGTTGTAAAAGACAAATCATAACCAGAGACAGGAAACTGGTGCAAATGGAGCCCAGGTGCATTCGAAACGGGGCAAAAAGCTCTATTTTATTTGCTTAGCACAACTTAATTATTTTCAAATAGTCACAAAAACTTAAAAAAAAAAAAAAAAATAATAAAATAATGTCCAAAAATTGGTTAGACTTAGACAAACTTTATGTCTTCAGTGCTCAGTGGTCTAATAGATACACACTGTCTAATTTAAGTCTTCTTTTAGGCCTGTTTCCTTCAGCGTTCTTCTAATATATTCACTCCTCTTCCTCAATCTGGACCTAATCTCCCAAAACATCTCAAATTGAGCCTCAGATGGACTGATAATCCCAACACAACGGTTCTATAGCTTTTTGGAACGTTCTCCATGCACCAGAACAATATTGCGCACAGCAGCAAAGCGGAAGTGAGCGGAGAAAATAAGTACGTGTTGCTTTTTTCTATTCCGGCGACACCGAAGCTGCAATTTTCCTTTAAAACAAAAGCGATCTGTGCGAGTGCGGAAAAACCCCCCTCCTCCAGAAGCCAAACCGACGCCGGCACCTGCTCCGCAACACGACGGCGTTTGGAGTTAGCCAACGACGAGGCTTATCTGCATCTGAAAGGTTTCCTGCAATAATCACATGTCGTTGTGCGTCGTAGTATTGACATCTTTTGTATATTTTCTATCCTCTGCAGACCATTAACGTGCACATGTCTCTGTAATCCTTTTCAGAGTGCTGTAGACTCACCCCGTGACATCATCAGGTGGTAAATCCTCTGCGTTTTTTTAAAGTCCATTTAACGTCATCCGGCTGATTTATTCTAATATTTTCAGCATTTTCTATATTTGACTTCAAAGTTTTTGCAGCTACCGTCTTGGGAGTGGTTTGCATTGATAACTCCTGTTTTTGTGTATTTTTTGCGTACAAAATCGAGGCTATGTGTTGTTTTGGCGTGTTTTAGTGTGTCCAAAGAAGCCGGAATAATGCAAAAGGAGCTCTCACTGTTGAAGAAGGGGGCAATATCCCACCATATTGACAATTCAGCATTTCTTCAGTTGGTGTTTGTGTTGTTATTATGTGTTTTAAAATATAAGTGTCGAGCACAAGTTGAAAAGGGGAAGATAACATAGGATTTACTCTTCTTTCTGCTCCTTTTCATTCATTCTTTGTGCAACTGCATGACACTGATAATGTATTTTATATCTTATGAAATAAAATGAATGAATACAAATTTAAATTAAAAAAATAAGAAAAATAAAATAAATAATAACATAAATAATAACATAAACTAAAATAAATTTTAAAAATGAAAATTTTAAAAATGAAAATTTTAAATAAAATTAAATACAATTAAATACAATTAAATAAAATTAAATACAATGAAATACAATTAAATACAATTAAATAAAGTTAATTAGTTAGTGGGGGCTGCAAAGATTAACCGACTAAATGTGACTATAGTAGACACACTAAATAATAATTACAGTTGTATTTTGATTATCGTTGTCTGGACTGTTCAGACTGAAACGCTCATGAAAACATATTTTTAGAATCAAGACAGTGTCATTATTAAATCAAAATGTCAACAAATAATACACGACTCCTGATATTCATAAATAATACACTTGATTAGTACATATTCTCTGTTAAGAAGCCTTCAGTCTTCACATTTCAACCTTTACTTGCTTAAAAACACATTTCAAAAGTCTCACTTGTGACTGCTCTGTGTGCAGTTCTCCTTTAATGTTCCTTTCACACACTGTTTGGATTTATTTTCAATCTTCTAAAGCAAATGTTAGCTAAAGCACACATAAAACAGGACTGTGTCCACTCGGCGACGGCGGGTTACGGTCGTGAGATGTGCTGGACCTGCGTGTTTGGGACCCCTCTGTTTCTCTGCATCACAAATATTTGGACTTTACTCTAAACTTAATCCAGATGTTATTTTCCCCCAGAACATCGTCACCAACGTTGCGCTTTTAGCAGCTTTGGAAAAAAAACATCCTCCTTCCCTCGGTCCACACGAGCAAGAACTGCTATTCGCTGAGGGTCTTTCATCAGGGGGGGAAATTCGCAGTGTGAGCAGCAGATCAACAGTGAGAAGTCTTTGAAACGACATCAAAAACGTCATGAAAGTTCGAGCGAAAGTAATGAAAGTACGAGACGTGAACTCGGTTGTACAGACGGAGGCTTGTAGTAAATGCAGTAACTATATTCGAAAGTGAACTGTATATGACGTCTTAAAGGTACACACTGTGTAACTTTGTGTGGGCGGAGGGTGTGAAGCGTTATTTCTGCTTTTATTCTTCAAAAGCCCTAAGAAAAACATGCACGCTCGCCCTGCACCTTTAAACGAAAAAAAAATAATAATAATAATGAAAAATAAATAAAATAAATAAAATAAATAAAATAAATAAATAAATAAAATAAATAAAATAAATAAAATAAATAAAATAAATAAAATAAATAAAATAAATAAATATAATAAATAAAATAAATAAAATAAATAAAATAAATAGATCAGGAATCAGACCCACTACCACCTGACATACTGTTTTAAACTATTTTGACATCATTTGGCAGGACCCAGTGGCCTAATGGATAAGGCATCAGCCTCCGGAGCTGGGGATTGTGGGTTCGAGTCCCACCTGGGTCGATATAGCTGTTAAAGAGGCAATATCAGCTACACTAACATAAATACACTTTAAATCATATAATCTAATCTGCAATGGTAACAGAATTTATTTGTCGATAGTGATTCCAGTGGAGGGTCTGCCACCTGCTCGTCTCCACGAAGACTCAAACGCCCCACAGCATGGTGTCATTGATCTTGCATCTGTACAATCACAGGTGCTTTTGCAGCTCCGCCAAAGATCTGACCTGCTACTTGGCCTCTGGTGTTGGACCCTCCACCAGAAAAGTGACATAGTGCGGCTTTAAACTAAAACATTTCCAATATTTCCCTCCTAAAAGCTCCCTGTGCTGTTTATTCACCTGAAACACATTACGAACGCCGATGACGCAAGCGTTTTTCTTCTCTGTTGGATTCTAGACTGGATTTCCCCATTTCCCAGGGTCCGGAGGTTTTTCGGCTCCGCCCGTTCGCTGGCTTTCGGGCGTTCCTCTTCCCCCCCGTTGGCTCCGCAGCACTTTCCCTTCTCGGTCACGTCTCAAACCACACACACACACACACGCTTCATATGTCTATAATTTTGTGAGGGTTGTACAGTGAGTGTGGGAGGGGAAAACGCGGTGACGTAAATCAGCTTTTAGCCGAAGAGTTGGGAGTTTGTTCTGTCTTTTGTCCAAGTTATAGTGCAATAAAGTATGTATTTCACAACAATCAGCCGCAGCGCAGGGTCCGATAAACTAATGTTCTTAAATGTTCGTGTAAAAACAGAGACAAAGACAGTTGAAAAGGTTATTTTAAAACTGTTTCCTCTCCTGAACAGGCCTAAACTGTTGTATTTTTAACAGTTTTACATGTTTTTTAATGTTATATGCTCGGATAAAGTTTGTGTACTGGGCAAATACAGTCAAGAAATAAGTACTTTTATTGCTACAAGACTTTTTAAACACATTAACAACCAATGAAAATGTTTAAAAAATGGTGACTGACGGTGACTATTGACAGTGTTATTGATGAAAACTAGAAATTGCTTTGACATTTTGATTTAATGATGCCTTCCATTGTCGTTTTCCGTTATAAAAAGGTGTGTTTTAGAGTCCGTTTAGTCCGTTTAGTAATTACGATGATCAAAATACAACTCGCGATGACTCTTTATTGCCAAAAAGTCATGATTCGTTGCTTAATTGTCGCTCCGTTACTCACAAATGCACTAGAACAAGCCGTTTTCTGATCCTAAACGTCCCTCCGGAGCGTACCGTCTCGCTCCAACCATATCGACATTGTAATACAAACAAACTCGAGTAATAAATCTGTAATATCGCATATATATTTACACGACGATGACGCACAGTTGATTCATAAAACGTTTCCTCCCTATAATTACTGGAACATTTTGGCCGAACCAAATGAAGGCTTTGGTTTGGGCCAAAAATACCAAACGCTGTAATTACTGTAACATTAACTTCTGCACACGGTTTGGTTCAGTGAGGCTTAAAGTGCATTTGGCAAAACTTAGACGAGAATTATTTGGGGTTGTGATGCCAGAATAAAATGTTTCATCATTTCCAGATTATTCAAATTGATATACTTTTGTCAAAAACATCTCAAATCTGACGATTTCCCAGTAGCTCTTCTTCTTCTTCTTCTTCTAACTAATGTGTCAGCCAATCAATTGGTCTTAAAGTGCCCCCTACAGGTCGAACGACTCGTTGAACTAAAATGCAGTTAAGACAAATATATTTAGAATTTTGCTAAAAATGATCAAAATGTTATCACAGAATAGCAAATTTTTTTTAGGTTTGTAATTTCACTTCCTGTTTGTAATTGATGACATCACACAAGGAAATTACCCAGCAAACACTGGGCCAAAACTCATCTCATGTCACCATTTTATATTTATGTATAAAAATATATAAGAGCGACTTTATTTTGTTGAAGTCATGTTTAGAGAGTCCCAAAAGTTGTTTCTTTTGTGTAAATTCTGCATAAACTTTGACTGGAATCAGTGTTCCTGCTGTGATGTCACTTCCTGTTATTTTGTACAGATTTTTCAATGTTTTCTCCAGAAATACCTCCTCGATTGGTGTGAAACAAAAATGTATATGTACAACAGGTATAAATACACCAAATAAAGTCAAAATTAGAAAATAGTAAAAACCTGTCATGGGCACTTTAAAGTATATGAAACATACAGAAACATTTAACTCTGAAACATTTCACTGCACATTAAAGTCTGCAGCTCCATCAGGACGTTTGATATTTAGAAATGTCAAAATGCCATTATAATAACAATGATAACAATAATAATAATAATGATAATAATAATAATAATAATGATAATGATAATAATAATGATAATAATAATAATAATAATAATAATAATAATAATAATAATAATCATAATCATAATAATAATAATGATAATGATAATAATAATAATAATAATAATAATAAAAATAATAATAATGATAATAATAATAATGATGATAATAATGATAGTAACAATAATAATGATGATGATAATAATAATAATAATGATAATAATAATAATAATAATAATAATAATAATAATGATAATAACAATAATAATAATAATAATAATAATAATAATAATAATAATAATAATATGAAATTAAATAAATAAATAATAAAAAAAATAAAAAAACGTATCTAATGCATGGTCACAAAGTTATAAGTGGATTTGGGGTGAAAAACACATTTAACTTTAGTATAAATCTTAGCGGTCGAAGCATTTGACCCATCCAGCCTGGGACCCACCTCAAGATCTTAGCTGGAAGTTGTTGTTTTTTTTGGGTTTTTTTTTACAATTGTGCATGTTTTGGATTAGAAACCGGAGCCCAAGGGAAACTCCCCCCGATGTCAGCCCGGGAGTCAAACTCGGATCCTTCTCGCTGTGAGCTGCGAGGTGCTAGCCACCTCAGATTAGGAAAAGAGTAGGTGACAAACACTACTATCATTCAGGGTAAAGACGTGCTTTCCCTTGGTTTAAGTGTGACTTTTGAACGAGGGCGTAATCCTATACTTGTAATACAATTATTTTACTTCAGAAAAGGTTTAAAGGTGTACTCTGTAACTTTTCTGGAGATGTCACTGCGTTGTCTGGAATAATTTGCAGTTTGGCATTAAATATATCAAATTAATTCAATTTCCATGTGTTTTTTTTTGTTTCAACAACACCTTGAAAAGCGTGCATTCTTACTCTCTCCACTGACCTGCTTAATGCCACGCTGTGAAATATTCCAGGCACATAACATCTCCACGGAAACCACAGTGCACCTTTAAACAGCTTCAGTCGGAGATGTGCGAGCGCTGCCGTAACTTTTCTAATTCCATCCACGGCAAAACAACTTAACCATTAACTTTTATTGCTCTCGGATCGGGCCACAAAGGAAAGAGAACGTCTCAAAATAATCACCTCTAAAAGTAAACGACGCGCTTAAATTTGCAGTTTTAGCGAGTCAAATTCAGTGGGAAATCCCCGGACAAGTCTGAACGTGCAGAAACATATGTAACGGCACAGAAAAGCGACCGTTTCTCTGAGCGTAATAACTTCTTTATGTAACGACAGAAGTTGTACCAGACGCGGAGGGGGGCAGATGAGGGAGTTCGGAGCCCATTTTGAGTGTGTGAAGTCGGGCGCGGTGATGACACGGAGCCCCCCCGCAGAGAACAGAAGGACGGAGAGGAGAAGCTATTAGCGATGCATGAGGGAAAGCACAAATGAAACCACAAGAGTTTGAAGGATCCAACTCTCACTGTACACTTGTTCAGAATTGGCCTTAAAAATAATCAAATTTAATCATGAATGAAAACATATTTAGAAATCGCATCGTTTTTTGTACTAAATATAGAGAAAACATCCTTAATAAAGTACCACAGTTCATATTGAGTGTTTATAAGCTAAAAAACAAATCAGAAAAGGCTTTATTGCCATTTTCAGTGGACGAAATGGGTCTGAAGTCGCTGCTACTGCCATCTAGAGGACGGACGCGGCGTGCTCACTGTGCGCAGTGCCAAACAAAGCATTTCTCCTCAGTGCTCTCCTCCGCTGCTTTTAAGTGCCGTCAGCGACTCGCCGGCCCGTCCGCTCGACCCCCCAAAACTGCTGTCTTCTCGAAGCGTCGCCACTTTTCATTTTGTGTGTGTTTGCGACGCGCCGTTTTTCGATGACGAACCTAACGGCGGAGCGGCGACGACTCAAAATGGCGACGGCGACAACGCGACAGAAATAAAATAAAAGTAAGGAATAATAATAGTAGAATAGAATATAAACTATGATGAAATAAAGGGCCAGCACAAAATAATATGTCAGAATAAAAACAAAAACAGACTGATTTGTATTACTAAATTTACCTGTGAAAAGCGCAACTACTGCACTGCAACTACGACTACTGCACACCCATTACTATCAGAAACTACCACAAATACTTTTAATCGCCGACAGCCATCACTGTTTCCGTTACGCGTGTATAATTACCGGGATTACTACAACCGGTGTACCAGAATACTTCAGCAACAGAATGCTGAATGTCGGAATTTGGCGACTTTTCCCGTTGCAGTTTCAGTTTATCAAAGAACCACACGGGAAAGACAAGACTGTGAGCAAACGACAACACGCTATAAATGTAGAATTAAAAAAAAAAAAAAAGTGTCTGTCGCAGTTTAAAGTGCAGCGTTTAAAGACAACAGAAAGAAACTCCTGCTGTGACGGGTCGTTAAAAAATCGATGACGCACAAGTAAGAAGACGATAAACGCGTAAAATAATCTGTTTGTTTGGAATTAAAGGTCTCGATTTACGTAAAAAAAGAAAAGCTGTTGGTGGTGATTTTTTTTTTACATATGTACAACTTGAGTCATTCAGTTTTCAAACAATTTGTACTGATGAATCACTGGTAAAAATGGGCAGATGAGACCAAAATCAATGACTTGTACGTGTTGTAAGTGCATGATCCAACCAGAGGACGGTATTCTTAAAGTGATGTATGACAGGTTTTCACCATTTTCTAATTTTGACTTTATTTGGTGTATTTGTACCTGTTGTACAATATAAATTAAAGTTTTACACGAATCGAGTAAGGATTTGTGGGAGGAAACGTTGAAACATCTGTAGAAAATGACAGGAAGTGACATCACACCAGGGACACTCATTCCAGTCAAAGTTTATGCAGAATTTACACAAAGAAACTATTTTTTTGACTCTCTAAACATTAATTCAACAAAATAAAGTCGCTCTCGTACATTTTTATTTGTCAAATTAAAAAACTATGACATTAGATGAGTTTTGGCCCCAGTGTTTTGCTGGGTAATTTTCCTGCTGTGATGTCATCGCTTACAAACAGGAAGTGAAATTATAAGCCTAAAAGATGTGCTATTTCTGTGAAAATGTTTTATAATTTTTAGCAAAATTCTAAATAGATTTATCTTAACTGCAATTTAGTTCAGTGAGTCGTGCGACCTGTAGGGGGCACTTTAAATACTTTTGCTTTATTATATTACAAAGTGAAAAACGGGTTAAAACAGGTTCGTTTGTTTGACCATTGTTAGTCATTTATCACTGATTTGAGCGTGAAAAAGCGCAAACGCACTCGCCACAAGAGGAGGTTTTTTAATTTCTATTCTTTCTCTCCAACATCATGTAGTTTAAAAGTACTTCAATGTATTCCTTTGACTTTAGAGTAAACACATTCTGAAAACCAACACAATGAAAGAGGAATTACTTCAAAATGAACGTTCTGAATGCGCATTTTTTGGTACGAGAAGTCTAACACCGTCACAACCACTACGAATACTTGTGTTATTTACTACTACTACTACTACTACTACTACTACTACTCTCTCTCTCTCTTTTCCTGATGCGTCTTTTGAATTTTGCGTTGTTCAAAACAGTGAAAAGTCCTGACACGTTCAAACCTGCGGCGTGTGTTTTAAAGCGTCGACAGCCCCTCCCGCATGCTCTGAGCAAAAAAGAATCCACAAACGAACTCTTTTTTTCTCCTCCTCTCTGGACGTAAAAAACACCTGAAAAGAAAAACACATAATTTTAAGAAACTACGTATATTTCTATCTGACAGACATTTAAAAAAAAGAAGAAAAAAAAAAAAGGCTGTAATTTTAGTCCAGGCGCACGAGAAAGAACGTGCAAACGCACAAACCACCGAACGGTCCGGGAAACTGACCTGGGGGCTTTTTTTTTTTTTTTTTTTTTATCGGGTCGTGAGTTAAACTGCGGCAAAGGTCGGAGGCACATTGTTGCCACGGGAAAGCGACGAGTGTTTACTTTTTTGGCACGTTGAAACTAAAATGCAGTTAAGATAAATATACATTTTAAATTTAGCTAAAATAAATAAAAAAAAACTGTTATAGTCCCAGAATAGATTTTTTTTTTTAGGTTTTATATTTTCACTTCCTGTTTAAAATCGATGATGTCATACTGGGAAATTACCCAGCAAACACTGGGCCAAAAACTCATCTAATGTCACCATTTTTTTAATATGACAAATAAAATATATGAGAGCGACTTTATTTTGTGTTGAATAACAATTTTTAGAGTCAAACAAGTTTTAAATTAATGAATAAACTTTGTGAGTGTTCCCGTGTGTGATGTCACTTTCCTGTCAGATTTTCAGCCGTTTCTTTTTCTCCACAATACTCTACTCGATTGTTGTAAAACTATAATTCTATATTTATAAGGGTATAATATCACCAAATAAAGTCCAAATTAGAAAATGGTAAAACCTGTCATGGGCCCTTCAACTGGCAAAGATCTTCATCAAAGTGAGGCACTAAAAAGCTATGTTTAAACCTGAAGCTAATCGCTAATGCTAATACGTGTATTAGCATTTTCTAGATAACTCGACTATAAGACAACATTATATAACGTCACATTTGTAATTTTGTAATTTTATGTTGTGTAAATGTCAGAACACAAGCTGAGAGTAAAGATTAAGGACAGTTCTGACCTTTGAGCAGTTTATTATCATTAACCGATGTCACTGTGTCGCCGGCTTCACACTTTAAAAAACGAGTTGATACGCTTCCATTAGCAGAAATATACAAAACAAAAAACAAAAAAAAAATAATGAAAAAAAAAAAAAGCATAAATATAAATAAAATAAAATAAATAAAATAATAAAAATAAATAAATAAAAATAAATAAAATTAACAAATACATTAAATATATAAAATTATTAATTTTAATTGATGTACTGTGTAACTTTCCTTTCTTTTTTTTTTTGCTGTTTTATTTTCCAAAAACAACAGAGCAACAACACAACCAACACAGAGGGAGGGAGGACGACAAAAAAAAAACACACAAAAAACAAAGAACGAGCTGAACCAGAGAGAACATAAGGCAAGTAGAAGTAAAGGAGTGAAAATGGGAAATTAGGGAGTGGCAAGAATCAGAGCATATTAAATGAGTCATGAAGTAATGGTCCCATTTTGTCCATTTCTTTATTTTTTTTTTTTTAATTGTCTTTTTTCAAGTTGAGTCCTCAGGTGTGCTGTGTAACTTTCTGGTGAAAAGTCCACCACTTTGTCTCCATGGAGATGTCATTGCTTCGCCTGAAATGTTTCACAGTGTTCGCATTAGCCCATAGCGACAAGCTGTGACATCACCAGGGCCGAGTTTACAGGTCGGGTCTGTGTGCAGGAGAGACTTCGCGCTCAAGGAAGGACGCTTATCTTTACATTTATATATGTTTTATGTTTTCATGTTTTATGTAACAGACAGAAGAAGAAGTCTGGCAAATGTACGTCCGTCCCATTTGTAACATGGGCCGGCCCAAGTCTCCAGGGGGCCACAGACTTAGGGCCCTCAGCACTTCACTTTAAACCAACACGCTTTACACACTTTAATGCCGTACAGCGGAAACATTCAAAACAATAATATCTTTCATGGAGTCAAGCAAGAGATGAACCGCCACAAGAAAAGTTACACAGTGCACCTTTAAACGAGAAGAAAAACAGCCATTTCAGAATGTCAATGTGGAGCGTGACAAACCCTTAAAATGTTGCATGTTGTACGTTTCTGCATGTTGTACGTTCACACGGTGATGAGTGTTGCCTTGGTGAACAAAGGCCGTGCTGTTGCCGCGTGTGTGCCGTGCTGTGCCGTGTTGTGCCGTGTTGTGCCGTGTCGTGCCGTGTTGTGGCCGTGTCCACAGCCGAGCGGCCCATTGTGACTGACGCGTGACGGGGTTTGAACTTGTTTTGTTTAAAAAGTCATGTCTGAGGCCAGAGGTGAGATGTGTGTGTGCAGAGCATGACGTGTGTGCCAATTCAACACCGGCCGAGACGTTCAGAGGGTCTTCTTTGACCCCAACAGGCATCGGACTGTACAAAACAAGAGGTCTGAACCAGGAGGTAACCAGGAGGTAAACCAGGAGGTAACCAGGGGTAACCAGAGGTAACCAGGAGGTAACCAGGAGGTAACCAGGGGAAAACCAGGTAGGTCAACCAGGAGGTAACCAGGGGCACGAGGGGTAAACAGGAGGTAACCAGGCAGGTACCAGGGTAAACCAGGAGGTAACCAGGGTAAACCAGGTAAACCAGGAGGTAAACCAGGAGGTAACCAGGAGTAACCAGGGGTAAACCAGGAGTAAACCAGAGGTAACCAGGGGTAACACCATGGGGTAAACCAGGGGTAAACCAGGAGGTAACCAGGGAGAAACCAGGAGGTAACCAGGATGGTAACCAGGGGTAAACCAGGAGTAAACCAAGACTTAACAAGGACTAAACCAGGACTTTAATTAGGGCTAAACAAGAACTTAACAAGGACTAAACAGGCCTAAACCAGGACTTAACAAGGACATAAACCTGGACTTAAACAAGGGCTAAACAAAGGCTAAAAAAGGACTTAAACAAGGACTAAATAAGGACTAAATCTGGACTAAAACAAGGACTAAACCAGGATTTAACCAAGGACTAAACAAGGACTTAACCAGGACTAAACAAAGACTGAACAAGGACATAAACAGGACTAAACCAGGACTTAATTAAGACTTAACAAGGACTTAACCAGGACTAAACAAGGATTTAACAGGACTAAACAAGGACTTAACACAGGACTAATCTGGTTAATCTCCTCTTTCTTTCCCTCCTCATCCAGTTTTTCCTCTTTCTATCATCTGTTCCTCTTTTTTCTTCTTCTGTGTCTGCTCTCCTTCTCCACAGACCCGGTCCCGCCCCCATGGCCCGTACCCCATGGTCCGTACCCCATGGTCCGGCGCCCCGTGGTCCGCGCGCCCGTGGTCCACAGCCCCGTGGTCCGCGCCCCGTGGTCCTCACAGGTGCTCCATTCCTGGTCCCGGGACTAAAGAGTCGACTGTCTGGAGCTGCAGCATTCCTCCAGGAGCGCGGTGGAGGCGTTTTTACCCGACAGAGGAGCACCGAGGTGGGCCGCAGCGGTGCAGAGGGCAGGGGTCGGGTCTGGAGCAGCCGGAGCAGAGATACGCGTCTCCAGCACGCATTCCTCCGCTGTCTGACTTCACAAAGAGCGGAGGTTTCTGGAAATCCAAACTGTTTTATTATCGAGAGGCTTAAAGTGACAAACGAACAAACGCACAAGGGGAAGAAAAACGACAAATTTGACAGACAATGGACAAAATGGGACTTTTATTTTGGATTTAATACGATTTAAACCTTCTTTTCTTTGGATTCCACTCCCTTATTTTCAAATCTTATTCTTTTTCTGTTTGTTCTGTTGTTTTCTGTTTGTTGTTGTTTTCTTTTATGCTTTTTTTTTATGTTTGTATGTAAGAATAAAACAATAAAATTGACAACTTGAAATGAATAAAATGAATAAAATGAATAGAAACAAAGACAACATTATTCAAGCGGAAGTGCGAAAATGGTTGAATTGAGAAACTACTAGAATAATTCATCTGTTTCATAATTTAAAGTGCAAATGTTACGTAATGAATCAAACCTGGTCTTTTTAAAGGATAAACCACTAAAATGAAGGAGCGGAGAAAGAAACACAAATGCACAAATCATTCAATATCATCAATGCAAAGCTTTTAGACTTGTATATTTATTTATATATTTATTTGGCACTTGTGTGATAATCAAACCACATCATTGGCAGTCGTACATCGTGTAGTAGAAGTCAAATTTTATAGCGACGCAGCTTCAAGAAATGTAAATAAATAAATAAAACTGTAAGGAAATCAATAAATCATGTTTTACGTTGGCTTTATAATGGATCAAAGTCGATATTGTGTCGTCAGCGTTTGATTTAATTTAGTTTTGCGCATTGATAGAGGCTCTTGGAGGTCTGTGTTCGGAGCCTGCGATGATGGAACTGAGAATAAAAGTAAATGAATACAATCAGAATCGTGCTCTGCATCGAATACTAAAGAGTGAAAATATTTTGGAGCTTCAATTTAAAAAAAACAAAGTTGCACTGAGAGCATCCGGTTTGAAATGTGCTGCAGTTCTTTTCTGTAGAATAAAAATGGGGTTTAGATCAGTCTGAGTGCCTCCAAATGCAAAATGACAATATGTTTAATAAAGACAAATCAAACTGTAATAAAGTGTTTTTTATGCCTCATCTTACTTATTTTACTTATTGATTTAGTGATTTTTTTTTGCAGATTTCAACTACTTAAATGTATATTCCTCATGCAGAAACAAAAGTATGATGTCTGGAAACAACTCAGAGACAAACAAATGTATTCAAAAGTTACTAAAGTAGATTTATTTCTGTAATTTTTTTAATTTTTTTTTTGCTAAATTCAAAAAAACTTAGAATTTGTTTCACAGTCCCACAAATATTTACCTGAATGTTAAATAACTGCTAAAGACAATTTAGTGTTTTTTTTTTGGTTTTTTTTATGAAGACAAGATACGTTTGTTGCCACAGCCGCCCCGGGGCAGACTGACAAGACAAGACTGTACTGTTTGTTGTACTCCCTTTACAAAACGTCACAGGTAAACAACATCCCACTCGGCTCCAAAAGTAAACAGGGAGGAAGTGGACCTGAGCGCGGCAGGAAGTGCGTTTTCAAAGTAAAGTACATTGAAGTAACGTCGTGTCGATAACAAGAGCTCGAGTTGATATTATTGCAGATTTGGTAGAAAACCACGGATTAGAAAAGACTTTATCGACAGGTGCACGTTCGGTTTGTCACACATAATTTGGAGGGCGAATAAGAACATAAATAGACGCCGAGACGTGGCACAAATAACAATCAAGAGGCTTTGAGTCTCATCCCGCTCCCGTTGTTTACAGAAGTGCTTCGTGCCACAGGTTACAATTGGGCCCACCTGAAGGACCTCTGTGGCCTTTGAACTGGCTCTAACGATCACCTACACCTGGCCCTGGTCCTGCACGTGGAGACGACTGGCGGTCTGAAGGTGGTCGTTTGAAGGAGACGTATTATAACAACTTAAGATAAACCATAATAACTGCTTCCTCAGACATGCACGCCATTTTGTTACTTAAAGGGCCCGTGACAGTCGGACCACTCATTCAACTAAAAGGCAGTTGAGATAAATATATTTGAAATTGAGCAAAAAAATATTACAAAAATTATCTCAGTAAAGCAATTTTTTAGGTTTACAATTTTACTTCCTGGTTGTAATTGATGACATCACAATAGGAAATGACCCAGAAAACACTGGGCCAAAATTCATCTCATGTCAATTTTTTTTTTTTTTTTTTTTGACAAATAAAAATAAATAAGAATACTTTTATTTTGTTGAATCATTGTTTAGAGAGTCAAAAAAGTAGTTTATTTTGTGTGAATTATGTATAAACTTTGGATGGAGTGTCTGTCGTGTGATGTCACTTCCTGTCATATTCTACAGATTTGTCAGCGTTTTCTCCACAAATACCTGCTCGATTGGGGCAAAACTATCATTTATATGTACGACAGGTTTAAATACACCAAATAAAGTCAAAATTTGAAAATCATAAAAACCTGTCAGAGGCACTTTAAGTTAAGGCACAAGATACAGGAGCAAGTCCTTTAAAAATGTACTTTAAGAGTAAAAAGTATTAGATTATTTGTATGAAATAAACGTAACAGGTTTTGACAGCTGTTAAAGTGTCAGATACTGATAAAGAATTGTCCTGATTATTGGTTGTTAGAAACACTTTTCCCAATTATTTTATGCAGACTAATTTTGTTTCTTCAAAAATAAGGTTCGGGACGCAAAAAATACAGTAGAGAAAAAGTAAACGCCTCAGCCATTTCAGCAGGTCTACAAGGAAAATACTTTGACGTTATTATGTTCAGGAGCGACGACTGGAAAAGGAAACAGCAGAGCAAGATTATTAGTTTTTAATTTTTATTAAGGACAAAAAAACACAACAGCAACAAACAAACAAACACACAAAACTCAAAATAAAACTGCTGCATCAAAAGGATAATGATGATAATAATAATAATAATATTAATAATAATAATAACAATAATAATAATAATGATAATTTGTTTCCAATGTTTTTACTTGGCCATGTATTTATTTGTTTTATTTTTTAATTTATTTATTTATTGTGTCCGTTTCCTTGTACATTTCCATTCGTCATTTTTGTCAGTTTAATACGTCTTAGATCAGTGTTTTTCAACCTTTTTTGAGTCACAGCACTTTTTTTTTTAATTCAAAAGAGGCACGTAAATAGTTGCAACGTTTTGGGCCGTAAGTGGTGCATAATGTGGCAAATCGGCTGCCGCTCTGGTGCTTTGAATTTGACAATGGCGACTGTTTTGCTTTCTTTTTTTGGATCAGAACTTTGCCCACGGACACTTCAAAATTGCACATGGCTCAATTAAATCCACGTTTGAATCCATCACATTAAATTTGAATATTTATCAAAGGCACGTCTGGCTATACTTCAAGGCAAATTAGTTCAAAATCAAGGTCTTAGATTGTAATTTGAAGAGTTTATTTGCAAAAACAGACATCTCAGTTTAGAAAATGTGACACGATTTATTTATTTTTTTATATATATATACAATCTTCTTCAATCTAAAAACAGTTACGAGAACAGTTTGCTTAAGAAGGGATGGAATAATGCTTTTGTTGCACTAAAATAGAGTCAAACAAGAACAGCAAATTGTATGCTATTTTTTCCAAAAGGTCTCATTTGTTACAGTCACGTTTAGTTCTGGTAAAGTTAAAATATGACGTTTGTAACTGAACACCGTTTTCTAAAAGGGCTGTAAAGTGTAAATCCTTCTTTATTTGTCCATAATGTCGTCTTACTTTGTGTACATGATGTTAGATTATACAGTATCCTGCAGGCCTGACTGTCATTCAAGAATTAAAAACTGTACAATTGGCGACCTCTAGTGGTTAGAACCTTAAATGCGTGAGCCGAAAAAATCCCTCTTCAAAGCCATACGATAGGTTATTGTTTTTTGTAATTATGATAGTCCCTGTGGTCAAAATATAGCATAGTTTGTGAAGAAATTTCCCCCGATTTAAAGTGGAAAGTAGCAGAGTTCTCCCAGTGAATTCCTTACTTTAATTTAACAAACAAAAACATGTTGTCAGGAGTCAAGTATTTGCCAAACCATAACAATTGTATGAGTGGAATTGAGTTTGGCTCTTGTTTACAATCTGGTTTCTAGGTAACAGTTGTGGAATTACCTCTACCTATGTCATATATTTGCTGGTCATGTCCAACCAGGAAGTGACATTATAAACGTCACCAAAATTGCCAAATTGGAGAAAAACATGTAAAATCTTAAAATATTATAATCTTATTCCCTTTGTTTTACTGAAAAGTGTCGTTTATTGTGTCATATGGACTTTAAAGCTGGACTAAGTAACATTTTCACCTTATAGAAAGCCTTTGTAAGTCCCCATGACGGTTAAGTATGTATTTCCGGGGCGTTTGAAGTGTCCGTCGTCGTCGTCGTCGCCCCCTGCTGTCTCTGGGCGGAAAACCACCCTTGCGTCAAGACAACTCTCCTGAGAAACCCTCGCTCTTTATTCATATTTGGAAACATTAAGCGTTTCTGTGTGCGATTATACTCTCTCATTAACGATTAAGAAAGAAAACAATATAATGAAAGTATTGTTTACGTAATGTCCAAGTGTAGGCTGGATTATTATCAAAGGAAATACGCGAGGAAAAAAACTTCACATTTTATTTGAAAATCAATAACGAGTCCGTTCAACTCAATGTAAAGTCAAGATTATTACAAGCCTCGAGTCACACGTCGTCGCATCGTCTTTAAAAGGTGCACAAAGTTACACGGTGCGCCTTTAAAGAGAAAATGCAAAATACAAAATAAGTCTAGCGATAAAAAACATCCAAAACTCTTTCAAATTTATTTTGTACAAACAGATCCGGGGAAATCGTTTACACAGGCCAAAAATGACACATAAAAGGTTAAATGTTAAATGCAACGTAGCGAGAACACTGCAAACCAAGTCACTTTTAAAAACACAAAAGTCCAGATTTAGTTAGTTAGAGGTTAATATTCCATTCACTCATTTGTACAATAACTTAATATAGTTTTTATTTCCATTTGGTAAAAGTCTAAACTGCAAGAGGATTTCGAGCTGTGCGCCTAAACAATCTCCTTTGAAATAACGCACAGGGAAACGAGGCAAAAAAAGAAACGAGTTCAAATCGGAAGAAAATGAACCAGAAGATTCATTGGAGCGACAGAGACGGAAACGAAAGAATACAAATACTTACGTTCGGACCACACGATAAAACTGACCACACTTATTGTTCGCGCTGAGGTTGGACTTTGTCTCGACATCGACGGGTTCTGGTTCTAGTTTGACCGACTTTGGGATTTTTCTTTTCTCTGGACGTCTTCTCCCTTTGTTTATTTTATTTTCCCTGGTCTTGTTCTGCTTCGTGTTTCAGTCAGAGAGCACTTTAAATGATTGGGACTTCATTACTTATCATTATTTATTCATTTTAATCATATTGTACGTTTAGAAAAAGCCTTTACTGACATTTGGGCCATTGCGTCGTTTCAAAATACCGTCGCACTTCAAAAACGTAAAAGCGGCGACTGTCTTACTCTTCTTCAACACCTTTGGCTGAACGTACTTCGCTTAAAAGTCGCACTGTGTCACTTTTCTGGTGGCAAAAGTGCGTAACACAACTCTAAAACGCTAAAAAGAACAGCATGATGCGCTGCGAAACCCAACAAATGATCAATTGCGCGAACGTTTCTTGAAATCAGACAGAAAGTAACCGTTTGGACTCAAAAACGCTCGAAATGATCATTATTTACAGTATCAAGCTCCTCGAACGCATCCACTTACAACGGTTTAAGAATAAAGAAATAAAATGTTTATAAACGATGCATAGAAGAAAGTATTTGTCAAAAGCAACCGCACTTTTAAAAAGGGCCGGCACCAGACTTTCATTCCAACGCCTTTTATACGACAAACAATAATATAACATTTGTGTAAAGACTGTCGAGACTGATTTTGCTGAATTTCCGAGACAATTCTGTGCCGTGGTTCGTTCCCGAGACGTGTTCTTGACCTCGTGGCCCAAAGTCCGGCACACGCCCTTTAATTAAAACGATGAAAACATGTGCCATTTCGATAAGGCGATAAGGCGAACTGTTCCGATCACCGGCCTCGTTTGTACCGACACGGATCTAAAGCAACTTGAGCTACGTGCGCCTTCGCCGACCGTCCTTGGACCACAAGCGGCACTAAACCAGGTCTGAACCCAGAACCGAACCAGGATTTAAGCCGTTTAGATGGATGTTTAGGAGCGAACGGCAAGACATCACAGTTGAAGTCGCCGAAGTCCTGAAACCAAGACAGTTTTAGAAGAAGGATCTTGAGCTAACATAAAGAAAGTACTATTATTTTGTGTACTTTTTGCCTTTGTCTGGTTGCGTTATCCTTGTCGATATAGTCTAGTTTTAAATGTATGTATTGTGACAAGCCTGGCCTGCACTTTTGTCACAACTGAACCTGCGAAGCGGAAACATGTCCCACTGTTTCCCCGTCTCAATCGCGAATTATCGTTCCATCGTGATGTTTTTGACACTTTTGGCGGTTTTGACGTCGCTAGCCGTGGCTCGCGTTCAAGCTCAGAACCTCAAGGATTCCCTTCGCTGAGCTGCAGAAGACGCACTAGCACCCATTCAAAGAGGCATTTTAGTTTTTAATCGAAACGGTTTGAGTCGTAGGAACTGGCAACGCAAAAATTGAGGCTCGTTCCGCTTTCCGATTGGCTTGAACGACACGAGAACGGCGCAAACGTGAACAATGTTTCGTGGGATGTTTTTTTACTGTATTGTTTTTCCGTGATGAATTCTGCCGTAACAAACCATTTCCTGCACGTTCAAGTCCGAGAAAACTAAAGTCGCATTAGCCGCTTCGAATCCAGCTTCTTCTCAACAGGTTTGTGTCTCCACGGCAGAAATGTTCAGTCCCCGTCGTCAACAGAATCAAAACAATGGAAGCTGAAAGTGGCAGGAGCGGTTCTGACGGTGGTTTGGCCGTTTCGTGCGCCGTCAGCTCCGCCCACTCCAACATGGCCGCCCTCTTGTCGAGTCTCTGCGGCCAAAGCGCGATCCTCAGAACAACTCCTCCATCCCACTGCTTTTAGTCAAAGTCAAAAGACAAATCCCACGGAAACAAGGGCACTCCACAGGGATGTTACGTGTCACCTCAAATATTCGCGTTCTAATGTTTTGAAATAACATTGTAAAAGAATAAAAACTGTCAAAACGATATAAAAGCTTAAACACTGAATGATTCCAAAAGTAAAATTCCCATGTTTTTACCTCGGCCTGTAGGACGTTAGTCGTTTAATTGTCGATGGAGTCCAACATTTTCATTAGTCAACTAATTATTTCGTTGGGAGGGATTTATATGGATCACAGCGGGAAGGAGAACGACATATTTCCACAACAATTGCACTATGATCCACACATGTCCCGCCTCTACGCGAGTCGTGATGCAATCAAAATTGTGATTTGACTCGAGAGAAAATCGTGAAATACATTTTTTTGGTTTAGTTTTCTGCATAAATATTTGTAATGACGTGAATTCCTGTGAACATTGAGTAGTTTTAAGAGCTACAGCCCTATTTCTACCCGAAGACCTTAAGAAAAACTCAACCGCAACAGATTATTCCTAACCCTCGATAAAGAAAAATACTACAAATACATCAACGTTGCCACTGATCACCTCATGGAGCTTCCCGTCTGCTCATTTCCAGTCCGTGCGGCGCTAAAAGCGGAAGGGGTCGAGGAGTTGCCCGCTACAATGGCGTTCGCCCGGCCTAGCTCTCGCTCTCGTCCTCGTCCTCGGTCCCTCGGCCTCTCGCGGCCCTCTTCCGCAGCGCGCCGTCCGAGGCCTGCGCCGCGTTCTCGGAGCGGCCTTCGGCGGGCGCTCTCCTCCGCCGCCACGTCTCCTCCTCGTCCTCCTCGTCCTCCTCCTCGCCGTCGGCCTCGTGCTCGTCGTCCTGCATCAGTCGCGCCTGCTCCGCCGCTTGTTTCTCTGCGCGGAAAGTAAACGTGAAGAAGAAAAATGTATTTATCGCACTCTGCAATTCAGATTTGACCCGTTTAAGAGGCTAAATATTCCATTAAAAAAAGCATAAATGAATATGTAAAGTTGGTTAAGTCATAAGAAACTCACTCTGGTAGTAATCCGATGAGGAAAACCTTCTCGAGGGGAAGACGTAATCAGCGATGAACACCAGCAACTGCAAAGACGGACACGTAAAAAAAAACATGTTCAACAGTTTACGTGACACTGCGGTCATCTGTGGAGGCTCAGATGGAGGACAGAGGCCTTTATGACTCTACGTCCATGAAAGGAAAGTCCAAAGTGATGATGCACACGTTATAGTTTGTTTGGGACTGGCTCCACACTCTTAACACGGCCGTTAAGTCCTTTGAACTGACGACAATCGTGACTTTGGGGTTGAATAATGGCATCACCTTCTGACCTTCATGTGTGAATTACAGAGATAAAGAACCATAAATAAACCAGGTCAGCAGTTAGGTGGCTCCACCTCCATCGTCACAGGAGGAGGAGTCAGAGCTCACCACTGTCACTTACACTCAAAAAAAGGCTTTCAGCTGCTTTGCTCCACATCTATGGATCAAAGCACAGATGGTTTTTAAGTTGAATAATCTTATGCTTGTGATGATTTCAGGGCACTTGTTGGGGATTATCTGCAGAGACAGTGCTCATGGTTTACTTGTCTTTAACCTGTATGTTTTATTGATTGTTTTATTGACATTTTATTTTGTTATTGTACTTGTTTTATGTGTATTTTGTCAACGCAGGGTTTCATGAAGAAGAGAGCTTCTCTCAGAGAGGTCTTCCCTGTAGAAATAAATACATACTTTTCTTTTCAATAAGAAATGCCGTCCCAAGAGCAAGAGCACGCTCAGTTTGAACAGATTATGTTAAAGGATATATGTGTAGGACTAATTACAAACATAAACTACTAAATTAATCAAATAGGCAATGGTATAAAATATTCTATACAGATTAATTTTATTTTTCCATTGAGTCAAGATGAATGGAAACAACACTGAATATTATGAACAGTTTTGTCATTGAAGTTAACCTCTCATTCAATACTCAAGTATGAATATGAGTATTGAATATGAATATGCCATGTCTAGATGAACAATTTAGTGCATCATAATTAAGAAGATAATGCAATAAATCATGATTAACTAAGTGTTATTCTAACTCACCAAACCCAAAGTCAGTCCAGAAAACAGCGTGACCAAACCAAAGATGACGTACGAGCCCCAGTTTGGAATCCCCAGGTCTTCGACCATGTAATTATGGCACCGCTGGAGAGAAACGTACATTCATAAATAATAAATACATTTGTAAACCTTCTACAGTAAAATAGTGTTTAGTCAAATGATGCTGACTTACTCTGATGAACATTGAAAGTTTGAACAAAGCGGACATGGCATTCATTCTGAAAAGAGAGAACAAAGTGAATCTATTATTTATAAACATTTTAATTCAACACTGCATTTGAATTACCCTGAACAAAGCATTAGGATGGTATACATTTTGACCTCGCTATTTCGTACTTATTCTGTTGTTGCGTCTGTTATTGAGGCACTGCATTTGCTTGAACTACGGCTTCACAAAACACGAGAATATAATGTAATAAAAACACGAGCTCCGCCACCAGACGCGTTCTTACAGGAAAGACGAGGGCCCGAACCAGGACGAGATGGGTTCGATGGAGCTCCACTTCTGTTCGTCGATGAAGCTGAGGAAGTCTTCTTTGGTGCGCGCTCCGTGGTACTTCCTGAAAACGCCATCTTTACAGCTGGAAAAACAAGTCGTTCCGTTACAGGATCGAACGATAAAACCTCTCGCGGCGTCAAGCGCTTAAGCCCCACTCGGACGGATTCGTTTCACCTCGGGTCTTTCTGCCAACTCGGAGCTCCTCGGGTGAAGCTAGTCCCGTGCGGAGGCTCATGTCGGTGATTTGGGCTGTTTTCTAGCCCGTGAATTGAATACAGATCGAATACGGCCTATTTTGGGTCGAGATTCAAACTAAATGAAAACAATTAAAGTGCCTTACAGGTTTTAACGATCTTCTAATTCTGACTTTATTTGGTGTACTGTCGTACATATAAATGACAGTTTTACACAAATCGAGAAGGTATTTTGGTCAAAATATCTGTAGAAAATGACAGGAAGTGACATCACACTAGGAACAGTCAAAAGTTAATGCAGAATTTACAAAAAGAAACATTTTTTTGACCCTCTAAACATTAATTAAACAAAATAAAGTCGCGCTCATATATTTTTATTTGTCAAATTAAAAAAAAATTGATGAAATGTTTTGGCCCAGTGTTTGCTGGATAATTTCCTACTGTGATGTCATCAATTACAAACAGGAAGTGAAATTAGAAACCTAAAACATTAGGTATTCGTGGATAACATTTAACTTTTTTTTTTTGCAAAATTTTAAATCTATAAAACTGAATTGCATTTTAGTTCAATGAGTCGTCCGACCTGTAGGGGGCACTTTAAATCGCTACTGACCATTTTGAAATTCAATTATCATTTTCCAAGAATTTAATTGCCCATTTTGCGTCGCGATTTGAACTAAATAAACGCTATTAATTCACCACCGACCATTTTGCAATTCAATTATAGTTTCTTCTACAATCAAAAAGTAAAGTTGTCGTGGCAACAGAGGAGAGAACCGAGCAGCACGGACGCTCTTTCTGGTGCTTTTGGTTTGAAGTTTCGATCAAGGGCCTGTGTCAGTGTGAATGGATTAAAAGAGTCAGTTTCTTTAGAAGTTTGAAAAAAAGGAAAAAGTACTGACATTTCTTTTCCCGTTTGAACGCGCGCACAAAAACCCACTCAGGCGCCGCGCGGCCGTTTCAATTTCGCCGACGTCCCGGGTGAACCTAATCCCGTCCGAACAGGGCTTTTAACGTTTAAAATGTTTGGCGTGGAACGAACTAGACACAGTCCATTGGGATGCACGCCAAGATGTGGTTCAGGGCGAGTGAAAAGCGCTGGGATTTAAAGCTGTTTCGATTTACTCTCACTGAGCGACTGGACTTTTAACCTGCTCTAATATATAATAATAATAATAATAATAATAATAATAATAATAATGATGATGATAAAGAAGAAAAAAAATAATAAATATATAATAATAAAAAACATTTAATAAATTGAACAATTACCAAAAATACAAAAACATAAATCTGCAATTATTTGGGTTTTTTTTTTTTTTAATCAAGAGGGCCACAATTGTCAGTAAAAAACACATGATTTGGAGCAAAGGTCAGACGTTAAGAGGAAGAATTTGAATATTATTTCTGTTTAAATGGCCCCCGATTAAAAGTCTGTACAGTTTATGTTCATGAAGTGATTACTAAAAGCCAATTTTCACCCTATGTTAAAACTCTGACCGCTCCTGGACAAATGAGGGCTAATCTGGACATAATGCAAAAAAAATGTCACAAAAATATAGTAAATATCTGGAAAAGAAGTAAATAATTAGCCTAAATTGAAGCCTTCAATTCATTCATAGTCAGAATCACAACAGCAGCAGCTATAAACAGTGAGGAAATCAGATCAGAAATGAAATGACGCTTAAAAACACCTTTGCTGTCCATTTTAGAACGTTTATTCTGAACGAGTCTTAAGACAAATTGAACACTCAGGAAAAAGGAAAAATGTTCTGTTTTTTTTTTTTTTTTTACAAAATGAAAAGATTCGTGTAAGCAACATTTCTGTTATCTTTTTTTTTTTTTCGTTCAGAAGTTCAGATTAGGGCACTTCCTCAAAACTGTAATCAAGATTGAGTCATTTCTAATCGTCAGTGGAAAATTCAAAGCATGTAAAAAAAATAAATTAAAATGATTAAAAGTCTTTCTTATTCATGTTTCGAGAATTTAACACTGAAAAAGACCATTTGGTTTCAATAAGGAACTATTAAAAAAAACGAATCGTGCTCGATCAACAGCGGGACAAAAACGATGAGACGATTCGGTCCGTGTCGCGTGCAAACCCATGACATTATAATCTTTTTTTTTTTTTCTCTCTCTTCATATATCTGCAGCCGACCACACGCAGTTTCGAAAGCAGAAACCACAAAGGAACTCACTGGTAAATGGTGGGAAGCGACGTGATGATGAATCTACCGCTCAGCCCTGAAAGACACAGAAGACGTGATGAAAATGTACACATTTTTATTTCATTTTGTGAGGTTTTAAATGTTTTTGTCACTTTTAAATGGTGCAAGTGGGATATTATACACTGTACATCTATTCTATCATTAGCAACGCATGCATATCTAAACTGCACCAAATTGTAACGCCTTAGCTCTTTACCATGAAGGTGCATTCTCCCCAAAGCGCCTGACCAAACTGAACTTGTTCTTGAACCCTTTGGAGCACAAACACGTTGCTGGGCTCTTTGTGACGCTTGACCCTCTGTCGTTTTGACCTCTGAACTCTTATTTACTCTGATAATTCAGTCTGGACGAGCTCAGATGTTGATTTTTCCTTTTGTGACGATGTTTCGTAGTAAAGCTGGTGTTGGAGGAGGGTCTGAGTGACACTCGTTTGACCATTTGTCTGGTTTTCACAGTTCCTGAAGCCAATTTGACCCCAAAAAAAATGTTTTAGGGACTTGAAATGAAGTTTTTACAAAGTCGGAATCCTTATAAAAGTCATATGAAATAGTTTTGAATTAACTGGTTTTTATTTGTTGTTTCGGAGCACAAACTGAGCCTGATGTTTGATTTGAGCTTTCTTTTCATATTCAACACGTCCAGAAGCTTGATAAGTTCCCCTTTTTTACCAGAAAACGAATAAAAATCAGAAAAAGTCTGAGTCCGCACCTGTCGCTCTGTCCTCGCGTGGTCCTTGTGCGTTAAGATACTATTGCAGCGTGACCTAATATTTCAACAATAACCCGGGGTAACGTGAGCTGCGCGGTCCTATTTAGAGCTGGCACTGGTTCGACTCGGGCTCGTAATTTAAAACAGTAAATCATTGTCTGCCGCGCCGCATTGTTCCGGATGGTTTTTGGGATCGGTGTCGAATGGGAATAAAGGCTTTTGTCGCTCGAGACGTTTCAAGTTTGAATCCTAAAAATGAAAAAGTCCTGTGCAGAGAGCAAAATATTGTGACTTGAAGACGTATTTTTATGTATAGAACCTACAAAAACGCACACTTAATTCTTCTACAAACATGTTCTGAAATGTACGTGATTCTTGCATGATTAATAATATTCAAAGTTTTTCTCAAATTTGAACTGTGCAAAGTTAACTGAATATCCAACAGAAGTGTCAAAAGTGTCAATGCACAGATACTAATCAATACTCGGGGTTCGTACGGATTTTAACTTAAGCTTTTCCGTGACTTTTCCATAACAGTTTCCCCAACTTTCCATGACCTTGAATAACTTCGTCACGCGTAATTTTCAATGAATTGTTTGCTTTTATTAGCAGACTACTTAAGGATCCCTAAACGTATCCATTTACCGTAGTTACAGTATAGTTTGATAATGTTTTGTCATATATTTCATTTCACAGGACTTCTCCAGGACTGTGCGAACCCTGGATACAAAAAAAATAATACAAAATCAGGACAAAATGTGAGAAGTTTCCAAACGATCGTGAGTTTTATCGGGACTAGTATTAAAGCACAAGGTAATATAATAGAAAATACTGATTATATTATTTTAAAATTACATTCTATTGTTTAAAAAGGTGATTTCTTTCATCATCATTGAGGAATTGGAGTTGCATTTCAAGCCCTTTTAGCATGGAATCGAAATAGTTTGAATTGAAACCACCGGGTCAATTAGCTCGAGTAAAAATCATTGGTAATAAGCACAATATCGAAGTCTCAAAGTGACACAAGCGCGACATTTAGCTCACTTGTTTGCTCCCGTGTTCGTGTGCAGTTGAAGGCGTATTTTGGTGACCGGCTCTTTTACATACCAGGCTGCTCGGTCACATCCACCTTGGCCACGTTGACCCCCATGTCGTCTCCCCAGTCGGCGAACTCCTTCCACGTCGACTGGAGCTGTTGGCACGCGGGGCACCACGGGGCGTAGCTGTACGGGGGGTCACATTACACGAGAAATTCAGTAAAGGCCAAAGGGGAAGAATGTTCCAAAATCACATGGCAATTTTTTTTTCAAATCTTATTGACTGGCAAGGCTTAAAAGTCATAGATCTCCATAAACGTTTCAAATATGCTTATTTTAGGTTTGGTTATTTTTTTTCAATGAATTAGTCGACTAGTATAACAATTATTTCTATTGTACTATTCACTGAGATATTTACGATACATTTATAACCAAATAAAGGGTGAAATATAGCGACTGAAGGCTTCTAGACAGAGAATATCTACAAATAATTTGTTATTATTATTATTATAACACTTCATTTTTAACAAATTTGATTTAATAATGCCACAGTCTTTGTTAGTCACAATTATTCCGATTAAACATTGCAGCCCTAATTTCCATACATTTCATACAGCGAAAACATTAGTGACTTGAGTAGGTTCTTCATAGGTTGTAGTCGACTAAAAACTGCCGCTCGATTGCTTGATTAGTCGACGAAAAGAAGGCGTGGCATAAGCGCGCAAAAACTATGAAGTATCTCTGATCAGACCAAAGTACAATGAAACTGTGTATTTATGTAAAAAGTCATCTTAAACTCATGATTGCTCACTGTGCCATGCTATTCCAGCGTTATACAAGATGACAGCTACATGTTTTGAACACAAATCTGTAAATTAATGCCACATCCACCAAAGAAAAATGCATAAATCACCTTGACAAACAACTTCAAACCTTTAAAGTGAGCAATAAACATAACGCACACACTAGACAAGGCTAATAAACACGCAAATACAACGAACTGCTGACATAACGGCGTTTAAGCAGGCTCAGACGTGCAGGTTTCACGCTGCATTTCGACACTTGGTGGGAGACATGACAGCTAGCATCCACGCGTGTACAGTAGCGGTACAGTAACAACAAATACTTTTTAAAACAAAAACAACCGACGAAACACGGACAGGAAACGAAGCGAAATGAGAAGTCCGAGCGAGCGAAGCAGTAAACGCGCGAGGGACAGTTGAAAGCAGGCGCTAACGCCGACTAGCCCCGGGTTAGCCTTTAGCATTAGCGGTTTAGTACTGACAATTCAATCATCCATTCTCCGGTCAGGATTTCCTCCCAGTTTGAGTCCGTCACTTCTTTGAGGCTGTCCGGCTTGGCAGTCACCGGTGGCGAGGGTAAACTAAGTGCTAAAAACAGACAGCAGAAGACGAGGCGCGGATTGGTTTGCCTCAAGAAAGAAAACATTGTGAAACTACTTCTGCTGCTCGATGCAAAACACGCCATGGCTCTGAGCGGTTCACTTCCGCTTTGCGCGCTCTACGTGCGGGTCACGTGACGGTGTACCGCTTTGGTAAACAGAGGAAACTGTGCCTTGATATATTGCAGTTATGGACATTTATAAGCATTTACTGTTTAAATGATATAACCTCATTATTGTGATTCACTAATTATTACAAGACAAAACACTAAAAAAATTGAGGTTTTCTTTGGCCACCAGGTGACGCTGTTGTATTTGAAACATAGAGTGTATTTAACTGCTCTAATGATTGTTTTCTTCTGAATGCAGCCTTAAAGATTTGAAATGGCATTAGCAGGCCATTAGGTTTATTTTATTTTCACATTGCGATTTGTGGTAAGGGAGACTTGAGCATCAAGAGGGAACCTGTGCAGACACATCCAGGAATCGAACCCAAGGCCAAACCGCTTTGCCACTGAGCCGCTGAGATATTGAACCTCTTTCAGATTAGTGAGCAACATTACATTGTAAAAAATAATCAGATTATTGACAACTAACCCTTACTCTGACACTTTATTTAAACATTAATATGATACTGATTACTATGAGGGGGAAAAAGGAAACGTACAGCTCAGAAACTGTCTTCCCATTTATTACATCTCAGGTTATTTATCCTAGTTTCAAATAAACAGCAACAGAGTCAATGGTCCTCCATAAACCAAGCTGTATTTGTTTTATTCGGTTAATATGCCTCTGTCACCAAAAGATGACATTGTGTGCTCTACTGTTCATGTTATTGTTTTAAGGCACTTCCCAGGATTACACACATTGGTCCACATTGGTGTTGTCCCATACAGGCCATAGAAGTCAAGCATAAACCAGAGATTAGGCAAACTGTCCAGGATAGATTGTCGAAAAAGATTCAGTTGTAGTCATCTGGACTCTGTTTTTAGAAAAAACAAAACACCGACATGTCCAGGATAGAGTCATTCCTAAAAACACTCAAGAGTTCTTCATAATAGACAGCGTTTGTCAACCTCTTTCAATAAAGTCACTGAATTATCTTCCCCTGCACACTGTTCACATATCTTCCCCCGCAGACCCTTCACTTTTGGCGATTTTCTCTCAAACACATTGTTGTTCTTATCTCACCTGCTCCTCAGTCACTCCTCTGCTCTTCTGTCGGAGCGCTTCTGGAGACGGGGCCATTATCGCTGTAAAGCTGGAGGTAAAATGTCTGCCGGTTCATCGCTGCTGCTGCTCCTCAGGTTAAAAATACTCCTCCAGGTTCGACATCCTCCTGTGGCTGGGCCCGGACGCTCCAGACCTCAGCTGACCTGCTCCACTTACAACTGAGGGACGCCGATCGTTTGTTGGGTCGTTCTTTTACAAAATGGAACGGCCTTATAGCGTTGTGTACATGCAACATTTGATTACATACGCGATGTTGTTGTTGTTATGATGTCGTAGAAAAAGGTAATTGATTGAAGAGTTGGTGTAATCCCTAATTCATCCACGGTAGAAGAGTTTTTAAAGGAATCATAGGACACTGCTTTTGAGACATTTCATCTGGAAGTCATTTTCAATCTGAAGGTACTGGCCCGAGAAGCTGGAATGAAACTGCTCTGTCCGCAAGCCGCATTATGGGTCATTGTTGTTCTCTGCCGGCCTCTTCGGCGTGCCTGATTAGCATTTGACTGCCTTAATCTCTCACTTGACAATGGTTTGATCAGGCAGTTGTAAACAGAGGGTAGATTATCACATGTTAAACCACTTTTAATTTCTGAATTTATGACCTTTCCATGTCCCAGTTTCAGGGGACTTTGCTGGTACCCGTTTTTTTTTTTAATGATCAGCACTTTTGAAGACCTCTGACCATTCAAAAGAGAGAAGTTTGATGTTTAGACCTCATATTACCTACCTAAATGACTTTTTTTTTTAACGTTTTGTTTAATTTACAGTCCAACCTGGTGGATCTATCGCTGAAGCACAAACCGCTCTCTTGACATTTTCACCGCAGGAAACCCATAGAAGTTGAATTATTGATCCACATCCACAGGGCTCCAATGGAGAGCTCATTTTTATGTTCCGTAGCTGGCACTGGTGTTTTTACGCTTTTCAGCCACTGAACATTTGTAATAGTAACAGTCTCGTTCATACATTCATGAAGAGAATAGGAACAACTTTATCATTACTACACCTTAATCAGCCTTAACAGACCTTAGTTTATGAAGAATAATCCAGGTTTATAGCTTGTAAGGTATGAATAACTAAACCTGAGTCATTCTGCTTTAACTAATTGTTCATTATGAGTAAAGTCTTTGCTTGTGCTTTATTGAGGCTATTTACATTGATTTTCATTACATTGTTTCTTCGAATAAAAACTAAATTGTAAATAAATCCAAAGACAAAATGTATGATATGGACAGAATAAAATCAAAGTATGGGCCATGATTGATTAAACTGGCACTTTGACATTCACTACGAGTCACAGCTGCCTTGGGTTTGACTGAGCGGAACGTGGCTGCCATTCTGTGCCAGCGCCCCTCCGAACACATGAAAACAGCCCTCTACACAAACCCCTTCATGACATGTGTAGTACCACACCACAGCCTCATTTTGCCTCGCTGTTTGGCACATGCTTTGGTTTTGATTCACGTGGCGTTCAATGACCTCGGTAAAGTTTGTTTTTCTGTGATAGAGAGCGCGTGGGAGGCTCCTGAATCACCTCTGAATCACTGCAATTCACTGCACTTCCTGTCTGTGGCCTTTTGTCTTTGAAAAAGCAGAAATGTATTATTCTTTCATTATGATTTATAAACACAGATCAAGCACATCACACGAACGTCACAACTGTTTCAGACATTTTGTTACAAGAAGATAGAATAATGTTCTTTGTTTTGGAGAAACGGTCTCTGCTCCATGTGAAAGGTTCTTCATCGGCCTCGAAGAATTGGTTCTCCTCCTGAGTGGGTCCAGCTCCACTGTTTATCTCGCGTCCGAGGGAGTCGGATCTCTCTTCACTGTGGAACTCCTCCAGGTTTCTACTTTTTCCCAAAGAGGTTTGATACTTTTTCCTGGCCGAGAAGGAGGGTCTAAGGACAGGGGGGCTTGGGACTTCGGTCTAAGGACATGGGATTCTGGGACATTACCAAGTCCCTATGAACATTGTTTATTCTGTTTTTATTCTGTTTTTTCCACTGTAGCCCCTCGAGGCAACTACTGTTGTGATTTTGGGCGTTACAAAAATAAATGGAATTGAATTGAATTGAATTGTTGAATTTAAAAAAAAAACCCTCAACAACACACTAGAGGTGGGCAATACATCGAAAAATTTATATATCACAGTTGTTTGTTTGTAGATGCGCAAACGTAGAATATCAGGTGCATTGTCTGTAGTTAAAACGTATTATTATAAAAATATGACTGATGACGATCGTATGAAGCATCGACCACATGTTTCTGCCCTTTTGTGGTTCGTTTTACAGTCTAGGTTTTGTGCTTTTGTGCTTGTGTCTTGATATTGTTTCTCCCGATGAAGACAACCACACGATTATGTCCAACAGAAAGGTGTTAAAACATAAATGTATTAGTTTGGTTGAGGATTCATTATCAGGCAGATGTGAAAAGTCTGTAAAATGAATCACTAAAGTGCAGGAATATCACTTTATACCCTTATTTAAAAGTTGAAAACATAACATTTTTTTCCTTTTTTAGTCATCTCTTTGACCTTGTTATGAAATACTGAAGATTTGTGCAGCCTAATTAGCTGTTTTTGTGACTTCCGTCTGTGAAAGGTGCTCTACAAATAAAACGCAATTACTTACTTTACTGAATTCCTGATAAAATGTTTAAAAAAATGAATTCGAGATATGATTTTTCTGTCAGTATCGCCCAGCCCTACAACACACAAAAACAAAAGGTCTAACAAACTGCATTCTGGAATATTCTGGATATTTGTGTAAGACGAGAGGCCCTTGGCACAGAACGGCAGCCACGTCTCTGTCAGGCCGTGCAGAGGTGCCACGTTTGATGGAGATGGCGCTTTGAGTATCTGGAGTGATGAATGAATAAAACAAAACATGGTGACATTTTTGTTGTTGCATGTGTTGGATTTGAATAATGCGTCTTTAAAGTTGCACAATCTTTTAAAGCGAACAACATTTTGGCATTGTGTGAATTGTAATCGTAAATATGCTTGTTTTAGAGCTCCTTTGAGTTCAATCGAGTAAAAGCTTATGTCTGAAAGCTCCTCATTAATCACTGGACCAAAGCCCTGTCTTAACTCTGGCTCTGCTCCAGCGCCGTGTCCTCAGGTAAAACCAAGACAAACCCAAAACCACTGCGAATTTATCATTTTGTACAAGTTGCAATATCGTAGACTTTTAATGGAGACAAAATGATAACAAGGAGATTTATGCACGGCAGAAAACTCATAAAGGTGATGTGGTAAAGAAGACTACGGGAAGTGCAAAATCTAAAAATATGGATTATATTTTATTGGTTGGTTTGAAGAGTCTTAGAAAATAGACCACGGACTCGTCTTTTACTGTAGAAATTGTAATAAACTTTGATATAAATGGAGCTACAATGAAGAAATGCTTATTTTAAACGTATCGGCTGCATCTCTTAAAGGTGCACCGTGTAACATTTCTGCATTACCTGCTTGTCTCCGTGGAGATGCTTTGGGATTGCAGTCAGCTCATAGTATTAAGAGTGTAATCTGTTTGACCGCTTTAGTCCAATTAAATACTGCCTCTGATAAACACCAATGAGATGATGACGTCTGTCCAAGATACTGACTGGACTCAAGAGGGTCTCAGCCACAAATGAACTAAACCAGGACTAAACAACATGTTAAAGCTGCACTATGGAACTTTTCTGATGGCGAGTCAGCCGTCTGCTTCTGTCCAAGATGTTTTTTTGCTTCGATTGGAATGTTCCTCTTCACAAATTAATTTACATTTCTTATGCACTGGTGTTTTTGTATTTGTATTTGTATTTGTATTTTTATTTATTTTATTTATTTTATTATTTTATTTTTTTATTTATTTTATTTATTTTATTTATTTTATTTATTTTATATTTATTTTATTTATTTTATTATTTTTATTTATTTTATTTATTTATTATATTTTATTGTAAAAAAACATTCTTGAAAAACTTGCATTCTCCCTGTGTGTGGGCTTGCCTCTCCACAGATCTGCTCTATAACTTGGTCTGGTGGCTTCACCTGCTTGTCTCCGCGATAGACAAGTTTAATGACATACTGTCGAAACATTCCTGACAAAGCATTGCCATCTCCATGGAGACAAGCCGGTGGCGGATCCAGAAATGTGTGACCGTGGTCAGGAGGAACCAGTGGACTTACAGAGATCACTCCAGACTGAGGCTGAGCTGTTTGCTTCAGGTCGTTAGCGGCTAATGCTAATGCTAGTTTACGTATTATTGCGTGGCTATGCTAATAAGCGTTAGCCTATTTGCTGACAGTTTCAATGAGCCTGAGCTGGAAATGTCCACAAAAGTTTCCTGTGACAAGCGGTCTCTGCTTTTAAGTGTCAGAGACTCGCCGCTGTGGATAAGGATCAAAGCCCAGAACTTCTGTCGTCTTCAAGTATCGACCCTTTATATTTTCAATTTCATGCTGCGGAGAGTAAACAGCATGTGCGACAAATAAGTCAAAAATAAAACAAAATCCATAAAAAAAAAAAAAACATAACGTTGACAGCAATGTATTCAGAGGTTTCATCTTCCTGCTTTGTGCAAAACATTTTCACAATTCAAAACATTAAACTGCTGATCGCTATGGCAACAGTCCTAATTTCTCATCACTCTGAAACCCACGCTTCACTCCTGCTTGTTTACTTCTCGTTGTCGTTGTAGTTAAATTTAAACAAACACACCTCAGTCAAATACATTCATTCGCATGGGTTTGTTCACAAAGTGGCAGAAGGTCTGGTCTTGTCCAGCTCCTGTTTTGCCTGAGCTGAAGATCGGAGCTGCAGGGCCAGTGTTACCTCTGAATGGATGCGTCCAATTGGATTAAAAGGAGCAAGACCGAGCCAGGATCCAAGTCTCCAAACGCATAGCGGTGCTTTGTAGTCCAAATGATCGTTCTCTTTGGGGATTGAGCAAACAAAGACGGGATTAACAGGTTAAAAAAGGGACAGAGGGACAGAGTATTTTAATATCTAAGTGTGTTTATGTTGTCGTTTTCAGCAGTGGTCCCGCAACATTTCATATTTCAGGAAACATTTGGGAGACTGGGAACAGGACTAAACCAGAAAACGTGGAATAATCCAGGATATTGGCATACAGCCAATCTAAAACAAACAATTAAACAGGCAATTACATCAAATTTAGGCATGTAATAGGATTGAAATGCTGAAATAGGACAAAACCAAGGTTAAATCTGGACTAAAATGGAGCCAAACCAGACTAATTTGAATAATCCATGATATTGGCATGAAAAAAACAAGATTAAACAGGAATTAGATCAAATTTAGGCATATAATAGGATTTAAACACTCAAATACGACAAAACCAAGATTAAATCTGGACTCAAATGGAACCAAACCAGAACATTTTGAATAAACCATGATATTGGCATGAAATTTATCTAAAACAGACCAGAGTTTAAACAGGAATTAGATCAAATTTAGGCATATAATAAGGACTGAAACGCTAAAAAAGGGCAAAACCAAGGTAAAACCTGGACTAAAATGGGTCCAAATGTGGACGTGGACCAGAGGATTCCTGCCTGTTTGAGTCGGATCGACAGCTTCTCTCATTGACACCTTTGAGCAGTCGTGAACCCCGACACACCAGTGTGCCATTCACACGTTATCGCTCATGTCTCTAATCGAGCTTGAACTGTTGAACTTGTGAAACGAGCGTAACGCTAATCACAAATTAGAACCTCCCACTGCGCTCATTATCACTGTGATGATCGCATTCACTTCAATGAGAAAAGCCTCACCGCTCACAAATGATCTAAAGTAAATGTTCATGTGCACAAACAAGTCAACAGTGCATTTTTTAAAACAGTTTTGCAATCTGTGAACGACTTATTTGCTGTCGCGATCTTTATGCAAAATTATAATATATACATATACATACAAAATGGCGGCGCCCGCGGCAACTTCCTGGAAAAGGAGGACAAGGATGTAGCTGCAGCTCTTTGTGCCTTGCAGCTTTAACGTTCAGTCAGTGTTCACTATGGGGCCGAAACACGTGAACTAATTAATCGACATTATTGCGACAACTAATTTAGTCATCGAGTAATTGTTATTTGGACTGTACGTGATAGTGTGTGAGAGGAGAGGTTTTTTTGGCTCGGACGAAGCGAGAATTCCGCTCAAAATGGCACACGGGAACTCGCACGTTGATTTATTTGAATGGAAAACGTCGCGTCTGTAAATAGACTCCATCGGGGCGTCACTTTGGCACGGTCCGGGTCACATTTTCAAAGTAACGCTCTGCAACTGATCCAAATATAATCAAGAATCAGCCGTTTCTGGACGTCAACGGTCTGGTTTTTTCGACTTTGGAAGGAGAAATGTGAGTATTCTTTGTGTTAAATGATGGCTGATTGAAATGAAATCAACATTGAAAGCCTTTTGTTTTTGCTTTGGACGAGACGACGTCCAATAAAATCAAATCAAATAAAAACATCAACACGAGGAAAATGATGTGATACACTTTCTTTGTCGTATCGCGCGCTCTGCTTGCAAACCTGCTCGTGCTCAGGTTTAAGGTTCTTCTCATGCTTCTCCTTTTCGATCTCGCCGCCTCTGCCCCATTTACCGTCTATTTTTACTCCCCCAAAAGGACACTACGGCCGCCGGTTTGGAACTGGGACTCGCGTTCGGATCCCAGCTTGGTCATGTTTCTGTCGTCAGCCCGTGAGCTTTTTGCCTGATGATATTATCGCGTGAGCTAAGAACAATTTAGACATGTCTTTTTGCACATATTCCCGTGAAAATGACTCTTGTTGGTGCTTTCTGCAGTCATACTTTGGTCATGGCTGTACTCAAACGGGACTCTGTTAAAGCAGGTTTGTTGCATGCTGTTTTTATTGGAATACAGCATTTATCTCATGTTTCGTCTCAATTTTATGTATTTTCTGTAAGATACAATCAAATCTGTTACGGTTGATGTAGTTGGACGTGTGTATCTGATATTAATTTAGTTCATGCCACCGAAATAAACGCTCTCACGCGACCCAAATATATAAATAATAGGAATTTCAATCAAACTAATAATAGGAAAAAAACAGTTCCGTTCAGTTTGTTTCGTTTGCGTCCGTAGTTTACATCATACAAGTAACCGTTTTAACTAAGAGTTTAAGAGTGTTACATCTTTAACCTGAATAAAGTAGACATATTTATTCATTTAGGTGACTGTCTTTAATGAGACGATTTCTTTTCAAATGCAAATAAAGAATGACACACTTTCATCTCTTTACTAACATTTATCCATTAAACATTGGATGCTTGGATGCTTAATCAAACTCTTAATCAGCAGTTGTTTTTGACAAAGTCTTCAATTGCATTCTAGACTTGTGGGCGTGGTCTTTGTAACTCTACGGGAGAGTTACTGCTTTCTTGAAAGAAAAAATCCAAAACAGAAATCCCCAAATGTTGAACAAGAACATATATCCTCCACAAACCTGCGATGTTTATCTCAAGTTTGTTCAACTGACAACGATCACGCCGTTTTGGGACGGAACGACGGCGCCGCTTCCCGGGGCCACTGTGGTGGTGAAAACAAAACAGAAGGGAATTCACGTTTTGGGTATTTTGCGCTGACAAGAGACGCCGCTGCACTTTGCGCCCGTTTGTTGTGTGCTTCACGTGGCCAGCAGGCCCCGGCAACTGCAGCGCGCCGAGAACCGTGGACCAGAAACACACTAAAAACGCTTGAGATTTCTACCAATGTTCTGACGTCCTCGCGAGCGAAACCTATTGAGACAGGTCGATATCGTTCCAATGATACCGATATATGAACAATAAACGTAAGACTAAGAGCTTAGAACTTAGGGCAGAACATCACTGGGTCCAAACTGATGTTTGCTTTTCACCGGAATCGTCCCAAAAATGGCACACAACTAAAGCAGAAAGCAGAAAGACTTCCTTGGACAATTACGGCAATGTTCTGTCTCTACGATGACGCTTCTTTCACGTCAACAATTGCGGCTATTTTTAAGCGCCTTTGCCTTGTTACGCGGCCGGGGACGGCTCACATTTCGGTTTTATTGGACGTAGGTGGAAGTAAGTGGGAGTGTGAGCGCGATCAGACCAATGTTCTCCGTTTCTGTTTCTGTTTCTGCTCTTCCTCCTCGCCTGAGTCACACCGAGGCGACGCCAGGAATACGCCGGCTTATGCAAACGGACGGGGCCGACGGTGAGGCGAGTCCTGGTGTGTTTTGTGATGAAAAAAACACCAAAATATGAATACGATGCCAAACACAAACGCTAATGAAGTCTCACTAAAAAGTTAGGTCGTTTATATTGCCGTGCCTGGAGTCTTTACATTATGGCATCTTATTATAGCTTTTCAGACCGGTGCCTTCAGATTGAAAACGGCGTTCGACGGAGAAAAAAATTAATTCGGACTTAATTTGGAAATGGACAAATTCGACAGAGTTTGGACCAAATGTTGTTTTGATCGTTTAAATGTTTGTATAAGTGTATAACAGTGTCTGTTTGTGTTATTATTTTTGATTTACTCTCTCTGGTCGTTTTGTGTTCTGTTAATCTGTTTATAAAAATTGGGGGAAAAAAAGAAGAAGACAAAAGGGGACAAAAAGAAGAAGAATTTTTTTTTGAAAAAATGACAAAAATAATTGACGTCCGGATGGCAATGTTTTTTTGATTTGAAAAAACATTGTCCAGGTGATTATGATTATGATTTTCTCCTGCTCTTGGACTAATGAAGGATGATTACACTGACTACTTCAGCATATCTTCATTTACAGGTGTTTTATTGCTCAAAAATACCTTGAAAAACATTCCTAGGCCGGGTGTTACTCTGACTCCGGTCCGGGTGTACGCTGCTGACTCCGGTCCGGGTGTACGCTGCTGACTCGGTCCGGGTACGCTGCTGACTCCGGTCCGGGTGTACGCTGCTGACTCGGTCCGGGTGTACGCTGCTGACTCCGGTCCGGGTGTACCGTGCTGACTCCGGCCCGGGTGTACGCTGCTGACTCCGTCCGGGTGTACGCTGAATCTGGCCTGGGTGTACAATGACTCCGGTCCGGGTGCGGGTCGGAGTCAGTGTTGCATAAAACATGTCGCAGAAATGCCTATAAAACCAAGCTGAAAGCACTGGAGACTGCATCAATATTAATGTGCAATTGTTTTTCCTGTGTAATTTTAATGTTTCGGCGATGCACTCAATATTCTTATTTTGCACATCTCCAAAACCACAAAGCGATTTTGACATCTCTCTCAGCTCTACTTGAACATAAACGAACCGGTATAGTGGTCTTTAAAAGGCCTTATCTCCATGGCGAAACTTGGCTATAGAGTCTGCAGTGACACAAGGACGACATCCACACTCAAAAGGATGGATTTGCGTTCTGAGATTGACCATTATGTGGGGAAATAATCAATGTTTTTACAGCCGATGCCCTGATCCTCATTTGAGAGAAAAGGCTTTTCAAATCCCAAATGTCATGAGGATAAAAAATCATAAAGTAATAATAACTGTATGAGAGAGAGAGAGAGAGAGAGAGAGAGAGAGAGAGAGAGAGAGAGAGAGAGAGAGAGAGAGAGAGAGACCAGGGAATTGAAGGTGGGGTAAGAGAAAGAGGTGAGAGAGTGACGAGGGAGGAGAAAAAGAGAGAGAGAAAGGAAGAGAAAGAGGTGAGAGAGTGCCAAGGGAGAGAGAGGAGAGGGGAGAGAGAGGGAGCGAGCTAGAGAGAGAGGGAGAGAGAGAAGGAGAGAGAGATGGAGAGGGAGAGAGAGAGAGAGACACCAGGGAATATTGAGGGATGGGGTAGAGAGAAAGAGGTAGAGAGTGACGAGGGAGGAGAAAAAGAGAGAGAGAAAGGAAGAGAAAGAGGTGAGAGAGTGCCAAGGAGAGGAGAGAGAGAGGGGAGAGAGAGGGAGCGAGCTAGAGGAGAGAGGAGAGAGAAAGAAGGAGAGAGAGATGGAGAGGGAGAGAGAGAGAGAGACACCAGGGAATATTGAGGGATGGGGTAGAGAGAAAGAGGTGAGAGAGTGACGAGGGAGGAGAGAGACAGAGGGGGGAGAGAGGGGCAAGCTGGCGAGAGAGAGAGAGGGAGAGAGAGAAGGGGAGAGAGAAGGAGAGAGAGAGATGAGAGAGAGAAAGAGTGAAGCGGAGGAGGAGAAAGAGGGAGAAGGAGAGAGAGAAAGGAGAGAAAGTGACGAGGGAGAGAAGAAGAAGAGAGAGCAAAATTAGGCGTGAGAAAGAAAGAGAAGAGATGGAAAGAGGGGAAAAGGAAGAGAGGAGAAATGTGAGAGGGCAATGAAAAACGAGGGGGGATGAAGGAGACAGAAGGAACGACAAAAGAGACGTATGGGAAAAAATATATAAAGAGGAGGGAAGAGAGTGAGGAGGGAGGGATAGGAATGAGGAGTGAGACAGAGAGAAAGAGAGGTAATAGAGGAGGGGAGAGAGCAAGGATGAAAGAGAGAGGGAGAGTTGGGGCAGAGAGAAAGAAGAGAGAGAAAGAGGGGAAAAGAAAGATGGTAGACAGAGAAGGTCGAGATATACAGAGAGAGAAGGGAAAGAAGAGAGAGAGAGAAGAGAGAAGAGAAAGATGGAGAGAGGTAAAGAAAGGCAAGAGGGATGAGGAGAGAGAGAGAAAGAGAGAGAGAGGGGATGGAGATGGAGAAGAGATGGAGCTAGGGAGGAGGGAAGAGAGTGAGGATGGAGGATAGGAATGAGAAAGAGAAAGGAAGAAGGAGAGAGCAAGGAAGAAAGAGTGGGCAAAGGAGAGAGAGGGATGTGGAGAAAGAAGAGAGCAGAGAGAGAAGAGAGAGGGATGGAGATGGAGAAGAGATGGAGCTAGAGAGGAGGGATGAGAGTGAGGATGGAGGATAGGAGGAGCAAGGAAGAAAGAGTGGGCAAAGAGGAGAGAGGGATGTGGAGAGAGAAGAGAGCAGAGAGAGAAGAGAGAGGGATGGAGAAGAGATGGAGATAGAGAGGAGGATGAGAGTGAGGAAGGAGAGAGTAAAAAAGGAGGCGTGAGGAAGAGAGAGTGGAGAGAGAGAGAGGCACGTGCTGGGATTGGGATTTCCCTCAGCTCATGTTCATCTCAGGTTCCACAGGAAGTAGGACACTGCAGCCGCGTCCTACTTCCTGTTCAGAGACTCATACGAATATATATCATACTGTAAATAAAACTTAAGATCTTTTATGAATTCTTAAGATCTTTTACAAATTCTTAAGATCTTTTAGGAATTTTAGCCATTGTTTGTGTTGTATTTGTTATAATAAATATATGTTAGAAATGACTATATTATGTATTATGTGTACAATTGGTTTGTTTGATAGTTAGCGTGAGATTTTATTGTATTTTGAATTTCAGTCGCTGAATTTTGCAGTACACATTTTACTGCATTTGTCTTTCTCAGTTTCTAAATTCAAAATGAAATATTTACCTTTGTGTGTAAAATTCACAGTCAAATTTTAATTTTTTCACTACAAATGTTTTTGAGGGCTTGATTGAGAAAAAAAAAAATTAAATATATGTTCAGAGGAGGGCCGGACTCAATTGCTTGACTTTTTCTTTTTTGCCTGGGATGTTCCACAATATGGCATTAAACCTTTCTGCACCATTTATTCAATTACAGGAGTTTTTATTGCACAAAACACCTTAACAAACCATCCACAGCTCTGACCTGTAACTTGACATCACCTACACCTACTTTTATGTTAACTAGCTTTATAACTTTAAAGGCACACTGCGGAACATTCCAGGCAAAGCTGCAGAAAAGTTACATGGTACATCTTTAAAGTTGCACGGACATTCCCAGACTTTTAAAATCAACATTATGAATCACAACACAGCTCAGCTGTGTCAATGTGCATCTTTTTGAAGTGCAAAAATCTGAAAACTGTTTACATGCATTAATAATGACTTTATTTGGGAAAAATCCACGCTAGCCTTGGCCTCCTGCGGGTCCCTGGGGTCCTCATTTAACACGGGCAGCAGAAGCAGAACGGAGGCGCGCTTCGGGCCGAGGGAAGGGCGCACACGGAGGGAATCTGAATCAGACGCAGAGAGAGCGAGAGGGTGACTTTGTGCTTCTGTCACCTCAGAGGGCGAGAGGAAGACGTGAAAGTCAAACAGCAGGTGGCGATATATATGCAAAACAGCGCGGACAAACATCTACTTTCGGAGGTTTGAAGGGGTCGAGGAGGGAGTTACGGTAGTTGCTGCAGTGTCAGATAACATCACAACAGTAGACTATATCGTTGGGTTTCAGAGCGATGAAAAATGTGTCTTGTTGCCATAGCGATTAAGGTAAAAGTCTATATGACAGTTTCCACTATTTTTCTTATTATGAATTAGTTTAGTGGGCTTGAACCTGTGGTAAATATAGTAGTTTTACATCCGGGAAGTTTCAATTTGTAGAAAAAAAAGGAATCCCTCTGTGATGTCATCAATGTGCGACGCATTGAGACAATTTACACTTAAATGACACTTTTCTGACAGTTTAAGTGATCATTCAAAAAAATAAAGTGAGGACACGCAGCAAACTGTCGGAGCCGGGGTTCAAACTCACTTTTTTTTAAAAAATTTTCATCACAAATTCTCACTTAACTGAGGTAAAACTATGATAAATATTTACTATCCCACTAAAAAAGGTAATAATGAATTAAAACCTGTCATTTGCACTTTACGCGTCTAAAGCGTACTCAAATCTAAATGTGTAATCTTTTGTACAGGTGCAAGGTTTTATTTACCTGTGACCTGGGTCAAGTGGAAGGACAAAAACAACAATTAAATTACAAATACATTTACACTAAAATTAAAAAAATTTAAAAATTAAAAAATTAAAAACAGGATTAAATTTAAAAGCACAAAAAAAATCCTCTGGCTTTAAATTATGGGCCCAGGGGAAAAAACAAAACAAATGGATGGATTTTTTATCTTGAATACTTCTGAAAATGCACTAAAATCAAAAGAGAAAACAGGCTGGTGCCCCTTACATCTGGGAGTATGACAAAGCGTTCTCTTAAAGCCTTCATTACTAAAAAAAAAGCATTCATGCCTAATCAATAATTAAAGATTTGAGTTTTTTAGCGTGAGCTTTTGGATATTTACAAAAGCTTTTCCCGACGATCCCTCCAATCCTCCTTCTGAGTTCCTCCACCGTCGCAGCGGGGAGTTGTTGCCTCCTCTAAACTCCGAGCAAACACGGGGAGGTTTGGGCGGATGGCGGCGAGCTCCGAGAACAAACGCGGGCTGTCAGCGGGACCGGAGGAGGAAGAGGAGGAGGAAGAAGAAGATAACTCACAACGTTTGCTCTGAGTCAACACGGAGTTTATAGGCAAATCCTCGGGAAATGTTTGAGGAGATAAACAAGAGCTGTGGGGTCTGGTAAATGATGAAGTTTCAGGTTGAATTCACAGTTGGAGCTTGGATTTAGACTATTCTAGTAATGGTTTAGTCCTGGTCTAGTTCAGGTTTAGTTCTGGTTTAGGCTTGAAGCAAAATGACCCTAACCCTATATTACACATGAATGATGTGTTATGATATGCAGAAACATTCAAAGATACAAAAGCTGTTGTCTTTTATACAGTAAGGGGAAGGGGAAAGTTAGATCATGCAGTGTTATTCATTTAGGAGACATTTAAGAAAGATTAAAACAGAATCGCAGCATAAAATCACAGACAATTTTCATAGGACTCTTTGGTTTTAACACCCTCAGTTCAGATTGAAGAGAGTTCCAAGCTGTGGGAGCAGCATAGGAACTCTCTTTAAAGTAAACTGAGGGTGTGCGCTGGTTCCAAGCTGTGGGAACTCGCAGATATGTCGAGTGGACATAGAACATAGAACATGTACGATCTCCAGTATGTCATGGTAAGTACGTATTTATCTTGTCTATAACTGATTCTTATTAGAGGGACAATACTTTTACTCAACAAATATTACTCAACTTGACAAACAAAGTAGTGACCCAAATACTTACTAGAGAAAAAAGTATTTGGAGAAAACGAATCTGATTTATGAGTTCTTGTGATCGGACAAAACATTTAAAGATGTTTTTGAACTTTTGTCATATTTGAAGACATGAAAGAAGCTGAAATGTTTGAAGAATTTAACATTGTTCTCACTTAACTCAACACTGGAGTAGAATAAGGAACATTTTACTTCAAACTGAAATGACGCAGAAGTAAAAGTATGGCGTCAGAAAAGTGCAATTTCTTATAAAGTTCAGTAAACATAACTCTAAACCACCTTTACTCCTCAATAACTACAGTCTCCATCTATTCCTTTTACTACAAACAAACCACTGCTTTGATGAAAACTGCTTTGACGTCGACCTCAGCCAGTGTGTCGTGTTAACTGCACTCTGACTGTCACTGACGCTCTTCATCAGCACGTCCTCCTCTTGTTTACCAGCGCCGGGCTTCAGGACTGGACCATTATCAGAATCAGACAAAAGCGTAACGCGCTGCTCCGACCGCCACAGCTGTACAATATGCAAATGTAATCAGAGACCAGGCCTCTTCAGCTCTGTGTCTCTCTCTTCTGTTTGAAAAGTGTCATAGGACTCCTGTTGCCATGGCTGCCTCACCACAGGTATTTAGATGAAAAAGCACCAAAAGTATAAAAGACAGAGTTCATTGTGGTGAGAGTAAGAAGAAAGAGCATTCACTTTTTGTGTTGGGGGTCCACTACTCGGGTTAGGGTTAGGGTTAGGGGGTTAGGGTTGGGGTCTTCTACTGCACACTCAGCATGTCTGAAGTGCCAGTGGCGCTTGTGTCCTGAACAGGTCAGTTACTGGGACGTCCTGCTGTCGGTCGTTACGTTACACAGACGCTCATTGTTTGATAATCCGCTTCATTGAGACTCTTCAGACGCTGCTGTGTCTTAAAGCTCATTATTCATGCTTCCAATGGTTTGTGGGAATCCGCGGCTCGTCCAATCACAGCTCAGTCCACGCGCTGCACATGGCCCTGGCCAATCGCAGGCGAGCTCCTGCGCAGTCTGCCTCGAGCTCAAGGTTAGACGCTCACAGACGCTCAGGACGCACAGGACCACACGTCTCTCTGCACCGGGGCCAAACCAGGACCAAACCAGGACTAAACCAGGACTAAACCAGGACCGGACCAGGATCCAATCAACAGCAGGATCAGGACTGGACTTGACCAGGCCTGAGAACCCACTCTGAACCAAGATTCAGTCCCGGACGAAGCCCGGTGCTCCGCAGAGCAGAGCCATGGATGAGATGGAGGAGGAGCTCAAGTGCCCGGTGTGCGGCTCGTTTTACCGGGAGCCCATCATCCTGCCGTGCTCCCACAACCTCTGCTCTGCGTGCGCGCGGAACATCCTCGTGCAGACTCCGGACGCAGAGTCGCCCCAGAGCCGCGCGTCAGGCTCCGCGGTGTCGGACTATGACTATCTGGACCTGGACAAGATGAGCCTGTACAGCGAGGCGGACAGTGGATACGGCTCCTACGGGGGATTCGTGAGCGCGCCCACCACGCCGTGTCAGAAGTCTCCAAACGGGGTGCGCGTGTTTCCCCCCGGAGCCCCGCAGCACCTGATGCCCCACGCGCCCGGGGCTCTGACTCCCGTGCCACGGAACTCCTGCATCACGTGCCCGCAGTGCCACCGCAGTCTGACGCTGGACGAGCGCGGGCTGCGCGGCTTCCCGCGGAACCGCGTCCTGGAGGCGGTGGTGGACCGGTACCAGCAGAGCAAAGCGGCGGCGCTGCGGTGTCAGCTCTGTGAGAAAACACCCACAGAAGCCACGGTCATGTGCGAACAGTGTGACGTGTTCTACTGCGACCCGTGCCGCGTGCGCTGTCATCCGCCGCGCGGACCTCTGGCCAAACACCGCCTCGTGCCGCCCGCCCAGGGCCGCATCAGCCGCCGCACGAGCCCCCGCAAGATCTCCACGTGCACCGAGCACGAGCTGGAGAACCTCAGCATGTACTGCGTCCAGTGCAAGAACCCGGTCTGCTACCAGTGCCTTGAGGAGGGCAAGCACGGCACGCACGAGGTCAAAGCCCTGGGTGCCATGTGGAAACTGCACAAGGTACGTGCACGCACGTGCTGTGCGTCAAAACAAAGTCTTTAATCCAAGGCAGAGCGCAACAGGTGCGTCAGATCCAGAGCTGTCGCAGAGAGAAGCCGCTCCAGTTTAACAGTTCATGATTTATTACAACACTAAAGTGCCGCTACATTCAATAACACGCAGGCCGAGTTTGTGTCCACGGTGTGGAGTAAACCCGGGCTAAAGCAGGGGCTCCGTGAGGCGCAGGAGGCGCAGGAGGCGCAGGAGGAGCAGCTCCAGCTGTTTGATATTCTGTCCACAGTGGACCCTCCGCAGCAGCACAGCTCCAATAACAACTGCCTTTTCCCTCTTTCAAACTGATGCTCTGTTAGTCCGCTCACGGTGTTGTTATAACCAAACAAACACTTGAGATGAGCCTATTGTGTTGTGCTCTTGGTTGGTGTTCAGTTTCTCACTTGTTAATGACTCTGATGATTGGCTTTGAGACGAGGAGGACGCTGAGAGTTGCCAGGAAACAGGAAGACCAAAGATGAGATATATATGTGGTGAAAGAGAATGCAAGTAAGTTGGGTTGAGGACAAAAAGATGGAAAGGGTCAGGTTAAGGCAGATAAATAGTCCTCAGTCCTTTCCCCCCTCCATCACGCCCTCTTTCACCCAGTCTGTTCTCCAAAGGGCCTGTAAAGAGCCCATTCTCCGCTCCTCTTTCCAATCATCTCCTCCTGATCACAGCTCGGCAGCTCCGATTGTCAAACAGATGGAACATTCTCCAGCTCTGAACATGTCATCTTCAGCCAGATTACCCTCACTCACAAAAGTCCTGACCTCATCTTTTCTCTGGAATAACGGGAGCAAACCGCGTGTAGGAGTATTTTTAGAAGGCGATTGTGGAGGCAGTGGGAGGATGGGGGGCTGTAGTGAGGTGTCGAGGGGGTTTTTTGGCTTCCGGTTCAGTCCTGACCTGCAAAGCTGCTGGTTCAGAGCAGATGGAGAGGTGATTATTATTAGAATGCGCTGTGTTCACACTTAGTCCTGGTTTGGTCCTGGTTTGAGCCCAGTAGTTTAGTCCTGATGTAGACTTGGTTTGGTCCCGTTCTAATGGTTTAGTCAGGCTCTAGTCCAGGTTTAGTTCCATATTTGATTTGGCGCGGCGAACATTTGGGTTTTGGGTGTTTGTAAAAGTGTGTTTCAAGACTGCGACCTGCAAGTCCTGGTTTAGTTTTGATTTTGACCTGGTTTGACCTGGTTTGACCTGGTTCAGGGCTTCTCTTGAGAGGTGTTTCTGGTCAGCGGGTGGTCTGTATCGATCTGAGACGTGTTAGTCCAGGTTTAGTCCAGAGCGTTCTTATCTGTTGTTCCCGTTGGTCGTAGAGCTGCTTTGGACCAGAGAAAGACCGATTCATCAAGCCAATACTTGTACTTTATTACATTTTGACTATCAGCATTAAAGTGCCCCCTACAGGTCGGACGACTCATTGAACTAAAATGCAGCTAAGATTTATATATTTTGAATTTAGCCAAAAAATATAAAAATGCTGTCACAGAATAGCACATTTTTTTAGGTTTATGATTTCACTTCCTGGTTGTAATTGATGACATCACAGTGGGAAATTACCCAGCAAACACTGGGCCAAAACTCATCTAATGTCACTTTTTTTTTTTTTTTTTTTTTTTTTTTTTTTTGACAAATGGAAATATATCAGAGCGACTTTATTTAGTTGAATTAATGTTTAGAGAGTTAAAAAATGTGTTTCTTTGTTTAAATTATGCATAAACTGGAATGAGTGTCCCTGGTGTGATGTCACTTCCTGTCATTTTCTACAGATTTTTCAGCCTTTTCTCCACAAATACCTGCTCGACTGGTGTAAAACTATCATTTATATGTACGGCAGGTATAAACACACAAAATGAAGTCAAAATTTTACTTTAAATCTCCCGCGCTGGTCAATATCCTGTTAGGGCGGACTAACCGTGATCTATTTACCAACGAGTGGTAAATCCTCCGACGCCGCTCTGGATCTTAATTAAACCCGGCTGTGCAAAGGTCAGGAATGTGTTCTCCGGGACGTCTTCGGGAATTCTTTACAGAGCGCGTCTGTTTCCCCGGACTCTGCTCTGTCTTAAAGTCTACGGGGTCCTGTTCAAACACTGCAAGAACAACCCTTTAAGTACATTTAAACTACTGGTATTAAGACTATTGACCATGTGGTGGTTGTTGTTTTGACTGGCTTAGATAAATTTGGTGATGCGCCAAAGATGTTTTCACTGTTTTCAAGATAGTTTGGCTCGAAGATGAACTCTTTTCGTGGGTTAAGTTCAATTTTTTACGTAAATCAGGTTGAAATGAGGTTGAAATACTTGAGAAAAACATGGAAGCAACAAGGAAAAGCTCTTCAAATCAAGATAAATATTCACGTGATTAATGCAGTGACTGTTTGTAACTCTTAAAGCGGCGGGCGATGACGGCGCAGATCTGAGACAAAGACAAAATGGCCTTCGATGAAAAGAGTTTTGTTTGATAAAAGATAAAAACGCACTTTGACAAACTGTAGGAGGGGATTTAAATGCATGCCTGGTTAGCTGAGAATGAAACCTCCCACACAGAGTTCTAGAAGCACAGATTCATTACCTGTAAACTGAACAGATTATGGTATGTCGATGGAATTCTGGAAGTCTTGAGTCAACGGTGTCTTCGTCGATTGATCATTTTACCGGGATTATAAGGATATGAGAGTAAATTAGGAGTTTATTCTACATTTTGTGCACGTGAAATACCAAGCTAACTAGTCAGTACTGCATAAAATCCTGCGAGCGTTGTCCTGTGAGTGCAGTTCATGTCAGATATTTGGGCTGACTCTCGTACGTTGGCAGATTTATGCCTGATGTACAAAGTTGTGCGTGAGTTGGCTCCTGCTCCACTGGCAGATTCCATCAGCCAAAGAACCCTCTCTGGCCGTGTCACCCGAGGCTCTGTGAGAGGCTGTGATCCCTCTGAGGAAGAGCACCTTCAGTCAGTCGGCCCGGTCTGTGAGAGGAGCGCCATTCTAGTCATTTTAAATGGTTTCTTAATGCATTGCTTTTTGATTTCATGTATGTTATTATTATTGATCAGTGTTTGAGGTTGCACCTTAACACCGAGACGTCTGCTGCACGTCTGCTGCACGTCTGCTGCACGTCTGCTGCACGTCTGCTGCACGTGCACGTCTGCTGCGTCTGCTGCACGTCTGCGTCTGCTGCTGCACGTCTGCTGAATGTCACGTTCTTGCTGCACGTTGCTGCACGTCTCTGAATGTCTGCTGCACGTCCTGCTGAATGTCTGCTGCACGTCTGCTGCACGTCTGCTTGCCACGTCTGCTGCACGTCTCTGCACGCTCTGCTCACCCTGCTGCAGTTGCTGGCTGGCCACCGGATCGCTGCACGTCTGGCTTTGCAAGCCGTTCCACCCCCCTCTGCTGAATGTCTGCTTGGCACGTCTGCTGCATCGTCTGCCACCTCTGGCTGGCACGTCTGCTGAATGATCTTGCTGCACGTACTGACTGCAAGACGTCCTGAGCCACCTCTGCTGCATGTCTGCTGAGCCACGTCTAGCTGCACCTCTGCTGCACTCTGCTGACAATGTCTTGCTGCAGGTCTTGCTGCACGCTCTATTAGCTGCAACGTCTGCTGCGCCTCTGCTGCATGTCTGCTTGCACGTCGCTTGCACGTCTGCGTCTGCACAGTCTGGCTGCAATCCTCTGCCAAGGCAACGTTGCTTGCAACGTCTGCACTAGCACGTCTGCTGGCAAACGTCTGCTGCACCTCTGTGACACGTACTGCTGAATGTCTGGAGCTGCACCGCTCTGACTGAGCATCCTCTGCTTGCACAATCTGTTGCATGTCAGCTGCACATCTGTTGAATGTCTGCTGCACATCTGTTGAATGTCTGCTGCACGTCTGCTGTATAGAAATACAATACCTGTATTGCTAAAAAATGAACTGTTTGGATTGGGTTGGATCCTACATCAATGCTTTTATATGTGGGTATCAGCCCTCCTCCTTCACCAGAGGTCACTAAAGGTCATCGTAAAACCCCCCAAACCATTTTTAGATATATAAAACAGCATCGGCCCCTGGTTGTTACTCACGGAGCTTTAATTACAGGTGATTAATGGGTCTGGGAGGTAATCGTGGGAGGAGCGCGGAGGGACGTTCGTGATAAAGCGATATTCCAACATGTTTGACCCTGAACGCTCGACTGTGACCTCAAACTGGGAATGGCTTTGAGAGAAGATCAGTTATTATTATTATCTGGGTCACCGTGTGAAAGGATTGCCCAACAGCTCGCTCAAACCCTTTGGCACATGGGTAATATTCACATGCAGTTTGTCACGTAACACACTCTTTGGGCGAGATAAGTTGCGTACCCAGCTCCAATCATCAAGTTAAAGTGTAAATAGGTTGCGTTCACGTCATTATGTGCTTGCGATCGCCTCCACAAACCTGTCATGGTAACCGCGTAGCTTAAAGTGCTTTCAACTGGCAGCGGACGAGCCTTTGGAGTTGAAGAATGGCGCCGCTTTCTGAGGCGACGAATGATGTCCCTTTTGTGTGTTTGCGCTGACAGGGAAGACGTTGAACTTTGTGCCAGTGTTTGTTTCATGCGGATCGGCCGAGCGATTACGGAGACATGAACCGGGTCAACAAACCTGCAGTCTGACACTTAAACAGTACAAATGTAGGATTCTGACCTCCAGCTCAGTTTTATGTTCAAGAATGTTGTGTCACGTGATCACACTCAAGGTTCTGTCCAATGAAGCCAATGGGGAAAAATACTGAAAGATAAAAAGCAATGAAATCAAATGTTAGAAAAGGTCATGAACCCACTTTTTCGAATGAAGATTTTAACATAAGTTCTTGTAAATAGTTTGTTTACCTTTGGGAGTTGTGGACCGTTGGAGAGACTGAGGCCAGGCTCCTGTCGCTGCAGCGTAAGGTTGAGTTGTGACATATCCTCTGTGTTTTTCTGTTGGAAAGGGAATATTTTAGCATCAGCTCCAGGCTCAGCGGCTGAATCTCCGAGGGCCAAACAGGAAAGCACGTTTTTAATCATATGCATAATTCAACAAAGCAGGTTTCCCACAAAACTGAAAATTAGAACATCAGCTGAATGTATTTGTACTTTCAAACCGAGTGTTTCTGATGTACAGTACAACAGTCATTCCCAACCTTGGGGTCTAACTTTGTGTCCCCAAAGATTCTCAGGGGGTCCCCAGGGGTTCTTGAAAAAGAGGCCTGGACTAGATTGTGTGATTGTTAATGAACAAATGGCAAGTATTTTATGATCATTACTGTTCATAACATCTATAAATAACCATAAAGTAATTCTATTTTTCTTATAAGACAGTGGCATTGCAGGTAAGAGATGGACGTTTGGGTCCCCAATGTGTCCACGGGTCAAATATGGGTCACTGACAAAAAGGTTGGGAGAATATCTGCTGCGAGAAACTATTTAGTCATAAAACTTGTTGAGTTTGAACTTTATCAGTTTGTGATAGACGACCGGGTCAGAGCGTCCCCAAAGCTGCAGCTCACGGTGTGTTGGGTGCCCTGGTTTAGTCCTGGTTTAGTCCTGGTTTAGTCCTGGTTTAGTCCTGGTTTAGTCCTGGTGTAGTCCTGGTGTAGTCCTGGTGTAGACCTGGTGTAGACCTGGTTTAGTCCGGGTTTAGTCCTAGTTTAGTCCTAGTTTAGTCCTGGTGTAGTCCTGGTGTAGACCTGGTTTAGTCCGGGTTTAGTCCTAGTTTAGTCCTAGTTTAGTCCTAGTTTAGTCCTGGTTTAGACCTGGTTTAGTCCTGGTTTAGTCCTGGTTTAGTCTTGGTTTAGTCCTTGTGTAGTCCTGGTGTAGACCTGGTTTATTCCTGGTTTAGACCTGGTTTATTCATGGTTTAGACCTGGTTTATTCATGGTTTATTCCTGGTTTAGACCTGGTTTATTCCTGGTTTGGACCTGGTTTAGACCTGGTTTATTCATGGTTTAGACCTGGTTTAGTAGCTCCCTCGTCGGGGTTGTCAGCGGTTACAGTGGTGTTAAAGAGGCAGGCGGCCATTTTAGATCGTAGTCATTTCAAATATAAAACTATAATTCATGGGAATCATTTATTACTTCTGTAAAGAAGACAAAATCAAGATGGTTCCGTCCTGGGCTAGATTTAGTTCTGGTTAAGTCCTGGTTAAGTGTAGCCCTGCCTCAACATGGTTTCATCCTGGTTTAGACCTGATTTAGGCCTAGTTTAGACCTGATTTGGCCTGGTTTCATCCTGGCGTAGACCTGATTTAGGCCTGGTTTCATCCTGGTTTAGACCTGATTTAGACCTGATTTAGACCTGATTTAGACCTGGTTTAGATGTGATTTAGGCCTAGTTTAGACCTGATTTAGGCCTAATTTCATTCTGGTTCAGACCTGATTTAGGCCTGGTTTCATCCTGGTTCAGACCTGATTTCGGCCTGGTTTTCATCCGTGGTTTATGACCTGATTTAGACCTGATTTAGACCTGGTTTAGATGTTGATTTAGGCTAGTTGGACCTGATTGGCCTAATTTAATTCTGGTTCAGACCTGATTTGCCTGGTTTTCATCCTGGTTTAGACCTGATTAGACCAATGGTTTGGACCTGATTTAGGCCCTTGTTTCATCCTGGTTTAGACCTGATTAGACCTGGTTTCATCCTGGTTTAGACGCGATCTATAGACTGGTTTCATACTGTTTAGACCTGATTTAGACCCTGGTTTCATCCTGGTTTCATCCTGGTTTAGACCTGATTTAAAAGACCTGGTTCATCCTGGTTTTAGACTGATTTACAGACCTGGTTTTAGACCTGATTTAGACCCTGGTTTAGACGGATTTGGCCTGTGTTTCCATCCTGGTTTAGACCTGATTTAGAACTGGTTTAGACCTGATTTAGGCCTGGTTTTCCATCCTGGTTTTAACCTGATTTAGACCTGGTTTCAATCTGGTTTAGACCTGATTTGACCTGGTTTAGACCTGATTTGGCCCTGGTTTAATCCCCTGGCGTACGACCTGATTTAGGCCTGGTTTCATCCCTGGTTTAGACCTGATTTTAGGCCTAGTTTAGACCTGATTTGGCCTGGTTTCATCCTGGTTTAACCTGATTTAGACCTGATTTTAGACCTGGTTTAGATGTGGATTTAGGCCAGTTTTAGACCTGATTTAGGCCTAAGTTTCATTCTGGTTCAGGACCTGATTTAGGCCTGGTTTCATCTTTAAGTGTTAGAGCCTTGATTGAGCCACCCTGGTTTGGACCTGATTTAGCCTTGTCTTCATCCTGGTTGTAGACCTGATTATAGACGCTGGTTTCTCATCCTGGTATGTTAGACGCTGATTTAGACCTGGTTTCAATCCTGGTTTAGACCCTGTTTGACCTGGTTTAGACCGGTTTAGACCTGTTTAGACCTGGTTAAGACCTGGTTTAGACCTGATTTAGACCTGTTTTAGACATGATTTAGACCTGGTTTAGACCGGGATTTAGCCGCTGGTTCCATCTCGGTTTTAGACCCTGATTTAGAACTGGTTTAGACCTGATTTAGGCCTGGTTTCATCCTGGTTTTAGACTTTTGATTTCAGACCTGGTTTAGACCTGGTTTTTAGGCCTGGTTTCATCCTGGTTTAAGACCTGATTTTAGATCTGTTTCATCCTGGTTTTAGACCTGATTTAGATCTGGTTTTCATCCTGTATTAGACCTGATTAGATCTGGTTTCATCCTGGTATGTGACTGATTTAGATCTGGGTTTTCATCCTGGTTTTCACTTGATTTAGACTGGTTTATCCTGGTTTAGACCTGATTATAGACCTGTTTATGGCCTGGTTTCATCTGGTTTAGACGCTGATTTAGATTCTGGTTTCATCCTGGTTTAGACCATGATTTAGAACCTAATTTTAGACCTGGTTTAGGACCTGGTTTAGACTGAAATTTAAGACCTGGTTTAGACCTGATTTAGGCTGGTTCAATCCTGGTTTAGACCTTGATTTAGGCTGGTTTCATCCTGGTTTAGACCTGATTTAGAACTGTTTTAGACCTGATTTAGGTCCGCTGGTTTTCATCCTGGTTTAGACCTGATTTAGACCTAATTAGACCTGGTTTAAGACCTGATTAGACCTGGTTTAGACCTGATTTAGGCCTGGTTTCATCCTGGTTTAGACCTGATTTAGGCCTGGTTTCATCCTGGTTAGACCTGATTTAGAAACTGTTTTAGACCTGTTTAGATCTGGTTTTCATCCTGGTTTATGACTGATTTAGACCCTAATTTAGACTGTTTTAGACCTGATTTAGACACTGGTTTTAGACTGATTTAGGCCGGTTTCATCCTGGTTTTAGACCTGATTTAGGCCTGGTTTTCATCCTGGTTTAGACCTGATATTTAGAACTGGTTTAGACCTGATTTAGGCCTGTTTCAATCCTGGTTTTAGACCTGAATTTAGACCCTGGTTTAGACCTGTTTAGGCCTGGTTTCATCTGGTTAGACCTGATTTAGATCTGGTTTCATCCTGTTTAGACCTGATTTAATCTGGTTTCATCCTGTTAGCCTGAATTTAGATCTGGTTCATCTTTTATGTTGCCTTGGTTTCATCCTGGTTTAGACCTGATTTAGACTGATTTAGACGCTGATTTAGCTATCCTGGTTTAAGACCCTTGATTTAGTTGTCCTGAGTTTGATCCTGATTTAGGACCAATTTAGACCATGGTTTAGAACTGTTTCAGACCTGATTTAGAGCGGTTTTTTATCCTGGTCAACCTGATTTAGGCCTGGTTTCATCCTGGTTTTAGACCTGATTTAGGCCTGGTTTCTCTGTTTAGACCTGATTTAGACTGATTAGATGGATTTAGGCCTAGTTTAGAACCTGATTTAGGCCTAATTTTCATTCTGGTTCAGACCTGATTTAGGCCTGGTTTCATCCTGGTTTAGACCTGATTTAGACTGGTTTGGACCTGATTTAGGCCTTGTTTCATCCTGGTTTAGACCTGATTTAGACCTGGTTTCATCCTGGTTTAGACCTGATTTAGACCTGGTTTCATCCTGGTTTAGACCTGAATTTAGACCTGGTTTCATCCTGGTTTAGACCTGATTTAGACTCTGGTTTCATCCTGGTTTAGCACCTGATTTAGACCTGGTTTAGGACCTGGTTTAGACCTGATTTAGACCTGGTTTAGACCGGATTTAGGCTGGTTCCATCCTGGTTTAGACCTGATTTAGAACTGGTTTAGACCTGATTTAGGCCTGGTTCATCCTGGTTTTAGACCATGTTATAGACCTGGTTTCATCCTGGTTTAGACACTGATTTAGACCTGGTTTAGACCTGATTTAGCGGCGTATGTTTGCATTTCCTGGTTTAGACCTGTTTCATATTAGAGTTACCTGTGTTTCATCCTGGTTTAGACCTGATTTAGAACCCCTGTTTATTGATTGCAGTGCCTGGTTTAGAACCTGATTTAGGTTTTACCTGGTTTTGCCAGTACTTCTGGTTTAGACCTGATTTAGACCTGGTTTCATCCTGTTTAGACCTGTTAGACCTGTTTAGACCTGGTTTAGACGACCTGTTTTAGACCTGGTTTAGACCTGGATTTAGCACTGGTTCCATCCTGGTTTAGACCTGATTTAGATACTGTTTAGAACCTGGATTTAGGCGCTGGTTTCATCCTGGTTTAGACCTGATTATGTTAGACCTGTGGTTTTCATCCTGGTTTAGACTGCTGATTTAGACCTGGTTTAGAACCTGATTTTAGGCCTGGTTTCACCTGGCGTTAGACCTGATTAGGCCTGGTTTCATCCTGGTTTAACCGATTAGGCCTAGTTTAGACCTATTGGCCTGGTTCATCCTGGCGTAGACCTGATTTAGGCCTGGTTTCATCCTGGTTTAGACCTGATTTAGACCTGATTTAGACCTGGTTTAGATGTGATTTAGGCCTGTTTTAGAACTGATTAGCCTAGTTTATTTGGTTCAGACCTGATTTAGGCTGGTTTCAATTTGGGTTAGACCTGATTTAGACTGGTTTGGACCTGATTTAGGCTTTCATCCTGGTTTAGACCTGATTTAGACACTGGTTCATCCTGTTAGACCTGATTTTAGACGCTGGTTTCATCCTGGTTTAGACCTGGTTTAAGACCTGGTTTAAACCTGTTTGTTTAGACCTGGTTAGCCTGGTTTAACCTGGTTTAGACCTGGTTTAGACCTGATTTAGAACCTGATTTAAGACCTGATTTAGACCTGGTTTAGACCGGATTTAGGCCTGGTTCCATCCTGGTTTAGACCTGATTCAGAACTGGTTTAACCTGATTTAGGCTGGTTTCAAGCCTGGTTTAGACCTGATTTAGACTGGTTTAGACCTGGTTTAGCCTGGTTTCAGTCCTGGTTTAGACTGAATTTAGATCTGGTTTCCATCTGGTTTAGACCTGATTTAGATCTGGGTTCATCCCCTGGTTTAGACCGATTTAGATCTGGTTTTCATCCTGGTTTAGACCTGATTTAGATCTGGTTTCATCCTGGTTTTGACTTGATTTATGACCTGGTTTTCCATCCTGGTTTAACCTGATTTTAGACCTGAATTAAGGCCTGGTTTAATCGTTTAAGAACCTGATTGATCTGGTTTCAGTCCTGGTTTAGACCTGATTTAGACCTAATTAGACCTGGTTGAGACCTGGTTTAGACCTGATTTAGACCTGGTTTTAAACCTGAATTTAGCCTGGTTCATCCTGTGTTAGAACCTGATTTTAGGCCTGGTTGTCATCCTGGTTTTAAGACTGATTTATGAACTGGGTTTAGACCGTGATTTAGGCCTGGTTTCATCTCTGGTTTAGACCTGATTTAGACCTGGTTTAGTGGTAGGGTCATCCCTGGTTTAGCCGAATTAGTTTGCATCTTGGTTAGACCTGATTTAATCTGGTTTCATCCTGGTTTAGACCTGATTTAGATCTTGGTTTCATCCTGTTTGAGACCTGATTTAGACTGGTTTCATCCTGGTTTTGAGGATTGACCTGTTCATGTTTAGACTGATTAGCCTATTTAGGCTGGTTTCATCCTGGTTTAGACCTGTTTAGACCTGATTTAGACGCTGGTTTAGACTGATTTTAGGGCCTGGTTTTCATCCTGGTTTAGACCTGATTTAAGACCTGGTTTAGACCTGATTTAGGCCTGGTTTCATCCTGTTGAGACCTGATTTAGACCGAATTTAGACCTGGTTATTAGACCTGGTTTAGAACCCTGGTTTAGACCTCGGTTTAGACCTGATTTAGACCTGGTTTAGACCTGATTAGGCCTGGTTTCATCCGGTTTAACCTGTTTAGATCTGGTTTCATCCTGTTGAGACCTGATTTAGACCTAATTTAAGACCTTGGTTTCAGACCTGGTTTAGACCTGGTTTAGACCTGATTAGACTGTTTAGACCTATTAGATCTGGTTTATCCTGGTTGAGACTGATTTAGACTAATTTAGACCTGTTTAGCCTGGTTTAGACCTGGTTAGACCTGGTTTAGACCTGATTTAGGCCTGGTTTCCATCTCTGGTTATAGACTGATTTAGATCTGGTTTCATCCTGGTGAGACCTGATTTTAGACCTAAATTTGACTGGGTTTAGACCTGGTTTAGATCTGATTTAGACCTGGTTTAGAACCTGATTTAGGCCTGTTCATCCTGTTGAGACCTGATTTAAGACATAATTTAAGACCTGTTTAGACCTGGTTTAGACCTGTTTAAGACCTGGCCTTCTTGAGGTGTATTTGTGTTGTTCCTCGTTTGCAGTGGGCCATAAAACTGATCAAAAGTGGTCCAAGAACCGAACAGACGCTGATGACCAATTGAAGAAAAAGCCTCAGGTGTGGAGCCGTGTCGCGTGCAGGAAACCGCGCTCTGAATACTACAATCTCTGTATACACATTTGCAAGTATATATATATATATTCTGCCGCCGTCTAAACCTAGCGACGGTTTAGTTCCCTTTGCAGTGCTATTTAAAACAAAACGTGTAAGTTATCCCCAACGCTTGTCTGGCAGGGCACTTCCTCCTGAAAACGCGACCTCGCAGATCCGATAATGTGGTAAACCAGAAGACACGTTAGCACGTGTTTAAAGCGCCAACACCTGCAGCAATGACCTGATTTGTGATAGCATTAGCCTCTTTATTAGCCGCCATTAGCTTTTGTTTGCTAGCTAGGACTGCTGTAGCCTTACTCAGCATATGTCACAACGACCTGGTCTAATCGTAGTTTCTTCTGATCACAAACCCAGGATTAAATGGGGACGAGCAAGAATAAATAGAATATAAATAAAAACAGTGACTCATTTGTAGGTAGAGGTGGTCGAATACAGGTATATAATCGAAAAAATAATCGAAAAAACCCGAGAAATAACATAAAGTGATATTTCGTCATAAATGTACAGTTCATTGGCATTTGTCGATACTTAAACCTCCAAGAATATGTTTAAAGACTCGTTTTAACTTGTTTCTGTTGACTTGACAAGACAAACCAGAAACTAAACCAGGACTGAAGCAAGACTAAACTGGACTAAAGAAAAATAAAACAGGACTAAAGAAAGACTAAAACAGGACTAAAGAAAGACTAAAACAAGACTAAAGAAAGACTAAAACAGGTCTAAACCAGGGCCAAAACCAGGACTAAAGAAAGACTAAACCAGGGACTAAACACGGTCTTAACTAAGGACTAAAAAAGGATGAACCCAAGACTAGGTCACAGCCCTGGTCACTCTTGTTAAAGAGGTTTCCGAATCTCAATGTGGTTCTTAAATGGTTTAAACAAAGGTTTAACAAAACCAGGACTAACAAAAAAGACTTAAACAGGACTATATCAAGGGACAAGACCTGATCTAAAGCAAGACTAAACAGGACTAAGGAAAGACTAAAACCGACTAATGCAAAGTGAAATCAGACTAACCAGGGACGAAATTAAGACTACAGAAAACAAAAGCAGGACTAAACCAGGAGAAAACGGGACTAAAGCAAAGATAAAACTGGAGTAAAGAAAGACTAAAACAGGACAAAAACAGGACTAAAGCAAGAATAAAACTGGGAGTAAAGAAAGACTAAAACAGGACAAAAAACAGGACTAAAGCAAGACTAAAGCCGTACTAAAACAAGCAAAAACAAGGACTAAAGCAAGACTAAAGCCGGACTAAAACAGGACTAAAGCAAAGACTAAGCCGTACTAAAAACAAGACAAAAACAGGACTAAAAGCAAGACTAAAGCCGGACTAAAACAGGTGGACTAAAAGCAAGACTACAAGCCGACTAAAGCCGTACTGAAAAACAATGACAAAAACAGGACTAAGCAAGACTAAAGCCGGACTAAACAGGACTAAAGCAAGACTAAGGCCGGACTAAGAGCCGTACTAAAACTGACAAAAACAGGAACTAAAAGCAACGACTAAAGCCGGACTAAAACAGGACAAAAACAGGACTAAGCAAGACTAAAGCCGGGACTAAAACAGGACTAAGCAAGACTAAAGCCGGACTAAAAAACAGGACTAAGCAAGACTAAAGCCGGACTAAAGCCGTACTAAAACAGAGACAAAAACAGGAGCTAAAGCAGACTAAGCCGGACTAAAACAGGACTAAAAGGCAAGCGGATCTAAAGCCGGACTAAAGACGTACTAAAACAGGACAAAACAGGACTAAGAGCAAGAACTAAAGCCGGACTAAAACAGGACAAAAACAGGACTAAAGCAAGACTAAAAGCCGACAAACAGACTAAAGCACGACTAAAGCCGGACTAAAACAGGGTACTAGAAGCAGAATAAAACTGGAAGTAAAGAAAGACTAAACAGGTAGCAAAAAACAGGACAAAAGCCAAGACTAAAGCCGTTACTAAAAACAGGAACAAAACAGGACTAAAGCAAGACTAAAGCCGTACTAAAGCCTACTAAAGCAAGCAAAACGGACTAAAGCCGGTAAAACAGGACAACAAACAGGAACTAAAGCCGGACTAAAACCAGGAACAAAAACAGGACTAAAGCAAGACTAAAGCCGTACTAAAGCCGTACTAAAGCAGGACAAAACAGGACTAAAGCCGGACTAAAACAGGACAAAAACAGGACTAAAGCAAGACTAAAGCCGGACTAAAACAGGACTAAAGCAAGAATAAAACTGGAGTAAAAAAAGACTAAAACAGGACAAAAACAGGACTAAAGCGAGACTAAAACCGGAGTAAAGAAAGACAAAAACAGGACTAAAGTGAGACTAAAACCGGAGTAAAGAAAGACAAAAACAGGACTAAAGCGAGACTAAAACCGGAGTAAAGTAAGACAAAACAACAAATACAGTATAATAATATTCTAGACAAAGATATGTGTTTAAGCTGAAGTAAGTCGGAGTTTCCAAGGCCCGAGCCTGCGGTGTCAGATTCATTCTCCTCTGCGTGGATAGTTAACGGCCGTGCTACATTATTGATGCAGCTGGATATATTTCATGCATCATTTATGGATCACTTAGATTGTGCTTCGGGCCGCTCCACCGAGAATTCGGCAAAAAGTCTTCACCAATTTATGGAGAAAACTTTAGACATTCAGAAACACTTTCCTTGGATGGTAAATAGGACGAGACTGCAGATAAAGTCGTTTCGAGGGCTGCAGATTTACACTGGTCGGAAGAAAAGGAAACGGTGAATGGTTTGTGCCCGCGTTGTCGTGTTGTAAAGTTGTAAATAGTTGTCGCTTTGGAAATTGGATGTGAATGACAACGCACTCGATCTAACGCTTCACATCCTCTTTCACGACACCCGTAAATCTACTCTTCGGTCGTCCACCTCATACTCCCATACTGACATATTCACCGCCCCTCCTTTGAACTGGTCCGAACCATCTGTAAACTTTCACTCCGAAACATCTGACTTAAGCTCGTCTCTCTCAAATTCAATCGTCTGTAACTGTTTTCGTGACTAAACAAATCATAATTTTCCCACAATTTGATCTTCTGACGCCAACACGTTCGCAAACTGCAATGTGGCTCAAATACGTGAACAAATAGACAAGCTCCGCCTTGGATCGGTTATATTTAAGTGGCGGTACCTGCTTTTTGTCCACGTATTTGAGCCACATTTGCAAATCTATCGTAAAAAGCAGCGCTCAGGGTCAAAATGAGACCGCTGTGCAAAACGCTGTAATCGTCCGAGAACCAGGAAGTGCGCCGTTTTTGTTAGTTTAGCTGCGACGGCAAAGCTGCGAATTGCGATTAATCTACTAATTGTGACTAGTCGATGATTAAAAAAAAAAGGATTATTTATTTATTTATTTGTTTATTGATTTATACAAAACCAAGTGTAATGTTATGTAAATCCTCACAGGAAAAAATGAGGGAAAAGATACAAAATGACATAGTGCTCAAGCCATATTTAAAAACTAAACCGAAAAGTAAACTGTATCTCAAAATTCTAGAGGGCAAATATAAAACTTCTTGCTTTGCGCCGATAACTTGTTATTCCTTCTTGCGATGATTCTTTCCAAAGTATAATAATAATGAATTGAGAAACAGAAATATGATCTTGGCTCTAAAAAATAAAAAAATGACCAGTATACAATTTCCCTCAAAAACACACTGCATTATACTGTATTTCAGCAGGACCGAATCCAAAACTCAGTCACATACGGGGGAAAATCAACCAAATGTAACAGGTCTTAAAACAAATAATAATGTTTTTTCATTTCGTCATTGTAATCGTTTTCTGGACCACACAGACACGAAAACGCATATGAATAGACCTTTTTACAACCAAGACAGTGACGTTATTTAATCGAAATGTAAAAAAAGAATAAACAATGTCAGATTTTCAACAATAATTATCTTTATTCGTAAATATTCTCTATCTAGACTCCTTCAGTCATCACATTTCAACCTGTATTTGGTCGATAATGTGTCTAAAAAGTCTCGATGTACAATAGAAATAACCGTTTGACTCGTCGACTACTGAAAAAATAGACCTTTTGGACCTTACCTGGCTGAACAAAGGTTAAAATAACTCAACTAAGACAGAGATACAACCCGAGAACATCCTCTGGAGCTCACGTTTCAAAGCGCCATCTGTTTTGTTTATGATCAGAAGGTGAACTAAAACGTCTCTCCACGGTCCAAAACAAACCCAGGCCGCTTCGCCTGACCTTTCCAAACAGGTGAGCTCTGACCAAAGGCAGGGTCGCGAACTCTGACCTCGCCGTGACCCTTGTCAGTTGTTTCCGGGCACAAAGAGAGACGGCTGAGTATTTGGAGCCCGGAGTCACGGAGCTGGCGCGGCCGCGTTAGTTGTTATTCCGGCCCGAATGTCAGCGTGTGATTCACCATTTGTAAAAATCTGCTAATAAAAGCTTCTGCGCGCACAATATCTTATTTTTAAACGTTAAATATGAGCTCAGCGTTCGTGTTGACACAACGTTTAACTGCTAATAAAGCTGAGCAAACGGATCAGTGCAGAGGATCATCGAGGACAGCTGGTTTTAGTGGAATATTTAGTGTATTTGGCGAGATTTAACAGACTTTATCGACAAAATAAATAAACAGTATGAAACTTTCTTAACAAACTCTATGTAACGCGAATGACTGGCGAACAAAGGCTGCGACTGACAAATAACTTTAATTTAAATGATGGAATTGCAGTCACGCTAACGACTAGCATGGTTGATTGAAATTCTGCAATAGAACTTTTCCACTGGACTGTTAAATAAGGAGGTTTAATGCCATACTGTGGAATAAAAAGAAAAAGTTAGATATTTTTTTTCCTTCTGTGTATTCAAAAAGCTTAAAAAAAAAAGGTATGATTTTGTTTGAGTGACATGCAAAAATTTTTTACATGATGTTGCAATTATGTATTTATTTTATTTATTTAATTATGTATTTATTTATTTATTTAGAAGAGTAAACTTAAGCCCTTCTCGGACAGGATTAGTTTAACCTCGGGACCTTTTTTTTTTTTTTTTTTTTTTTTACCTTTATTTAACCAGGAAAGTGCCACTGAGAGGGGAGGAGCCTATTGTAATTTTTGTTTATGTACGCAGACACAGAAAGAACATGCAAACTCCACAGGGAAACCGCGTCGCCATACCACGTTGAAGCGTATAGCAATTCAAAATGTCCCGTTGTCCATTTTTACATCCAAATTTGAACAAGAATAATATTACAACGGAACATTCTCCAATCCAATTTGATTTTTTAGAATTTTTTTCTACAAATAAAAAGTTAAAAAAAACAAATTAATACTGTGGTAAAGTCATCTCACGCTACAGCACAGGCACATAACGCTAAAACAACAAACGTGCTAATGAACATGTTAAAAGTCCCCAAAAAAGAACAATTTAGAATACTAGAATTTATTATAAAAGTTATAATAAATTCAGTGCGGCAGTGGTGAAGCAGAGCCAACATAAATGAGTCTTTACAAATTAAAAACATTTTGGAAAAGTGGGTTGGAGCCAGAAGCAAAGTCTGCAGCGGAATACATTTGTCGCTGGATGTTTAAATTAGCGCCAAGAGAAGTTGTGGGTAAAAAGGCAAACGGCAAATATCCCTGACACATTTAAATCAAGTTGTCTGTATTTATGAGCAATAGCTGATCTTTAAGTGTTTTATTCTTCAAAAATACATTGGAAAAACATGTATTCTTATTGTTAATGGGTGTTTAAAGGTAGTAAATAGTCAGCTTTCTAATAGAACTGTTGCATTTGATCCATTTTAGGGTTAAATTGATTGTTTTATTTGTGCATTATGTTCTTCGTATCATCTCCTTTGGCGGAAAATATCAAATTATGGGTGTGTTTGGTTAAAGTTTGAAGTCTTCCAACAAAATGTGCGTCCAGTTTAGCCAAACGACAAGCTTACAGTGGATTTATTTCTTGTTTTGTGCCAGTTTCGTGGCTATACTGTGATGTTTGAACCGCTGTTTCGTAATGAGTTCATCAGTGGAAGTTTATCCCCGGGGACTGGAGTACAGTTTGTGTTAAAAACAAACTGAAAACCTCCTCCTCGTCTCTAACGAGCCAGCGCAGCAGGAGGTTCGACTATTTGTGGCACAGTGCAAGTGTTGTTTCTAAATTTGGCTTTGATTTAACTGTACAAATTAATCAGATGCAACATTGAGAAAACATTATACAGTAAGTGACTTCATGTTTTGCTTCTTACATCTCAGAAATAAAGTTATATTGTAGTAGTTTTGACAATTTTCTACTTGTTTTTTGGCAAATAGTTTATCACTTTTAAACTCGGACCTTAGAGAGAGACGTTTTCTCAGAGTTTCTGTGTGCCTTGTTGTCAAATCGGAAAAACAATGAGCAGTGGATTATTGTTTATGCACATTAACGACTTAAAACAAGTAATAAAAACCAGGAAAGTGCTCCATTCAGCCAAAATGCGGATACACTTCATTAATATTTTCAAACCCGGACAGTGTTATTACATTTACACTTTATAAAGTATTGTCTGAGAGTGAATTTTGGCTTTTGTTGACGTTAGCTCTGTGTTGGCGTTAGCGACATTAGCATGACAGAGCATTTAAAACTGCAGCGGCTCAGCGACAGCGCAGCAGCAGTTTCACCGACAGAGACAGACAGTACGGCGGAACTAAAGGTAAAATAGTACAAGAACTATCGACATTTTAACTGCCGGATGTTAAACTTTAGTCAAGCGCGGGGGGCAGCCATGTTGGATTGTCTTAACTCTGATAAATTCGGGGTTCTGAAATGTTGCCCGAGTTTCCAAGAAGGAATCTCTGTCTCTCTCTAAATGTTATACGTTTTTGCTAAGTCACTTATACAGTAAAGGGATGTGTTTGTGTCTCAATGCTAATGCTAACTCTACTGTTGAAAAAATTAAAATAACAAACTGAAATAATCTTCACATAGAACAATTAGACAGCCTTTACTTGTATACTTTTATAGCCTACTTTATACTTTAAAATTGTATCAGTTGTTTATTTAACATTTTAATAAGTTAGCTTTCGCTGTGAGAAACGGTTAGCTTTAGCCAACCGCCAATCTTGGAGCCATTTTCAACCGTCAATGTTGCCACGAATGTCTCTGGGTTTGACTCGGATGATGTAACGCTCATAGTTCGACATTCTGAACCACAATATGCTTAGTCCCATAAAAACACAAGCGTCGTTATTTCACCACAGGCCACAAGCATCAGGCGCATACTTTAGAAAAATGGAAGACTGTTATCAATTAGGGCTGCGCTTCATATCTCGCAAACGTATTGAGATCACAGTATTACAGCTGCAATGGATATTAATTATTATATTAGTTTTGTGAGTTTTGTTTTGACAGCGTCTGGCTTTGATATAGTAATAATATTGACATTAAAATAGTAAAATTCCATATCGTGTTCTTTTCCAATATCGTCCATCCCTATTATCAATCAATTAAAGTATTACATTTTCCATTTCACAGATAAATAGTGAAAAATAACATATACAAATGTTCATACTAAGGCTAGGTGCACATGTATTACAGCATTTACGTTATTACATTTACAGTTTATTGGAGTATGACCTTAACTAACCATCACTTCATAATATTCCATACATAAATTATAATTAAAGGTGCAACTTTCATATACTTTATAGCATTAAACGTATGTGTATGTTACATTTGTTCTGTAGCCGTTGTTTTATTGCTTTAAAAAACATTGAAAAGCATGCGTCTCCACAGATCTGACCTGTAACTTGACATTTCACATTTGTCTGATAATTAAACCTCCATTAATATATTTAAAGACATGTTTTTACACAGTTCAGTTGGATTTACATGATAATTGTATTAATTTTTGTCAATGTCGCCCACCTTTAACTCATTATGACTGATCACTGTTTTATTTTGTGTCATTAAAAACAAATGAATATGTCTTTCTGTATTAAAGTTCTGGACACGAACAAGACGGACTTTTAATAGCTGCCATTTACCACAGAAAATAGCGGATGGCAGAATCCCGAGCTTGGTTAAAAGTAGATTAATTGTCTCTAAACTCAATTATCCGTAATACTATAGTACAGATTGTGTCGTTTTGGGACATCATTTCGGCGAATCCCATTTGTCGTCTCAGTCTGTGTCTCCATCTGTCGAGCCGCTGGCACAGCCCAGAGCCTCTTCTGACACGGCCGGTATCCGCGGAAACGTCCTCCAGCTCTGTTTAATAAAATACAAGAGCCGCACGCTTTGACCTGGTTTGAGACAAAGACGGCAAAAATATATATCTCTTGCCGTGGTTGGTTTGGATTCAATTGATTTTATGACGAAGAATAACACTCAAAATACGAAATATTCACCTTTTAAATAAATGTATTGTGTAACATTTTCCCATTTATGTCCGTGTTATTGTGTGTTTTCTTTTTACACTTTTTCCATCCAAATATTTCGTTTTAAAGGTCCACTATAGAAGTTTTCTGTCCGGAATTAAACGAGTTTATTGGGATATTGTGGCACATTCAAGGCAATAACTTTGTATCTAGGGAGAAAATTTGATGGCTGACCTTCTTCCGGAAACGTTCCATAGTGCACCTTTAAATGAACAAACTTCACTTCTAGATGAATGCGTTTAAAAAAGTCGTATATATTTAAATATAAAAAACTTATATATTTTAAGTGCATTATCTTTTGAATAAGTGCTTGAATTTGAGTATGTTTTTAGTATCTGAAAATAAGATTGGCCAATTGAAGTCGGCGTCGTGTTTTTCTTATTTGATGTGCACATTTTGTTTTTCAAATGAGAAAATGCATGTTTTTTTCTTATTTTATGTAAAGCAAGATATTTTATTTTGGTTCTATTGGCAAATTTTATCAAAAGATACTCAGATCAAGATGAGTATTACTTCATTTCAAGAGCTCATTCATTACACATTCATTATCATATTTAAGATGATATTTTTTTCCCAGTGAACAATACATTTTTTGTGTAGTTTCATGACATTTTTTCTGGTTAAATAATAATATCATTTGAAAATACATCTCCCATTGGCAAATTATTTGGCCTAAAATAACACACACAAAAATACATATAAACAACATAAATACATATTGCCTTGTCAAAATGGCTGAAGTTAAGATATTCCAAATCCTTAACTTTTTATGATATAGAAATCCCGTTTTGCAGTGCAGAAGGCAGGTTCTATGGAAAAACGCCTCTGGACAATTGAACTCCTCACACAATGCATGCTGGGTAACCAAGCGAAGAACAGAGCGCCTCAAATCTCCCTCACGCGCGCCCAAAAGGAGCAGACGTGACGGGTTTAGATGCGACTGACAGCGGCTTTGGGAGGGAAAAATGGAGTGGATTGATTTTGATGAAACGGTGGATGAAGAAGGAGCCTCGTCTCTCAAAGTAAGAGTCTGAAAGATCGATTTACTGTTTACGTTTCTGGACTGAAACGAGGATCACACCTGCTCCCCCGGGCGATGTGTCAGATGGGGCTCCGTCTGTTTTCCGTGGCTGTCTCGAAATGTGTTTTGGAGGCTAGATTTTACTTAACATTCGCACATAATGTCCCTCAATCTATGGTTAATTGAGATTCTTTACATTCCTTATCGACTTAAAGTGTGTGATTATGCATCTCGCTTTGTATTACAGGGACGGGCAATATGTCTGTATCAGTCTGGTATTGAAAATGTTGCCAATATTTAGCAGATATTTACTCAATCGGGCCGGTTCTGGTTGATTAATCGGCACACTCAAAATGGATGTTACACTGATGAAAGGTTGGGATTTTAAGGGCCGATACTTGTCTGGATGATCCGATCCGGTTCAGTGGTATAGCTGAGCTGGTTGGCAACTTGATAACGTCAAGAACAAGTCTCAAGTCACGCGAGAGTTGGGCTCAAAACGTGGCTGCATGTTTAAATCGGTAATCGGCAAATATCGGTATCGACCACATCCTTTCTGTTGTGATCCCTTCGTGTTTTCTCATTGATTAAACTTTAGAGTAACATAAAATAATGACTTATAATTGCTCACAAAATGCCAAGGAGCTCGATAGAAGTGATGGGCGGAGCTATACCGAATACTGATTTATCAATACTGACTGGGGTATCAAAGTGTTGAGTCTCGTGCAAAAATATCAATACTTAAAATGCCTACAAAAAATGCAGCTTTTAAGTAAGTCTTTGCGATACATTGTTTATATTGTTTATCATCTGCACATCATTTTCAGATCCGTTCACGCGGCGCTGGTGCGAGAATAATAATAACAGTCACTGGTATCGGTGTCGGATCGATATCTAGATGCTTGCAATATAGTATTACATATAGAAACAAAAAATCCAAAAGTGAAGGAAGGAAATAATGCCCTGCCTCAAACTAAAGCGGGCAGTTTATATAGCAGACAAAAGCGTAATATGTCTTCTTTAAAGTTCTTCTGTTTTTCTAATTATGACTTAGTTTGGGGGCGTAGAACCTTTGGTAAATATGTATTATACTTTTGCTTTTATTAATTTGAAAAAAAAAAGAGTTTAAAATCACAGGAAGTAGAGCTGAGTACCTCTGTGATGTCATCAATGTGCGACGTGCCATTGAAAACAGAGACAGTTTACACACAAAATAAAGGTGTTATCTGGTATTGTTTGTTAAATCATATCTATTGTGTAATTTTTCTTGTTTACAGTCTGGTTGCTAGGTAACAATTGTGGAATTACCTCTACCTTTGTCATATTTGCTGCTCAAGTCCAACCAGGAAGTACAATTATAAAACTTTACAAAAATGGTCAAACTGGGGACAAACAGGCAAAATATTTAGTGAAATCTGAAATATATTGGTGTCAATTTCATTTGAGTGAAACGTGTCGTCTAAAGTGTCATATAGACTCTCAATCAAACACTACTGGTCCAAACTGGCTTACCTGAGGGACACGTGGGGTTTATATGGAAGCATGACCCATCACTTCAGTCAGTCTTACCTAAAGGAAGCCGAAAACATTGGAAATGAGCGTCAGCGTTAAACATATTAAGCTGTTTCTTCCTGTGAGAATAAACATGTTTTTATCTCAGTCCCCACAGACACAGACTCAGAGGAAGTGATGCTGGAGCGTTCCTTAGCCTTCGCTCAGCTGTTAGCTCCAGTCTGTCCCTCAGCGCCGCCGTAGCTTCAGCTGCCACCGTTTCCCATACGCCAAAGGTCGTCGGAGGTCAAAGGTCGCGCACATTCCCGTTGCAGAGGCTCCGTCTGGTTGACACAAGCGATGAGGGACGTGTTATTATAGTGTTCAGCGGAAACACGTTTAGCTCGAGTACATACATGAAGAGGCATCGCTATAGTCTGAACATGTTAGTGAAGCAATGAGCTGTCATTTGTATCCCTGTATAAATGATTATTCATAGCTAAACTAAATGTACTGACCTAATCAAAACTAAATCACGAATTTAATTTTGTACTTAACTAGAACTAACCAACTAAACTTTGGCTGGGTTTGCTAAAATATCAATAAACTACATTTTAAGAAACGCTGGTTGCCATAAATCAAATTAGAAAATCAATCATTCGGTTTCATTCAGGGAATCGTTTTCATCAATGTGGCGAATTAGGGCTACAAATATGAATTGGAATAATCGTGACTTAATGACTTCCAAGATAATAAGCCTTCAGCCAACATATGTTTATTTTTTATTTTTGTTAAAATGCGTAAGGATAGGGTACATTTAAGTTCTCTACAGTACAATTTCCAATTATGTACTCTCAAGGTGTCATATTTGAGCCCTAAGATACATATTTGTACCTTTTTCTGGTTAAAATTGCGCTTTTAAAAACCTCAATACGTCATCAGGCCCAAACTAGGGCTGGACCAGGTCTAAAACGAGACTAAACCCGCTCTAAAAGGAGACTAAACCCTGGATAAGGTAAAGTTCCACAGTTCCAAATATCACTAGACTAGACCACACTTATACATTCTGCTCCAGTTGTAATTCGGGACAGACTCGGCATATTTCCTCTGCAGAAAACAATAGATTGTGCAGTTCTTGTGTGTTTCCCACTGGGTCTGAGCTGCCAGTCCACTCTCCTTCATTCTCTTTCCCCCCTTTCCTCCCTCTTTCTCTCGCTCTCTGCCCTCAAACGTGTCCATATGCCAGAGAAACCCAAAGGCCTGTCACTGTATTCCATTAAGCAGTAAACAGACACCAACAAAGCAGTGATTTATTACATGAATCCTCCATAAAAGCGATCAGAGTGTGCGAACGCATTCAAATGTCACCCAATCAGCGCCCTCTAAATACCACTGCATTCTCATTAAAGCTGTAACGAACGATTATTTTAGTAGTCGACAAGTCGGAGATTGTTTCTATTGTACAGTGACACTTTAAAAATAAATGTTTAACTAAATAAAGGTTGAAATGCTGTATGGTAACGGAAGGCTTCTAGATATATTCGCAAATAAAGTGTATTATTGTTGAAAATATGAAGTTGTTTAGTCGTTGAATGCCGCTGTGTGTTCTGTACAGTTGATTACAATAATTACGCTCATTACACGTCACTTTGAATCATCTTGTTGTTTAGCTTTAGCTTGTTCTATTGGCTGGCTCAAAAGCATGTTTAAAGGCCAATAACAATACAAATAATGTGTGATAAAACATATATCTCGGTTGTAGTGCTCCTGCGATGGGGATGATTGATGGATACATGTGAAGTGCATTTTTGCAGCAAGAAAAGTAAAATATGGAAGTAAAAATGGATGACATGGCCGTCTATTAAGAACTGGACTGAATTAACATTTTCAAACTGGGAATATTTACTTTGTTTGTTTTATTCATACATTTTTTAAAAAAGTAATTAGTAGTTATTAGTATTAGTAGTTGTGTTAAACGCGCTCTTTGTAACTTCTGCTTGTCTCCATGGAGATTTTAGCGCTTTCCCTGCCTGGAATGTTCTACAATATGTGATTAAACGCGGCGTCTACAACTTGCATTTATTTAACTAAACGTATTTTTATTGCTACAGAAATATCACGGAAAACTCTTGCATTCTCACTGTGAGCAGGGTCGCCTCTCCACAGATCTGAGCTGTAACTGGATCTGTGGAACATTCCAGGCAAAGCAATAACAATTCCAGAAAAGCATACTGCACACACACTCTTAACTTTTTTTTTATTTTTTATTCAAATGATGATTTATTGTTTTATGCTGACAATGGCAATAAGACCTTTTTCGGATTGTGATTGTCTGACGAGCTCATGAGAAACTTTTTTACATTTACATTAATTTAATTTTGTTTTGTTAAATTCAATTCAACCAAATCAAGTCAACTTGGCAACCTTTGATAAAGCACATTGGTTCTCAATTCTGCCAAGACTGACTTACAATTACTTCACTTTAAAGATGTATTCTATTTAATTTCATTTCATCCTATTTTATCTTATTTTATTTTATTTATTTTTTTATTTATTTTATTTATTTTTTTATTTATTTAATTTTAGATTTGATTTTTTGATTTTTTGATTTTTGATTTTTTGTTAAAAATCTTTCTGTGAATCATATTCGCCAGTTTAACTTTTCGGTTCATAATAAATCGAATCTCCCTTGTGCGTCTGACCTCAAAGTCGTGTGAACCGGACGCACTGTTCCGGTTAAACGTCTTTCTAAAATAGCGGCGGCCTCACGCTGAGCCGCTCCTGCCTGTGCGGCTCTGTTCCATAAAAGTCACTCTGGGAGACTCGCGCTCACAAATGTAGGTTGTGCGTTGATAACAACACGCGCTTCATCATTTATGCATCTGTCAAAGCCTTTAATAGAGAAGTCATCGCCTTTCTTGTCCGCGCTCTAACGAGGACGCTCAGTTCTCGGGCTGCTTGGGGATTTTGGGTGTGGAGTTTGCGTGTTCTACTCGTGTCTGGGCGGGTTTCGTGGCACATTAGGCTAATCCCAGTTAGATCTGGAGATGGGTTTTCCGGTAGGTTTTCCCATTGGCATTGAAAGAATGAGCCAAAATGCAAAGGGAAACTTTTCTCCGAAAGTTTACTCGCCTTAAAAATAGGGTGATGCTCGTGAATCTCACTCATCATTATTTTCTCTCCATCCCAACTTTTGACTTCATAAAAAAGTAATGAATAAATGTGCAGAGAACCTGAAATATAAACAAATGTTTGCAGAAAATCTAATTTATTCCTCAAAACAAAATGCTACTGCCACAGCTCGACCGCCGACCTGTAAAAGACCCAATAATATAAAAAATATCAATTACAATTAGATCACAATTAGATGAAAATGTGATTCTCTCCATGGAACGTGCGTTTAACTATCCTGGTACTACTTTGCCAGTATTCTTGATATGATGTTTACATGCTCTCAGAGAGACTCATATCCCTGTGAATCTGAGTCTTCTGCATCTATATTTACTGTGGTCACTATGGCAACTGGTAGAGATATGGCAAAGAGCTTAACATATCAGCAACGTTCATAATTTATAGCTTTTTAGCACGTTTCACAACATCAAAGGGACAAGATACAGTCAAGGAAGAACAGAACAGCCACAGAAATTAGCACGGTGTGCAACTGTGGCCACCGGCAGCCATCTTGGTTCCAGTCGCTAATGCAGCTAAACAACTGTAAACTCCAAAGGAAATCTGCGTAAACTGCTCAAATGTCAAAACAGTCCTCGGCTTTACTGTCAGCCGTGATTTTGACATTTACGATAACAAAAGTACATCGTTCAAAAGCACGTCTGCATTTTAAAACGCAAATGTGGCGTTGCTGTAGCGAGTTATGTAGAAAATGCTAATACACGATTAGCATTGGTGATTAGCTACAGGGCAAACAAAATGGACCACAAGGAATCTTCTAACAGCAGAAACATGGCGTGTAAGTGTCTGAAACTTTCCCTGCGCGTGGCAATAGAGCCGCACTAAATATGAATTACGTTTTTGTGTCAATTTGTGCTTTTAGTGCTTACTTTGATGAAGAGTTTTTGCTAGTTAACGGTCATGTAAAAGCCACTGAAAAGCCCCGATATCTGCGCTGACTGCCCTGTGACAAAAACGACGCCTTTCACCCAACCATTTGCTGAACCAGTTTTGCGTTTATAAAAAGGCAAATTGCAAAAAAGTAAACGCTCGTCGAACAAACATGTCTCCGACCTGGCGCAGTTTAACGCTATAGTCTTGATATGTGCCGTACGCTGGCATAATGATGGATATAAGTTGTTTTAATATATAATTGTTTGTAGACGTTTGATTCTTTAGTTCGCACATGCGCAGTACAGCGCGCCCAATCATAACCAGGACACTCAAGTGCTAGTTAAACGCTATAAACGCTGGTTCATAAGCCAACTTTCTCAAGCGCGGATAAACGGGGATGAGTTTAATTGTGATTGGAAACACTGTAGAGAATAGAAATCTTTGACCAACAATGCAGCTCATCATAGTTCTATTTTTGGACAGAAATACAACCGAATTGCACAAAATAGCGTGCATTGTTTACGGACACTGGCGCCGGTCCAAACCCACAAGCCGGCCACGTCTGTTCTTCTCACAACGGTTCCACTCGGGAGATTTGTGAACAATAATTTGTACGTTTCAAAAAGAGAACTTAATGTGGAGAATACAAGATAATGATAATCAACATATGTTTTTATAACGCGTTCTTGTTTTCCCCTGGGTTTGTGTCCTGGTTTAGAGCTGGTTTGTGACGGTTCTGTCACAGTTAGCACTTGTTTAGCGCTGGTTTAGTCTTAGCCTTGGTTTGTATTGGTTTAGCTCCTAATTGAGTCTCGGTTTAGTCCAGGTTTAGGCTTTGTTTAGTCCTGGTTTAGTGGTTTAGTCCTGGTTTAGTCCTGGTTTATGGTTTAGTCTTGTTTTTTGTCCTGGTTATTCTTGGTTAGGCCTGATTTAGTCCTGGTTTAGTCCTGGTGTAGTCTTGGTTTAGTCCTGGTTTAGTCCTGGTTTAGTGGTGTTAGTCCTGGTTTAGTGGTTTAGTCTTGTTTTTTGTCCTGGTTTATTCTTGGTTTAGGCCTGATTTAGTCCTGGTTATCCTGGTTTAGTCTTTGGTTCAGTCCTGGTTTAGTGGTTTAGTCCTGGTTTAGTGGTTTAGTCGTGTTTTTAGTCCTGGTTTATTCTTGGTTTTGTCCTGATTTAGTCCTGGTTTAGTCTTGGTTTATCCCAGGCTTGTTTTGGTCCAGCTGCTAGTCCAGTCTAGTCTTGGCGATCGAGCTTCATTTTCTTTCTGATTGTCTTTTTAAAACAAAACAAACGTGGCCATTAAACACAAAACAATGATAAAAAACCAAAACAAAGACCCGAGCGGATCTTTGACCATTTGAAATGACTGCTCTCGATCTAAACCTGATAAATGGCACAGACACAGTTGGTTCAGTGGTTTAGTCTTGGTCTTTCACTAGGAAAACACCCTGCTTTCCCGTAATCGTAGTCGTGTGTTTCCCTCCGCAGGGGCAGCTGTCTCAGGCGCTCAACGGACTCTCCGACCGAGCCACCGAAGCCAAAGAGTTCCTGGTTCAACTCCGAAACATGGTGCAACACATTCAGGTAAAGGAAGCATTCGTGATGTTTTCAGACCTGTGCTTATGGCTGTAAGTATTTTAGTCCAAATCTGTCATCCAAATAACTATTTTATCCGACTGTTTTCATCACATTTCACTTTATTTTGTCCGTCAGAATGTTTAATTTGGTAAAGCCGGTCACAAACTTGAGGAACAGTAACACAATAGTCACGATATCAAGTATTTTTACGATTATTGTGGAGGAAAAAATCACAATTTAACGATTATTCGCGATTATTGACACTGTGACATCGTTAATTTGCTATCATTCTCGCGGCCCGACATGTCACCGTTTGTTCTGCGCTCTTTGATTACTCACATTATGGTATCGCGGGGGCGCTAATGAGTGGGACGCCGCGCCACACAAGAGTTTCGTGCGAAGCGCCGAGAAACGGGAGTGTGAAACAACAGGCGCTTTGCAGGGAAACGACACAGACTTTACATGGGTGGCTTATGTAAGTGCCACTGACGAGCTGTGACCGACACGCCACTTGGACTGTTAGTAAGTGTGAGTTGCTCTCATTTATTATTATTATTGTTTCATTTTTCATTTTATTTATTTGAGCAGCTTAAGCACAACGGAAATAAACGCAATAAACACTGCCCAAAAGGAGTAGGCAATAGGCGATTTCTGACGCCGACAGAAAGCTATAGGGCATTGACTCTGGTTGCTACGTGACCCATATTTATGTAATGATAATGTATACGTTAAATATAGAAGTTTCTCCAGATGCAGTTTCTCGTTTCAATGCAAGAAACACTTTAGTTTACTCTCTCGACATGTAAGCTTTCACGTGGAAACATCAACATTGTCCAATCTGCACCTGAAAATGCTTTATTGTTTGATTTAATCCACAATAAATAACAGATGTTATAAAAAAGACAAAGAACGGTTATTGTTGTTATTCATTTTAGTCGCAGAATCCCAAAATGAAAACCTTAAAATGCCTAAAATGAAAATATGTATGTTATAAATTCAACCAAAATGTAAAAATATGGCCCAAAATTTTATAAAAATGATTCTACAACTCAGCTTTATCACATTTAATTTTGTCCATCACGTTTCATTCAACGCGACGTTCACATTTTTAGTAAGTTTATGAATCCTTTTTTCGCTGTTGTCGTATAGTCGGTCCGTAATGTAGCGTCGTCATGGGTGCACCGCAGGCGCTCTCTCACCCGTTTGCGTGTTGTGTCGCCGCAGGAGAACGGCGTGGAGTTCGAGGCGTGTCTCGTGGCTCAGTGCGACGCGCTCATCGACGCGCTGAACAGGAGGAAGGCCCAGCTCTTGTCCCGCGTCAACAAAGAACACGAGCACAAACTAAAGGTGAGTGTCCAGTTTACGGTCTAATTTGGACTTTGTTTGGTGTGTTTGTACCTGTCGTACATATAAATGATAGTTTTACACCAATCGAGCAGGTATTTGTGGAGAAAACGCTGACAAATCTGTAGAAAATGACAGGAAGTGACATCACACCAGGGAAACTCATTCCAGTCAAAGTTTATGCAGAATTTACACAAAGAAACAACTTTTTTGACTCTCTAAACATGAATTCAACAAAATAAAGTTGCTCTCATATATATTTGTCAAAAAAACTCACTGAGTTTTGGCCCAGTGTTTGCTAGTGTGATGTCATCAATTACAAACAGGAAGTGAAATTATAAACCTAAAAAATTTGCTATTCTGTCAATTTTTTCGCAAAATTCTGAATATATTTATCTTCACTGCATTTTAGCTCTGTGAGTCATCCGACCTGTAGGGGGCACTTTAAAGATGGCTTTAACGAGGACATGATGTCGTTTCTTTATGAAAAGCTGACCTGGAGAACACACATTACACATTTTCAAAGTGATATCACGTACTGGATTTGGGAAAAATATCCAATTGCGATTTTTTTTCTGATAAGATTCGCAATTTGTGATGTTATGTTTGTAATAACGGGATTCTGTTCAAACTTTTCATCGTGACGCAAATGGACAAAAAGACTGAAACGAGCCTATAAACTGACTAAAAAAAACACTAAAAGATTCTTATGTATTTCAGCGCACATTTGTACAGACATAAACTATAATTCGCCGTTTCTATGCAGAATTAGACAGGATATTTTATTGTTTGTGGAGGAAATTTTGCCACTTCTGCGATTCGATTCCGATATATATCTTGCAAGCCCGATCACATTCGTCACATTTATACATAAAGGAAGGCGGAGTCAAGTGTATTGCCCGACGACACACTTTTGCTGTCTCAAACTGCATTTCTCCTGTAATATAAATGTTTTAAACTTACATTAGTCCAACTCAAACCCCAGTTGTTCGGAAGCATCAAGTGCATTCTGAAATAATCCTTCTAGCGGGATCTTAGCCGCGGCACGAGCGTCCAATTTCACGCCTCGTCGCGGCGCCGCCAAATCCAGAGCTTGCGCGCCGCGTCCGCCAAATCGCACGTGAACCGGCGCCGTCAGCGTCGCCCACTCGTCCTCCTCCCCCTGGCCCCCTGCCGCTCTCCCGCTCTCCCGCCGGTCACGCTTGCACGTTCACGCCGGCGTTCGGAAAATGGAATTAGCAGTTGACAGGGGGGCTCCGCCGGGTTTTACTGTCACTGTCAGGTTTGATTTACATCCACTGGAGTCAAAGAAGTCAGTGATGCGAGGCTTAGAAACGAGAGATTATTGGATTATAGTTGTTTATGTGATGATAATTAGGGGCGGGACATGACACACACACATGTTTTTGGAGACAAGATGCGGTCCACAAGAAGACAAAATGTTGATATAATTTATAATAATCGAATTTAAAGATGAGAGATGTATCAGCAATGTAATATTTCACAATAGTTACAAAAAGTGACAATCAAAACGGTTAAAAATGAGGTTAATTTTCACGTTTGCAGCCTCAACAAAGACATTTACTGACACGTTTTAGCAACATCCTGATTAGCAACATCCTCATTCTTAAAATATCATCGGAAAAGTCTAAATATTAATCTTTTTCAATATTGCGAACCCTAATCAAATCATAAATGTTTTTCTGAGCCGGGATGTGCTCGTACTTCGACAGGCAACGTCAAAATTGGGACTAAACCCGGAGTTAAACTTGGACTAGACCAGGCCTAAATCCGATCCACATTTGGACTAAATTGGGCCCAAAAAAACATGTTTATTATGTGTTCTGTCCACTGTAACTCAGTTTGAATGTATATAATAATGTTATATCAAAGTTGGACTATTTCACATAATTTATTGTCATTATCATCAAGTCGTTTTACATCTTAAAGTGCGTGTGACAGGTTTTTACGGTTTTCTAATTTTGACTTTATTCAGTGTATTTATACGTGTTAAAAATACAAATGATAGTTTTATACCAATCGAGCAGGTATTTGTGGAGGAAGGTTTAAAAGTCTGTAGAAAATGACAGGAAGTGACATCACAACAGGGACACTCATTCCAGTCAAAGTTTATGCATAAATTACACAAAATAAACAACGTTTTTGACACTCTAAACATGAATTCAACAAAATGCTTTCATATATTTCTATTTGTCAAAACAAAATAAATATTGACATTAGATTTGGACCAGTGTTTGTTGGGTAATTTCCTACTGTGATGTCATCAATTACAGCCAGGAAGTAACATTATAAAGCTAAAAAAATTGCTATTCTGGGATATAATTTGTCAAATTGTTAGCCAAATTAAAAATATATTCACCCTAACTTCCTTTTTCTGTTCAGTGAGTGGTCCCACCTGTCACGGGCACGTTAAATCTTTCAAAGTTAGTCATTTGGACAGTGTTTCTGTGACTTGGGCACGTTTGCTAAAATACAATCATTCTTTTTAATCTTTCTTTTTTATTTAATATTTTAACATGATATATTTGTATTTATTAGTCACATTAGTCACATTTGGTCTAGTGGCATTGTAAACCCACAATCTTGGTCGCGTCTGTAATGATTATAGATTATTTTGGTGTGGAATTGTGGATGCATCTTTTAAATCTGGCAATATTTTGTTCATTTTATATCTTGTACTGTTTCAGATCGTAAATGCATTGATCCAATTATAGTTAATATACTGATACGTCAATATATGAGCTTGTAATGTTAATGAGGCAAAATGAGTATTGGTAATATGACAACTTTGGTGCTGTATATTTACCTCCAGATATTAGACCTCGGCACTACTATTATTCTTGAGATTTGTGATTTTCTTTTGTATATTTCTCATAAAATCCCATATAATCAATACAGGATCCTCTAGATATTGCATTAGTCCTTCATACGAGTCTAACGGCACAGATGGACTATTTGTGGCGGCAGATTTAGTGCTACATGTGTGACTTTCTTACCGCTGAAACATTACATTAGTGTTACATAATATAAACACGTCTACGGGGGTCCGGGCAGTGGGCACGTTTTGAAATCTGACATATTTGGTGCAGCTCCTGTGGGATGTTCCTGCAGCAGTGGTCAGTGTCTTACAGAAGGGTTTTAGACCTGGTTTAGTCCTGGGTTAGACCTGGTTTACTCCTGGGTTAGTCCTGGGTTAGACCTGGGTTAGACCTGGTTTAGTCCTGGTTTAGACCTGCTTTAGTCCTGGGTTAGACCTGCTTCAGTCCTGGGTTAGACCTGCTTTAGTCTTGGTTTAGTCCTGGTTTAGACCTGGTTTAGTCCTGGTTTAGACCTGGGTTAGACCTGGTTTAGTCCTGGTTTAGTCCTGGGTTAGACCTGGTTTAGACCTGGTTTAGACCTGGTTTAGTCCTAGTTTAGTCCTGGTTTAGACCTGGTTTAGTCCTGGGTTAGACCTGGTTTAGACCTGGTTTAGACCTGGTTTAGTCCTGGTTTAGACCTGGGTTAGACCTAGTTTAGACCTGGTTTAGACCTGGTTTAGTGCAGCTCTTGTGGGATGTTTGCAGTCTCCGGTGGTCATCTAGCTATCAGAGGTACTGAAGTCCTGGTTTAGCGCTAGTTTATTCCTGGTTTAGTCCTGGTTTAGACCTGCTTTTGTCCTGGTTTAGACCTGGTTTAGACCTGGTTTAGTCTTGGTTTAGACCTGGTTTAGACCTGGTTTAGTGCAGCTCTTGTGGATAAGACATGTGGTTGTAATATTTTCACCTCTAGCAAAACGAATCTGTCAAAATGAAAGCTTTTCCCGGGTCACATATTTTCTCCTCTATCCTGTTTGCCGATGAAACATTTTTCATTTAATAAGAAATAAAACATCTCTCCCTTCCTGCTTTTTAAATGTAAACTCAGGTCTAAATCTAATTAAAATCCAAGGTCAAACGGCTTCTATAGGCTCCTACTATTTACCATAACAATTAGCACTGCGTCCCCCGGGCTTTAAAAACAACACAGCTTCACCTGCAGTGATTAAACCAAAGTCCAAAGTCTTTCCTTTATGTTTTTTCTCTGTAGTATTTCCCACAGGAGTTGTACTACATCAAAGGCATCATATGTTTTAGCTTCAAGTACATCTTCAGCATAACCCGTGAATAAAGATGTGTTTTGATTTTTCTTAGTGTAATAGTATTAGTTGTAGTAGTAGAGTAGTAATGTATAAAGACAAATATTAACATTAATATTGATAGTATGGTAGTTTTCTGGTGTAGCACAAATGGATCAAAGGAAATAATAGATGATATCACAGTAGTAATGATACTGTAGTACATTAGTTTAGAATTAGAGGTACTGGTGTTTGTAGTAGTAGTAATATTTATGTTATTGGTATTGGCAACTATGGTATGGTAGTAATATGATAGCAGTATGGTAGTAATATGAGAGTAGTATGGTAGTAATATGATAATAGTAAGTTAGTAATATGATAATAGTATGGTAGTAGTATGGTAGTAATATGAGAGTAGTATGGTCGTAATATGAGAGTAGTATGAGAGTAGTATGGTAGTAATATGATAATAGTATGTTAGTAATATGATAATAGTATGGTAGTAGTATGGTAGTAATATGAGAGTAGTATGGTCGTAGTATGTAGTAATATGATAGCAGTATGGTAGTAATATGAGAGTAGTATGAGAGTAGTATGGTAGTAATATGATAATGGTATGTTAGTAATATGATAATAGTATGGTAGTAGTATGAGAGTAGTATGGTTGTAATAAGGTAGTTGTATGGTCGTAGTATGTAGTAATATGAGATTAGTATGGTAGTAATATGAAGAGTAGTATGGATAGTATGGAGAGTGTAATGGTAGTAATATGATAATAGTATGGTGGTAGTATGGTAGTAATATGAGAATAGTATGGAAGTAGTATGGTAATATGAGAGTAGAATGGTAGTAGTATGTAGTAATGTGATTGTATATGATAGTTGTATGGTACTAGTAGTTGCTGTAGTTGTAGTTGTTGTAGTAGTGTAGGAACAGTTGTAAGGGCAACTAGTAATATAAACAAATTGATAGTAGTTGTCATCGTAGTCATAGTAGTTGGAATTGTAGTAATATAAGAAGGCAACTAGTAATACATTTTAGCAGTAGTAGGAGTGGTAGTAGGAACAGTAGTAGTATTGGAATGGCAAGTTGTAGTAGTAGTAGTAGTCATTATCGTAGGATTGTAGTATGCACAAATATAGCACATGTACCGTACTGAAGTTGGACAGTAAGGCAATAGTGAGTTATTATCATTTAACTTTTACTACGTGCGCTTATTTGCAGTAATAATAACTTTTACTCAAGTACACATTGGAGTACTCGGATTTAAAAAGCCACATGACATCACTTTCCTGACAATAAACCCGGTTCCAGATGGAAGTAGGACGTGAAGTGGTCCTCCAAAGCGGAACAGTGTGGAGCTAACGGCGCACACCGCTACTCTACTGCGGACACTCCAATCAATTATACACCTGCCGCCGCGTTCAGAGCGCAATTACACGGAAAGCGCTGCCATTAAAGTTCGAACGTGATGGAGGAATTTTGGAGCGAGTGGCAAGAGTGTTTGAGTAACGCCACGCAACCTGGAGCACACATTAGTCCAGCCAATCGTAAAATCGAATGGAAAACTGAGAGAAACCCGTATTGTTTCTTTTTTCAAGTTCCACAGTGCTTCGTTTATTGGCGTTTTATTGGGCAGGAACGCCAGAGCTGCAACCGACATCTATCGTTTCGCGACTCGATTGGTCTGGCGAGTGTTTCCTTTAATCGATTAGTTCAAAAAGTCGCGCGATGAAAAGGTTTTTTTGTGTGAATTTGACCCAGTTGAAGTTGATAGTCGGTTGATCCTGGTGGAACACATTTGTGGACAAAAGAGCGTTTTGGTCAAATACACTGAATTTACAACCGTTACCGCGCCATTGTCCATGGAATCGCGGCATCAATTTGAGTCATAAAACGCCTTTTTTACAGCTCGCGGCATGTGTTTTGGAACTAGTTTAGAGTCGACTTACGATTATTCGATCACTAAATAGTTGACGATTATTTCAATAATCGATTAGTTTGCGATTAACTTGACTAAATACCTTGAAAAGCCTTGGAGAGAAGTAAGTTAAAAGACATACCGTGGAACATTCCTGGCAACGGCAGTAACATCTCTCTGGAGACGCACCAAAAACAGGTGCACAACAGAACCAAACCAAGTCTTTAAAAAACCCCAAAAACATTTAACCAGGACTAAGGATGCGCTCACATTCTTTGGCCATGAGTTTTGGCGTGGATTTGGTTTCGTTCTGCTTCAGCCCTGGTTTAGTTCTGAGTTAATCCTAATTTAGTCTTAATTTGTTGTCGTGAATGTGTTATAACCTATAAAGACTAATACTAAACCTAGATATAACTATCTGCTCTCTCAGCGCCCCCTTTTGACCTGTTATCGCGGCCGAAAAAGGCTAAAACCTGAAGAAACGCGTCACCGTAGCCTGGTTTCTATTCTAGTCTAGTCCTGTTCCTGTTCCAGGCAGGACAGATGAGGAGACTCCTGCACTGGCCCCATAATCACAACACGAGCCCAGAATACTCAAAACTCCAATTAAGCATTTTGATCACCACACTGACCGTAGTTTATTAGCGCCGTAAACACAAACAGCGACAGAGCAAATGTAGATTTACGTGTTGGAAATCTGATAAAAATGATGAATATTGATGCTTTGAGCCGCTTTGGGAAATACGACGGCGTCTGTTTTTTTTGTGTGCAAGTGTGCAAGCGTGCGACCGTCCTGGTTTGGTTTTTGTTTGTTTGTTAGGCAATTTATTTGTTTCGTTAGGGAACTGAAGTGAGAATGTGAGCATGCCGTTTGGTTCACGCAGTACGATTATGAGTAGTGAGAACTTATGAAGAAATTGTACGTCTCACAGTCGTTTTTCTGACCTTGTTTTCACTTCTACGCCAGTTTTAATTTGTTTGAACTAGATTTACTCTTACTTGAGTGAAAGTTTTGGTTACTCTTCCCACTGTAAGTCTACAAAATTGACATCATTGTAATAATATCAGCGTCGGAGTTTATTACTTAATGTTTTCTCTGTCCGATTACACAAACTCAGAAATCACATTTTAAATACATTTCACACCCAAACTGTTACTCAATAGTTAAGTGTAATAGTTTCTCCAAATACTTTTTACTCTTACTTGTGTAGTTATCGGGTCACTACTTGAAAGAACTCAAAATGTATTCCCCCACTTCTTATTTTACTTCAACACGCTGATAATAATTCAAAATCTCATTCATTCGCTAAATTAAGATTGAATCACATTTCCTTCTTGTCCTTGTTTGGTCCGGGCTTGAGTTTAGTCCTGACGTAGACTTGGTTTGGTCCTGTTCTGATAACGCTGGTTCAGTCTCCGTCTAGTCCGGGTTGAGTTCCAGGATTGGTCCCGGTTTTGGGGCGTGTTCACGCTTCGTCCGACTGAAGCGAACCCCGGTGCACGTCCTCGTCCCCGTTTGCAGTCAGTGCAGTCGCACTTCCAGCCCCGCAGCTCTCCTGGAGGGGGCGCACCTGAGCGCACAGAGACCAAATTAAGACTTGCATGGGAGGAGCACAAATATACACGCGCATCGGACAAGAGCACGTGAGGGAAATTAGCCTGAAGATGAAAGGACCGTTACTTCATTAAATATTCATCAAAATCAGTAACTGCTCCCGACATGACGCACTATCTCCCTCTGGTGACAGGTGGTACTGCGCCCTCAGTTAGTTCCGTTCATGTGACAAAAGTCGTCCGGACCGGTAAGTGTGAGCGCGCCCTTACATGAGCAAGGTCTCATGTAAGCGAGCAAGGTTTATCCACGGGTAAAATATGTGTTACTGAGAGAAAACGCTTGCTAAGTCTCAAATACAGTGCAAACAAGAGAAATAAACTGTGCTCGCCACAAAAACATAAAACAAAACAAAAATGAGCCTTGGAAAATGCGTCGTTTTGACCTCAGGAAACCTTTTATCTCTTATCAACTCTCCCAGTTCATTTGAGTTGAGTGCAGCGTGTCTGAAACCGTCTGAGTGAGTCATGAAAATGTGGGCCAAACCTCTACAGTGAGCTGCATCAGTCTGAAAGGAGGAGATGGAGAGGGAAAAGGAAGTTAAAAGTTTGACAGACAATTTCATGCAGGTTTTAACAGTGTGAGATCTGTGTCAGACGCTTCTACACAGGCTCAGAACTAAACAATTACCACAAAGTCAAAGGTATAGAACCTATCAACTGAACTACAGCCCCTTAAGAACAGCGTGGCACTGATGTCTTTATATTTGGTTCTATCCCATAATGAGGCCACAGCATAAACATGTTAAGTTTGTGGACAACGTAGACAAATGGTTTTTGTTTGTACGTTTGTTCCATTGGTTTCTAACGTCACACGGAGCAGTCAGAGCTGTGACTGCTCTGGCCGTCAGCGACATACGGGTTCTATTAACCAGCTCTTCATGGCTTTTGTAGACTTATAACAGAAAGAGTTATTAATCTAAGAACTTAACGATTACAATCCCCCAAAACTTTTTTAATACTGACCATTTTGGCAGCTAATGCATGTTTCCTTTGGATTTGCTTTTGTTTACTTAAGCAACTAGAACCAATATGGCGGCAAAGAGTCAATATTCAACTTCTGCCTCTATTTTGTAAAGTGGACTCATTTGCCTAATGTTAGATTTGTGGCGCTTTGTGAAACAAAACAAACATTTCCTCATCAAACTGTGTTTTTGGTGCATTGTCTACGTTAGATTTAAGGAATGTTTATCCATGGTTGTTAGCAGTTATGCTAATTTTGGATATATTGTTTAGTATCTGAGTAAACTTTTCATAGATTACTTCCTCATCAATACATAGTACTCTCTTATCATCTCAAGTTCAAGTAGATGGTTTAAAGTCTCACATCTAGTCCTCGTACATATCTCTCTTCTATCTCGTCCTGCAGTGGTTAAATTGCAGTTTTTTTTCCTGTTGCTGCAGAAGGATGCCCGTCTCCGATGGCAACAGCAGAGTCTCTGTTCCTAAGCAACGCCGCCTCCTACGTCCTCTCCATCCATCCACATTATATTTATACTGCAGGAGACCAGTGAGGGGGATCTCCCAACAAGCAGCAGGAAAATACAAGAAAAGACACTTTATATCACTCCATTATATCTATAACTGCACATTCCGTTCATCTTTTCCATAAACATGAGGTTTTGGAGGCATAATGTATGTCTGAACTCTAGATCTCGTGTGATAAAATCCCCACAACCTTGAACACGCATGAGAGTGATTTTTTAAAAATGTGTTTAGATTTGACACGGACGCGGGAAAAAAACATAAAGTACAGAGAAGAAATACAGGCATAAAAACCTGCTTTGTGGATGTTTTTATTTGACTGAAAAAACACGTGTCCTTACTGTGAGCAGGCTTGCATCGCCACAAACCTGACTCGTACTTGGCCTGGTGGAGCCTCCTCCTGCTGGTTTCCGTGGAAATGTTGTTCTTTTGGCTGTAATATTCCACAGTATGGCATAAAACATATCTATTTATACGGAAAACATTCAGAATTATGATTTTAATTCCCTATTTCCATGGAATTATGTGTTGCTCCAGCGGCACAAATTACAAGTTACATCGCCAGTTTCATTATTTTTAGATCTAATGTTTGTGCCTGGCTGTCTCAAAGTCTCGAACAAACAAACAAAAAACGAACGATGGAAAAGTCTGTTCTTAATCGTTCAAATCGCTGAGGACGTGACTCCGCGCGCCCTCCCGTGAATCTGACGGGTTCTGAGCGTCCCGGTGTGAAATGTCCCTCGCGTCCTGCTCACGTCACCTGCACGTTCTGTCCGTGTGAGCGACAGTCACTCCATCGACCGCGCTGCCATCTGCCAACGATTGGCTTAGTATTCTGCGATCTGCTGTTTGTATTAACATAAGGTTTCATCGGCGTTTGCAAGACAGCCTTTCACTTCGCCTGTCGCCACGGCAAACTAGAAAAATGACTTGAATTCTGAATATGACTCTATTGAATTGGACTAGTTTGTGATTTGACTTGTTTCACTGTAGTGCTTTTTATTTCAAACTGAAAACGGCACTTTAAACTGCCAGATAATCTCCAAAACGGTCATAAATGTCATGAAACGAGTCAAATAATCTTGGTCACATTTGTAAATACATCTGAAATAGTAAAACACACTGAATTCAGGTAAATTAAACCCATTCCAGAGATTCAAAACCCTTTCTTTTGTTTCACTGTCCTTTATATTTATGTTTTCACTAGCGAAAAATGAAAATAAGATCAATAAAATGTAACTATTGTGCAATTAATTGAATGTAAAAGTGCATTTTAAATGATTACTCTATCCAATTAGTCTACAAAACATTTTACAATGGAAAAAAATGCAATTAATTAACTTAACTTGAACACAAAAGACAAAGAAGAATGAAGTGGCTGCTAACGGCTAAATGCTAACGGCTAAATGCTACCATGATGCAAATGCTAACGGCTAAATGCTGCTATGATGCTAACGCCGCCTGCTGTTTTCCAGTGCTGGAAAGTAACGAATAACAAAAGTAAATGTACTGTACTTCACTGTATGTTTTTAGGTATCTGTACTTGAGCACATTTTACAGTCAATACTTTTTACTTTTACTTCATTTTTAGAGCAGGCGTCTGTACTATACTACATTTTTTAACTGGATTGAAAAGCAGAAAGTAAAGTCGAGTTATTGTTTAGCACGTTCATGCTGACATCCTGCGTAAAGGTTTAAGTTTTAAGTTACGTTTTAAGAGGAAATAAACAAATATATACATTAAATTGTCTAGAAAATTAAGAAATTACTTACAATTCTTTATCAAAACCACTAGATTTAATACTTTTATCGTTCTCAAGATCTGTGTGAAAGTACATTTTTAAACCAGTACTTTTTTTTAATGTCATACTTTTACTTCTACTTGAGCAATCTTTTTGGTCCCGCTGTATCCGTACTTTTACTTAAGTAACAAACTGGGCACTGTTTTTCAGCATCTACAGAACAATCCGTTTACTTTTCCCGGGTAACGCCGCACCATCAACCTCAGCCGTGACTAAACTTGATTTTAGTTGTGCTTAAAATACACATTATTCACCGGGAAACGACTTAAAAGAGTGAAAAAAGTTGTGTTTCCATTTGAATAAAGACCGTTTTCACCCACACCACGCCACGGCCCCTAATAGGACAACTGTATGCATATGAGCCATTGTTTGAAAGAATTGTGATTATCAATGATGAGCCCAATAATTGTATTTATAACTCAGCCCTAACCTTAACCTCTGTGTGTTGCAGAATAGCATTGCTCCAGGACAAAATATATATATATATTGGAAAGGCAAATGGCATCGTCCTTTTGTCTTTGGTCGCGCTAACTGCCCTGTACACCATGTCCGACTACGTTTATCACAGCGACAGTTGCCATTTGCGTTCTGCAGGTGGTGCGGGACCAGATCTCGCACTGCACCGTGAAGCTGAGGCAGACGACGGGGCTGATGGAGTACTGCCTCGAGGTGATCAAGGAGAACGACCCCAGCGGATTCCTGCAGGTCAGAACAAACACATGCAGGCAGCGCGAAACCGTGGCAGACACACTGTGGGACAAACATTGTGACATATCAATCAAAACAATATGCTGTAAAAACACGCGCACCGCAATGGCTGAGAGGTTAGGTCACTTTCTTTAACATATGTCTTCCTGTCCTGTTCAATTGGTGTTTTTTTATTGTGGCTCTCCTTTAGCGCACTCAAGCTGTCGATATATTCTTCCTGGGGTCCATTAACGCACAACTGAGTAACATTTTCACCTTATTGAACGTCTTTGCCAGTCCCTGTGATGGGTAAATATGTATTTTCGTCGCCCCCTGCTGTCCCAGCCTTGCAACATTTGCCGACATCAAGACAACTCTCCTGAGAAACCCTGGCTCTCATCAAATTATACTTTTTGTTAACCCAAATACAATGTTCAGGCTACATGTATTTTTGTTATTTTATTATTATTATTATTATTATTATTATTATTATTATTATTATTATTATTATTATTATTATTATTATTATTATTATTATTATTGAGGCACTATTAGTTCCAGGGTTTTTTATTATTATTATTTTTGTGCTGTTTTCTATTTTCCACATTTGTCCCATCTGAAGGTTTTCAGAGGTTGCATTTCTTGTCCGATTTTCATCATTCAGTTTCAGTTCAGTTTGTAGATATTTCTCGTGTGATTCAATCAATAGTACAGGTGTCAAACTGGTGGCCTGCAGGCCGAAGCTGGCCCCCAAGACGTTTTAATCTGGTCCGCCGAACATTTCTTATTCATATTCAATAAGTTCCGATAGATATATAGCATTTTCATCACTAGAACTACTTTTCACTATTGGCCAGCAGGGCCAACAAACACATAACGTGTCAACCATTATGATTGGTGCTCTAGCGCCACCTACTGGAATGCATAAACATTACTTTGACTTTTATTAGTGAAATTCTGCAGAGCATTCCTACATACAGTTTGGCCTCTAGAGCCCTCCACACCAAATAATACAAAACAGGCTTGAATACACACTAAACATTTGGACAAAAGTTGTGTGTGAACTAAATTAATTGAAATGTCAATCTCATAACTATAATTTTCTGGCTGCTCAAATAAAGGCTGTACAGCGCCCCCACCAAAGAAGAAGAAGCAGAATAAAGTCTAAAGAATAAAGTCTAGAGAAGAGTCTAAAGAATAAAGTCTAAAAAGAATGGCGGTAATGTAACATTATGGATACCAACCCCCACCAAAGAAGAATAAAGTCTAAAGAATAAAGTCTAAAGAATAAAGTCTAAAGAATAAAGTCTAAAGAATAAAGTCTAAAGAATAAAGTCTACAGAACTGTGCAACTGTACAGAATTTGGCTGAGCACGTCTTGGACTTCTCCATAACAGACATGCTGTGTTTTCCAAACATTCTGCAGTCACTCGCAATGGATTCCTGCCATTGCTAAGTTTCTAGTGATTATTATTATTATTATTATTATTATTATTATTATTATTATTATTATTATTATTATTATTATCATTATTTTAATAGAACAACATTTTACCCTGGAAATCATCAGCATTTAGATCAGATGTCATAGTTTTGCCTCCAGGCGCCTCTACTCTTTCATTTTGAACATTATGATGACATAACATTTTAAAGGGTCTGTTACGTGTGTTTTTATTGCTAAAAAGAATACTTAAAAACATACATTCTTACTATGATCAGGTAAAATGTAAGAATCAAACAAAGCGTACTAGAGGTGCTGAAACGAACGTCTTTCCAGCGTAATCTACTAACTGTAACTTCACGAGTCCTGTCTGTGTGCCGCTGCAGATTTCGGACGCTCTGATCCGGAGGGTGCACATGACGGAGGGCCAATGGGGCAAAGGCACTCTGACCCCGAGGATGAGCAGCGACTTCGACCTGACGCTGGACAGTGGGCCTCTGCTGCAGACCATCCACCAGCTCGACTTTGTGCAGATGAAAGGTGCGACGCCAGAGAGCGGTTTTTATTGCTCAGAAATACCTAGAAAAGCATGCATTCTTACCGTGAGCAGATTCGCCTCTACGCGGATCTGATCTTTGAGCAATAATAAGCAATAACATCGCCATAGAGACAAACTTGATATCGGACCCTCCACCAGAAAAGTTACATAAAGTATTAGTCAACATAAAAGGAAGAATGCAATGTAGATATTTTACCATTCATCTAAAAACTGCTAATTTTGTACTGTTTTGTACCTGTAAATTCATAAGATGTGTTTACTTAATTTGGCCTAGAACATGATTTGACAACATCGTTTGTCTTAAATCGACCATTATCTCGTCAGGCCGCTTGATGCTGTCATAAAACTCCTGCAATGGAAATAATAAATCAATACTGTGGGGAGGAAAGCTGCCACAAAGAAGTATGTTCCCCGTTTGTTCCCTCTCTTTTCTGTTTCTTTATGATCCCCATTTCTCCTCGGTCCCGGCGTCCCCGAGGCCGCAGCTGTTAATTATCTCGTTTATTGACTTAATGACTGTGATCTCGTGCCGTCGTGTGGGCCTGACCTCTTCTCTCCGCCGTGTAGTGTGTATTTGAACGGCGGCGCGCGCAAGTCTAACCTCTTGCTTCTCGCGTCAGTCCCGGCGGCCCCGATGCTGCAGCTGGAGGAGTGCTGCACGCAGAACAACAGCGCTACGTTGTCGTGGAAACAGCCTCCCTTGTCAACGGTCGCCGTGGAGGGCTACATCCTGGAGCTGGACGACGGCGGCGGAGGACCATTCAGGGTGACGCTAAAAACATAATATACTTCATTACTTACAGAGAAAATGACACGCCGGTCTGATAAGATTATTGTAGTACAATAATATTTGAGGTGTAGAGGGGTGAAAAAGTAACTATTCTACAGCCCCATTCACAGATGCATTCTGGGTATTTACTGTTAAATTGCCAGGACTAAAGCGGGGCTGGTTTATGTGTGAATAAAGCCTGAAAGTTGCCAGTACCACTGCTCGTTTCTTTGGTCATAAGCTTTTAGTGAAGTTCTATTTTCTTTTCTTTTCTTTTTTACTTTTTATTGTGTATACAAATATACAGAACGCAAAACAAAACAAGACAGAATGACCAGAGAGTATAAAGAGAAAAAAAGGAAAAAAAAATCACAAACAGACATCAACTAAACTTAAATACAAACAAAATCACGGCATAATTAAATTAAAACATAGGTTCCATTTAGTGCGAATGTCATTTTTTCATTTGTCTGTCACGATGTCAGTCCAGTCCGTCATCGTTGGTGTGGTCTGGGACGTGTATGCCAAAAGGTATCCGTTGAGTGTGTCCATGGCAGGAGTTTAGTTCCATTTTCACTCCAGTTAAACGATGCAGCACATTGTTGTAGTGATGGAACACAGAGAGACGAATGCCAGGTTAAGTGTGAACGGAGCAAACCTGGCAACGTTCTGGGACTGAAGCCTGCGTGAACGAGGGTCAGAGCTGAGTGTTCTGGAGATCTGCACATGGCAATTTACTGTGAACTATGTGTGGATTATGATTCATGTTAGACACTATTTCTTACTATTTTACTATTTTACATAACTGTTTTTTAAAGCGTTTACTGCGGAGCTATTCAACTTAATTTTCCAGAGGGCCATTGTCGGAGGGCCAAGGCCTGCTTTGGGCCGTTGGTGCACAACACACCACTGTAACATCTGTAATATGGGTCGCACAAAGTATCACCAACACTCGTTCAATAAATTGAGTTGATACAATAAAATAATTACTGATAGATTAGATTTTTGTCAGAAATAACAAACAATGCTTGGCAGACTTGTCCATCCAGAAGTGAACGAGAGTGAAACTAGGACTAGACTAGGACCAACCAGATCTGAACCAGAATTAAACTAGGACTAGACTAGGACCAACCAGATCTGAACCAGAATTAAACTAGGACTAGACTAGGACCAACCAGATCTGAACCAGAACTAGCCCAGATTCAAAACGGGTCTAAAGCAGAATTAAAGAAGGACTAAACCAAGACCAAAACAAGGCTAAACTAGTGCTAACCCAGAATTAAACCTGTAAACAAGATTTTGTGTTTTGTTTTGATATTTGGAAGCTGAGTTGTGGGCCGGATTAAATCACTTGGAGGGCCTGATTTGGCCCCCGGGCCTGATGTTGAACAGCCCTGGTTTACTGGGATAATCAGGCTTCAATGTTGTTGTGTTTATCAGGATATGTTTCTCCATCAACACATCACACGGTTTAACTTTTCTCATTTGTTGTGTTTGCATTGATGTAACAGCTCTTTACCAATTCTAACTTGTGTATTTAACGTACAACGTCCCGTCCGACAAAGCTCCTCCTGTCGCCGCAGACTTCCACCCGAACGTGGCGTTTTGAGTGAATTCCCCGTTGTAGATGTGAGTGAGATGGCGCCGGTCATGTGATCCCGGAGTGGTCTTGGGTGACACACGGGAGAAGCGGCCCGTGCGGCGCGCAGCTGTAGCATCAAAGCCCGGTTCTGACCCTCCCAGGGTCGCTTCGTGAAATGTATCCGACCGCAGCCGGCTCCGCTCTGGATATTGGCCCCACGGCTTTGTCACCACCGCTACTTAAACCTGCGACACAATGGGGGCCCTCACAAAGAGCAGGGGGAATCTGACACGCAGGGTTTTTTGTGTGTGTGTTTTTTTTTTTTTTTTGAATGGGCAGAGAAAGTTTCCCCGCTCCTGCTGACCCGGTGTGCCGTGTTCGGAGGAGTGACTCTGAAAATGTGGCTGCGTTTGGGCATTTTGAGAAAGAAATAGAAATTGTGTTAAGTTTTCAGACACTTTCCTCAACAACCGTACAGTTTTTCAGCGCCTCAAAGGACACAATAAAGCAAGGATTAGTTGATTAATCTGTCAATGGAGTTTATTGTACGCAAACGCCTCGCCCTTTCAGTCGTCTTCTTGATGCAAAGGCCTGTTGTCGATCTGTGGATTTTCTTGGTCGACTAAAATGTTTTCCCCTGATCAAAAACATACCTGGAGTTGTATTTAGCTTCGTTCATTTTGTTTCATTAATCCTGTGCGCAAGGCTGTCTTGCTCTGAAACCTCGGAAATCGCTCGTTTCAATTTTCCCAGGCGTTACGTCACAGGTTCAAATCCAGCCAGACTTGTTGTTGAGCTTTTCTCAACAAACAACATCAAATTGCGTTCATAATATTTACAATTATGATTCATTATAAATGCGTGCTTGAATTTGTATGCCGGTCACGTTGCTTATATGAATAGACAAATATTATGCATTATATATTAATATTATGCATTATTTGTGTCGTTATTGGCCTTTGAATATGCTCTTGAGTACCTTTACTTTGGCTTCTCATGTTTTAACTATAAAATAACTATAAAATGGCTTCTTGTCATTCACAATTTTGAATTACTAGCTTCCCTCTGACATGCTAATGTAGTAACCACAGTTATAGTGATCGTGATTTGATGGCAGAAATGCTTAGAATGAGTCCAGCGATGATTTACGGACTTAAAACGGCTGCGCTGAAGATCTCAGAGCCACGTCACAGGTAGAATATGACATCACACATCTGGGAAATTCAGAACAGAGTGTTGTTAATGCTCGCAGGGACAGGACTTTCTACACAGCCTGAATGAAGCTAGCGTGACTGAAGCTAAATGCTACTTCAGGTATGTTTTTGATGAGGGAACAATGTTAGAACACTGTTAGAAGCTAAAAAAAAAAACGCAGCATAAATGCAAATTAATCATGATAAAACCATGAGTGGATCTAATCTTTAGGGAAAATATCTGTGACACAATTACAGTGTTTTGACCTGTGCACTTTTGTAAATTCAGCATGCCTTTCTATCCCTATGCAGAGCTTTCCCTCCTTAAAGCATACTATGTGGCCGCCCTGTCTTAGCGCATTTGTCCTCTCTCATGTATGTGATAATAACAGCTTAGCACCACAAGTCGTTTATTCACAGCACAATGCACAACTGCTAATTAGTGACGAGCCGAGGCCAAGCTGTGCCCTCAACAGACAGACAGGCTAAAAGTAGCATTAGGCTGCAGGGAGAGCATCTATTTTCTTTTATTCAGAGGCAATTTTAGCTTTGGTTTGTTGTTACATCTATTTAAGCATGGGTGGGTGATAACATTTTGTGGAGCTCTGCCTCATAAACCTGGGTCTACCTTGGTTTACTTCAAGGCTTGATTTGACTCCTGGCTCAGTCCTGATTCAGCCTTAGTCCAGATGTGTCATGTTTGGCAAAGCTCATGTTATCTCTTGATGATGATGTAACTTTAAGTATTTCCTGGGATGGTATTTGATGTGAAAACCTACTCAATGTTTTGAATCCACAGTGATATTTTGCAGTTTCCTGTCTGAGTCAGCGTAGACCTTTTGATCCACGCATTTACACTGCGCTTTGGCGAATAGTGTCTTTGAGTCTATTAATAAAGAAAGTGGGAGGCTTCCTACTCGACTCTCCACAACCTGACTACATTCACTGGAAACAATGAAGCTGCTGCTACCAAAAGCCAGCTGGGCTGCGTCCTGATTTGTGATTGGCTGGATTGGAAAAGCTGTGGCTTAGATCGGTGTTTTGAACCTTTTTTGACTCTGGGCTTGAGCTGCAGAGCTGAAGTTAATCAATTCATCGCAACTTGTCAATTATTGAAATACTCATCAACTCATTTATTAATCAACTTATCGTTAACTGGTCTTTAAATAGGTTCCAAAACAAAGCTGAGAAAAGAAGTGTTATGACTCAAATTGAGTTGCATTGAAACTGTTTTTTTAGATGTTTTAAATGACAGTTGGCTGTCACACGTCAGGGCTCTCTCAAGCCTAACACCTGAGCCTCTGTCAGAGACTGTTGTTAAAAAGGTCAAAACATCTTTTTGACAGCCCAGTTTCTCCTCCAATGGACCGAGCCAGTGGAACTCTCTTTCCACTGACCTCAAACTGCAGACCATGGACCTGCTGCAGACTGACCTGAACATCTGAAATCAGGGCACAGTTGCACACATAATAATCATTAGAGTGAAATGCAGTTGTTATTTTAATATTGTCTACTTACCTATGCTAATTTATACATGTTTTTGTATTTAAAACGACTGTGTGTGTCTTCAGGAGGTGTACGTGGGCCCGGAGACCATCTGCACAGTGGACGGGCTTCACTTCAACAGCACCTACAGATCCAGAGTCAAAGCCTTCAACAGCAGCGGAGTGGGACAGTACAGCAAGACACTGGTCATGCACACCTCAGAAGGTACTATATATATATTGAATGTACATCGTAGTCTTGGCACTGCATGTGTATTAACTATAAACGAGTTAAGTCACCTCCTTGTATGGTAAGTTGGGATGTCACGATGTCAAATGTAAAGAGACATTCACAATTCTTGACACTATGACCAAACAAAAGTGATACAAATCAAACTCTGAGTGATAAAGTGAAGTTAATGTACGTTTATGTTTACTTTTTGGAATATACTGTAGATTGAATTGAAATGAGTTCTTATTTCTTATGAATATATGTATCGTGACCTGAATAATCATGAGTGTCGATTAACCGAATAATCTTGACATCCCTAGTCGTATGTACTTATTATACTTATTATAGTAGTTGTGCCTTTCAACACTAACCCATTATTTGATCCAATATATATATATATATATATATATATATATATATATATATATATATATATAATATATCGTGTCACCTCTTTTACATTTACATATTTTTACAGTATGTTCAAACAATTGGATCAACATACAATAATTCAATGGAAAAAGGTGACGTAATACAATATATTTAACAAAAGGTCAACATAAGTACACAAAGAAACGACAAGGTCTGAACTGCAGACCTTCCAGTTTGTGGTGACACTGTGCCACTGTTGCCCTCTTGAAATATATACCCAAGAAATTGAACAAAAATGACATGATCTGCTTACATTCGTAATTAGAAACTGTTAAAACAAAAAAGTTTTGATGAATGTTGTCATCAGCCATTGTTTCAAACTACTATTATTTCTATTAATTACTATTATTACTATACTACTTAACTACTTCTTTTATTCGACTATTATTACTACTACATTATCTTACTTATTTATACTGCTATTATTACTACTACTTGTTATTATTACTACTAACTATGACTATATAATTACTACTTACCTACTTAGTTACTATCTACTATTAATTACTACTTGTTACTACTGCTACTACTATTACTACTATTATTGCAATTACTACAGGATTTATTACTATCACTTTATTACAGATACTATTACTACTATTATTATTACTACTATTACTGCTATACTAATTCTTCTATTACTACTATTACTACTACTACATCTACTATTACAACTTCTATTTACTTACTACTACTGCTAAATATTACTAATACTATTTACTGCGGTTAGTACTCCTATTACTATATTACTTACGATTATTGCATACTACAAGATATTACTATTATCTTTTTATTACAGATAGAACTATTACTACTATATTATTACTACTATTACTGCGTTACTAATTCTTCTATTACTACTATTACTACTACTACATCTACTATTACAACTTCTATTACTACTACTACTGCTAATATTACTAATACTATTACTGCGGTTAGTACTCCTATTACTACTATTACCGCTTCTATTATTACTACTACTACTGCTAGCATTACCACTATGATTACTGCTGTTACTACTACTATTACTACTATTACTATTACTGCTGCTACTATTACGACTACTATTACTAGAATTACTGCTACTATTACAACTATTACAACTACTCTTCCTACAATTACAACGACTACTACTACTATTTCTACTACTGTGACTGTTACAACTGCTATTACTACTACTATTACTTGTACCCCTGCTGCAGTAGCCTGTGGCCCGTAGGAGAGTCTGACACTGAATTAGTGACTGTGTTAATGATGTTTCCTCCCACAGCGCCAGAGAATGGACCGCGCTGACGCTTTAAAACACCTTTTATAAGTCTCATTTTGAAGTTTGTTTTGGCAGTAGTTGTGTTTCCGTGTCAGGGTTAGGAAAATAATTTGGGTTAGTTAACGTGTTCACTCTCTAAACTAGCACACTTTACACAAGGGGGCGCAACTCCCGACAGAACAGGCTTTGTGATCGTTATAATGACCGCAACGTCTTTGTTTTCAGTCAAATAAATCACACTGAAAACTTCTGTGACTCTGCAAAATGAATGAATTTCGGTTTCTAACATTTCAGAAACAGATTTTAAATATAAATATAGACCTTGTGGTTGTTAGTTACCACACACCATAGCCGATTAGCCCCCTGCAAGCTGACGAACGTTTAACATCGATTTGTTTTTGTTTAGTTTTTTTGGAACATGAATGAGAAACTTGCCTCTTGAACCTCTGCGTGGCGTGGCAAGCGCGAAATTTGAACACAAAGTAATTCAAAAAGAGCTTTACGGAACAGGAAGTGATGCATTTAAAGGGCATAGGACAGGTTTTTACGGTTTTCTAATTTTGACTTTATATGGTTTATTTATACCTGTCGTACATATAAATTATAGTTTCACACCAATCGAGTAGGTATTTGAGGAGAAAATGTTGAAACATCTGTTGAAAATGACAGGAAGTGACATCTCACAGGGACCCTCATTCCAGTCAAAGTTTATGCAGAATTTACACAAAGAAATACATTTTTGTCTCTCTAAACATTAATTCAAGAAAATAAGGTCGCTCTCATATATTTTTATTTGTCAAATAAATAGATTATGACAATAGATGACTTTTGGCCCAGTGTTTGCTGGGTGATTTCCTAGTGTGATGTCATCATTTACAAACAGGAAGTGAAATTAAAAACCTAAAAAATTTGCTATTCTGTGATAAAATTGTTATAATTTTCATCTAAATTTCAAAATAAAAACTATATTTTAGTTCAATGAGTCATCCGACCTGTAGGGGGCACTGTAAATCACAACACGAACAAACAAAAACATAAATAACGGCGCGGTTACGGTCGAGCGCCATACGGAAACACAACTACTGCGTCTTATCTCTTTATGCCTGGCGTCTTCGAGCTGAACTTCACCGCTTTGCTTTTGCCTTCTCCTTCCCTTCTTTCCTTTATTTTCAGCCGGACTCGCCCCGTGTGACATTCAGTCTATAGGCCCAGGTATGACCCCCTCCCCCCGTCCCCCTGGAAACCCCATAAGTCCATCCCATCCGCCGCCGTTTGTTTCCGCTTCGCTCTAATATTAAACCCGCTTCCACTGGGAAATAAACCTCCGTAATGAAACTGTTACTGCAGAGCCTCGACACCGGCCCATGTCATTTATCGAAGCGCTGCCGCCGACAACGTGCAAACAGCTTTCTATTCTATTAACGTGTCTCTAAAGTGTAAGAACGACCATCGAAATGACGCGCTCCGGCGGGTTTTTGGCAAGCGCGTGTGCAGAAAACACGCGAAGCGCATCGTTTTGGTGGTCAACGTAGAGTTAAGGATAAGATGCATAAGAGTTGAATGGCTTTGCAAAATGACTACCTGCTTTTCAATGTTAAAATTATACTTTTTTATAACTATATTTGCCACAAGATACTGAATTTTGCAGAATGTACATCGAGTTTTGTTTGAAATATTGGATTTCGACGCGTTAAACTTTAAGCCACTCGTACATTTTGCATCATTTTGTGGAATTGTTGTGATATTTAATGACGTATTTAAAGGTGCTGTATCACATGGTAGTCAATTGCAAGCTGTTTGACAAAAATGCTGTACGTAATGCTTAAGTGTAAGATAAGGTACTATAAGAGTATATACTGCATGTGTATTTATTCAAGTAAGATAGTTGCAATTGGAAGTTTTAGCTGTTTTATTTGTCAATCCATTCATTTTGCATTAACCACATTCAAAGTGAAGCTGATTTTTTTTTGACCGTTTCATCACTACTAAACATTCAGAACAGGTCATTTTGCTGAATCAATAAGTTAAAAAGGAGATTATTGGAAACACTTCTGATTTGATGAAGACAAAATCCTGATTTAAAGGTAAATGCTTACAGAAATGTTGACCCCACTTTAGTTTTTATACCCTAATATTATTCTTTTTGCGAAGCTTAGACTATTTTGAAGCTATTTTTTTTCCATCCTTTGTGGTAGAAAAGCAAACTAACTGACATTTCGACCCTGGAAATGTATTTTTTCTGTTTGTCATAAAGCCTTAAAATCATTTGCATTTCGATTTTATGTCAGTTAATCATTGAAACTCCGTTATGGTCGGCTGTATTTTGCCCTCCGTCTGTCATTTTGAACATCATGAGGACATTTTAGAAGTCCGTTCCATGCAAAAAGTTCAGCAAATCCAGAAAATGTACTTCAAATCATTCAAAGTGATCCACCTCAACCACACTTTCATTCGTAATTCTTCCCTTTTTCCATCCGTCTCGCTCCATGTCACCACCCTCGCATCCACACTTGCGTTGAAATCACCCTTCCTTCCCTCCTGCTCCTCAGTGGCCTGGTTCACCTTCGACCCGGCCTCCGCTCACCCCGACATCCTGTTCTCCAACGACAACCTGACCGTGACCTGCAGCAGCTACGACGACCGCGTGGTGATGGGCAGCGCCGCCTTCTCCCGCGGCGTGCACTACTGGGAGATGACCGTGGACCGCTACGACAACCACCCGGACCCGGCGTTCGGCGTGGCTCGAGCCGACGTGCTCAAAGACGTGATGCTGGGGAAGGACGACAAAGCTTGGGCCATGTACGTGGACAACAACCGGTCCTGGTTCATGCACAACAACTCGCACACGAACAGGTAAGGACGCACGGACGGTCAGGGCTGTACGCGGAACGGAGATGGACTTCTTCACGATACTGGGACTGCGATACTTTTGAACGACATAAACTCACTAGAAATGACCGAGTATATACACCTGAGATGAATCGACTTGTTTCACTTGAAGATGAATAATTCTTACCCTCCTGACACATCAAGACTTTGGAGACCGGATATTTAGTTGCGAGCACATCTCAGAATCAGATTTATTGCCATTGTCAGTCACAAAAAACTAGAAGTTTGCTTCAGCGAAAGGTGTAATGTAAAACAATGAATAATATTAGATAAAGTACCCCTGAAGAGAACAGTTGACTCTCTATGTACCACCAGATTTAATATATCGCATTTCATCAGGCAAAAAATGTGGTCTAAAATGTGACTAAACCATGGATAAGATAGTTTTAAATAGTAATAATTAACACAAAAGAGCAAAAACATAAATTTATTTGTCTCTTTTGTGATCACTTCTACAACTTACTGTATTTATCTGAATAAATGTCTACATTAGTGGTTCCCAAAGTGGGGTTCGTGACCCCTGGGGAACCCCTGGTCTGCATTACAAGTGCGTTCTGTGTGTTAAGTGTACAGATATGTGTCTGCTCACAGGACGGACGGAGGCATCGCTAAAGGCTCTACGATCGGCGTGTTGCTGGACTTCACCAGAGGAATCCTCATTTTCCTCCTGAACGACGAGCAGCAGGGGCCGGTGGCGTTTGACGGCCTGGAGGGGGCGTACTACCCCGCCATCAGCCTCAACAGGAATGTACAGGTGAGCAACTGTAGCGCTAACATTATAATGGACTTTTATAAACTATTGAATGGTGAAATATGTCCTTGCAACAACATAAATGTGAAAGGAGCAGGAACTACATGGACCATCCTTAAGGAAATACAGTCTGCATTTAAGGAAATGACTTCAATCCAGTCTTCCAGTCACCGCGAGGTGCCTCGCACCGTCCTCGCGCCCTTTGTCTTCACCCTCTACACCGCAGACCTCAGACACGACACGGACAGCTGTGTCCTGCAGAAGTTCTCTGATGACTCTGCCATCATCGGACTCATCACGGGCGACGATGTGGGGTACAGAGGACTTGCCTAGGACTTTGTGGACTGGTGTCAGCAGAACCACCTCCTCATGAACCACCTCATCAACGCGAGGAAGACCAAGGAGATGGTGGTGGACTTCCGCAGATGCCACTCTGCTGCCCCCTCACCAGTGAACATCCAGGGAAGGGACATTGAGAGAGTGGACTCATTCAAGTCCCTGGGTGTTCATCTGAACCACAAACTGGACTGGACTCATCACACAGACGCACTGTACAGGAAGAGCCAGAGTCGGCGCTACCTCCTGAGGAGACTCCTGTCCTTTGGAGTGACAGGGCCACTCCTGAGGACCTTCTACGACTTGGTAGTGGCATCAGCCCTCCTGTACGGTGTGGTCTGCTGGAGCAGCAGCATCACAGAGGGAGAGGAGGTGGGGGACAGAAGGGTCCTGGCTAAACTCACATATATGCTGGATGATGAGTCTCACCTCCTGCAGGACACTCTGGACACAATACTGTTATACTCCTGTGCAATACTGGGACACAATGTCAATCGTCCCTGTGCAATATGTTCTGTCCAGTGACAGCTGTAAATAAGAGTTATTATTATTATTAAGATTATAAGAGTTTTCTTTTTTCTAAGTTATCTGTTTTTATTATCATACTGTGCCTAATCTGCTTCTGTCTTCTGTGGTTGCAACACTGGACTTTCCCCACTGTGGGACAAATAAAGGTGATCTTATCTTGTCTCATCATTTTGACGTAGAAGAGCTGGTCTGCCACCCACTGTTCAGAGCTAATATAACGATGTAATAACTGCACTTATTCCTGTCTTAATAAAGCATGAACAAAGGCTTAATTCATAGTGAACAGTTTATTAAGAATGATCCAGGTTTAGTAACTACTTAACGAATACTCCTAATTCCTAACCTTAACCTTAATTAAGTCGTTAGAAGCCTGAATCAAGCTTAATAAACTATTTGTTCTTGTTTTGTCAAGGCGAATTAAGGCGTGGCTATTATAAAGTGGAACCCAGATTTGTATAAATGTAGAAGAATGCTAACAGTAGCTGCGGGCTAAATGCTACAGCGATGCTAGCGCCGCCTGCTGGATCAGTTGTGCCTAAAATACACACAATTCGGCAGGAATGAGACCTACCGACCACGCCCCACGCCCCGACCACGCCCCCCCGACCACGCGCCCCGAAACGCCCAGACACGCACGCCCCCCCGACTGCATCTATGACGAGATTACTGGTATTAAAGGTGCACTGTGCAACTTTCTGGTGGTTTCTCCATCACCAGGCCAAGTCACAGGCCACATCTGTGGAGAGGCGAGCGTGCTTTAGCAGTAAAAATACGAGGTCGATAAGTTCAGCGCTGGTCGGTGGTGTAGTGGTTTAAGGCGTTGCACAAATGTGGTTGTTTGCACCTTGTTGTCATGTCTCTTTTTACCCATTTGTCACGGCAACAGTCCTCCGGTCCAATAAAGACTTTGGGACAGAAAATCTTGAATAAACAGATAAAAAAAAAACAGTTTGATCTCCATGGAGACTCAAACGCTCACATGATGAAAGAAAGAAAGCGCGACGAGTGGAAAAACTTCTATATAACTAACTTAAATATCCTTAAACAAGTTAAATATTATAAACGTCTCTGTTTAGTGTCTCGAGTCGATATCAGCAATTTCATCGTTTTCGCACGTTTATATCTTTAATATCATGACGCAAAATGCCCTATAGTGACCTGTAGACCTGGTAAACACCGCTGTTCTACTATTTTGTGTAGTTTTGGACACTTCGGCGTTCACATTTCATTGTGCATATCTTAATAATATATGTGTGTTAGGGTTAGGAGTTAGAGCCAAATGCCACTTGTCACTCAGTTTTATGTACAATAAACTCCAGCAAAGGATTGAAACAGTATGAAGTCTGACCAGTGGTAAAGTCGGTTTGCTGCCAAGTCAGTTAATCGAAATAAAAGACCTTTAATTGATATAAGAACTGAGGGATGAAGTGAGTGGAGCTGGCAGGGACTCACAATATTGTTTAACCCCAATTTCATTTGTTTTTAATACTTACAATCGATCTCACGTTCACATTTTGTTGGTTGGGTTAGCAAAGATTTCATTTGTTGTCAACTTGTTTTGTGACGAAAGGAGATGTAAAAGAGATGTTTTCACCCAAAAGGCTTTTGTCAAACTGAATCATTTCTCCAGAAGTCGTCTCCCAACTTTTAATAAACCTCTGTGGGTTTTCCAACCAAAGGGTTCAGCGCGGCATGAACCCTTGGTTGGAAAACCAAGGGTGGGCTCAAATTCCCCCTTTCCAAAAACTTTTAAGAGACACACTTCTGACCCAAAAGCGACACCCAAAACTCTCTCAAATCTTCAGTAACGAACTGCTCAAAAGAACTCGAAATGTAATGACAAATGGGACTTGAAAGACCAGGTTTCGAATGCACGTTGCAAAAATATAGAAATTACATGAAATAACCTGGAAATTATGATGTCATTCACACAGGACATGATTATTATAGACTTAAAATGTCAAATTTGAAGTATTTGATGGACCTTTTTGTTGAAGAAGTGTCTTAAATTGAGGGCAATGAAGAAAAAATGGGTACAGAGCTCCCCCTGTTGACATGAAAGAACATTACAGCACATGATATGCCGCGGCGTTGTGTTTTGACTGTTTATTTCACCGTTTTCTACAAATGATTCAGTGTTTTAGCGCAGACACAGCGGGTTGAGTGTTCGCCCGCCAAACTGAAACTTTTTGTGACACAAATTGTAGTTGTGCCTTTGGGCAATTGGGCAAGTTTCCTGTTTGAATCACAATATAATTCTCCGGCCGCATAACGTATTTCCTTTATAATACTTAATTTAATGTGTTTTATTTAGTTAGCCTTTATTTTATTTTAGCAAGACAATAAGAACAATGGTGTTTGTCTAAATGTTGGCTTGAATAACATGATTTTATAAGATTGTGCTTTTAAATATTGTGATTCAGCTCTTCAAGCGTTGTTTTTTATTTGTTTTTATTGTATGTACTCATTTTAAATTCTGTTTAAATTGAGCGCCAATAACTAATAATCACAACGTAATTAACTTATAAAATGCTAAGTCACACAAACGTTTGAGCAGTTAAGCTGAAGTTAATAAATGTGTGTTTTGGACTGGATATTACAGTTACCTTTAGTCGTTTAGTCAATTCATCTCTACGTAAATGTCACTGCAAAATGTTCTTTTTAAATTTTAGAAAACAAAGAAAGAGAATCCATTAAAAAGTGTCCGTGCTGTTTTTATTTGTTCATAAATGTCTCTTATTTGTGTAAATGTTTTTATGGTTTTTGTTTTTCACTTTGCTCCAGTTCAGACTTGAAAAAGAGGTCTCGATCGCTACCTAGTTAAATAAATGTAAATAAAATCTAAATAGATAAATAAATGATCCATCGATGCAGTTTTAGTCGACCAGAATGTGTATAAATTGACTATTTTATTTAGATTATTAGGATTTAAAAGCACAAAGGAGTTAGCTTTGATTATACAGATATTTAAAACTTTTACCCTTTAGTGGACTGGTCTGAAGGACATGTCTTCAGTCGACTACAGCCCTCGCCCTGTCTTTACACGCTTAATATTTGAATTTTTAAAAATGTTTATGGCGAAATGAAAGGTAATTTGCTTCCATAACCTCGACGTGCTTTACTGTGGCGCTCCGCACTAAAAGGAATACAACTTCCCATTCATTTAGTAAAGCATTGTGTGTGTTTATGCAAAAAAAACTGCACCTTATTGACAAATATTTCTATATGTTATCTAATATATCTCAATATTTTTTGTAATCTGATAACAATATTCAGACGAAATTATGTAAATCCAAGAGAACTCTGTAAAAACATGTCTTTTAAATGTGTTTAATTAGCAGACACATGTGAAATGTCTGTCAAATGAATCACAAAAGTGCAGAAATGTCACCTTTTACTCTCAGATTGAAAGTTTACACAGTAACTTTTTTCATTTTTATATTTAATCAGCTCTTCTTGTTGTATTTTTTACTATAAACGACATACTCACTCTACAAATATCTTCAAAACAACATTCACAGTATTATTTAAATTCCGGTGTATATAACTCACCTCTTCCTCCTCACAACAGTTCTTTCTCTTCTGTCGCCCCAGGTGACCGTCCACACCGGCCTGCCCATCCCAGACTTCTACACTCCCGGAGAACCGGACCCGACCGGCTCCGTGTGCTAAAGACTCGCCCCCCCCCCCCCCACCTTCCCGCCACATCGCCCTCACGTTTCGGGGGGCAACACACCTCCAGCTTCTACCCCCAGAACAACTCACCGAACTGGGCCTATCCTGCGCTGAGCCATGCCTGAAACATTATGGACCACGGTGGGAGCACGGACAGAACGATGTTGTAGTGGTTGTGATTGAAGTGTCAGTGAAGGTAATGTACAGACAAACCGAAAGCACATATGATATCATTATTATTATCATTATTAGAGTTTTATTGTTTCTTCTAGAGTTTCTTAGACAAGCCACAAGGGGGAGCAAGAAGGGCCGTGTATATATTTGAACGTGAAAGGCTGTTCAAAGCGTTAACAGTGAAAATAATGGACTAATAGGCACAATTAAAACTGGATATTTAATTTAAGAAAATGTCAGTTTGAAGTTTCGTGACAGCGTTTGTGATTTGAACCAATTGAACAAAACACAACACAGACAAAACTGCAAACGAAACACAAAAAGCCTTAATTACAGTATTTAATATTCGTGTTATTTTATATGCTTCGCCCGGAATATTTAAATGTGTCTATCTTTCATTTATTCTTTACGCGTGTTTGTATTGCTCAAAACCGCGGTGAAAAAACATTCTTTACTGTGAGCGTGGACCCGTCCTCCGCTTGCGCCCTCTGCTGGTCCCTGTGAAGATTTATACGTTTCAACACCGTCGTGTTGAATATCCCGGGCAAAAGCTGTAAAACAAACGTGAACAAACGAGTGCGCCTTTAACCCAAAACATATGAAACGCTAACCGAGCTAGCGCACAGTGCAGCCGGAATGTACTCGCAGCGCTTCACGGTTTTATTTTTAGTAAATCTGCGGAGAACTCAAACAACTTTCTTCCACGTTGTCATTGTGGGGGATTTTTTGCGGAATTTTGAGGCAAAGAATGAATTTTAATCCATTTTGGAATAAGGCTGTAACGTAAAGAAATACTGCCCGGATGCGCTGTAGCTCACCAGATTCAGTCAGCCCCAGGGCAGCCGTGGCTACAGAAGGAAACAAAAAAAGGTGCTACATAAATTCAAGACATTTCTGCTTTTGTAAATAAAGCCCCACTGCGTGATTTAAAACAGAAGCACCTTTTTTATGTGTATTTCGGATGTTTTATTGCGCTTACAAACGCGTGTCCTTACTGTGCGCGGGCTTCGCATCTCCACAGACATGACTCGTGCTCGTCTCCATGGCGATGATGTCCCGTCGTTAAGTATTGCACCTTTTAATCAATCACCTATAAACAGGAATTCCACAGTATGGCATAAAACTGATCTCATTTAAATGCAGCAGATCACAACAAATCCAACTAATAATTAAATTAAATAAATTAAATAAATTAAATAAATTAAATAAAATAAATAAATTAAATAAATTAAATAAATTAAATAAATTAAATAAATTAAATTAAATTAAATTAAATTAAATTAAATTAAATTAAATTAAATTAAATTAAAAATAAATAAATAAATGTTATGTCACGTACTGTATATTGGTCCATTATTTTTACCGTTTATGTGTCGTAAAACTCCCCCTGGAAGAGCAATACTGACTCTCCCCGTCCACTCCTTTGGTTTCCTTTTTTTCCCCTTTACATTCGACTTTTGATCGTGGCTTTTTGTAAGATGCTGCTTCAACTGAAACGTATCGCTTTTTGAAAATCCAGTTTTTGCGCGTGAGAAACGGCTGACGGTTTGCCAACGCCTGGTTTATTTTGTACGGCTTAAACGACTGAACTTGGGTAGTTTTGTAATATTATTGTTACTGATTTTTGGTTTAGAGATGTACAGAGAGTAAGTTATTCTAGTGTGGATTTTCCAGTGGTTTCTATAACGATTGTGGCTTTATGTACAAAGAGAGAGAGTCCATTGCTTTAAGGTGATTTTTTATATCGACCTGATATTTAGTACTGTTTTTGCTTTCTTTTGTAGCTCAGTATTTACAGAACCTTCCACTAATATTGGTAATTCGGTGTCTGAAACTGAACGTTCGAACTCGATTTTGATTCAAAGGAAAAGGCGTGATACTCCTTAACAACAATGATCTCTTTTTAAGGCAATATTGTAATTATCAGCACAAAATAGGAATAGAAACGTCCAATTTTGTCCTTTTGTCCAATACAACATCATGAGCTAGTTTTAGTGCTGATAAGTGTCTTGGTTTTGATATTTTTCACACCCAAATAAGAATAAAAAGGCAGAGAAATTGTGTGAAAATTGTTTGTTTGAATTTCAGCTCCAAAATGTGAATGAACAGAAAAATAATTGACAATTTTCTGTGTCTAAACCTGCTCTGGATAAACTGAAAAATGCACAAATCAGCAAGTTAATAATGTAAGTGCGCAATTTGAACTGTTGGAATTGGCCAAAGTGCTGCGATTTTAAATATAAATATTGTTTTTTTTTATGCTGCAGTTTAGCTCTGTACAAACATGTTCTGAAATGCATTGTCAAATCATATTCCATGCCATTGTTTTTGTCAATTCTACGACATTTCAAACTTTGAACCGAATCCGATTTATTTTTGAAACACAAATCTCACATCTAGTTTGAAAAAAGCATCCAGAAAGAGCAGATAGTCCCGGTTTTAGTCTCCAAAGTCTCCAAAAGGACCAAACTCAAAGGTACCGCAGCGACGCCGACTCCATATTCGTGGAGGGTTCTTGTAAATACGCTGAACTCCGACCCGCCGGGAGCAATAAACGCCCGACGTCCCCGCTCATTCTCAGACTTTCTCAGATTTTGGTGCTGGTCCTCGTTAGCGCTTCATGGCTGTGCCTTCGACTCTCCTTAACGAAAACCATAAGCAGCTACTGTAACATCGAGATGCCTGAGTGTGACGAGTTTTCTTCACGTTACGATTGAAAGCAGCGAGAGAGAGAGAGAGACGCAGGCGCTTGTCAAATGTGGATTTTTTTTTTGTTTAAAATGACTAGAGGTGGGCGATATTGACAAAAATGACTGCAGTGTCTCAATGTTTGAAATGATTGAGTTCGATGTGATTCCAGGAGTGGTCGAAAAGGGTTTAAAAGAAGTCAGAACGTCTTGATTTCATTGTTTTCTAGTCTAATAAATAATAAAAGAAATTCAAGAAATTCAAGAAATTCAAGAAATACAATACAATTAAATTAAATAGAATACATAAATAAATAAAAAATAATTTGAGTTAACATATTCACACATGGATTTAACTGAATCATATAACTGCATTTATCATTTTGAACTGTTCTGAACACACTTCTGGACCAACAAAATAAAGAAAATCAATCGGCATTGCCCAATTTAAAGAACCAGACAGTGGCACGGACATTATTATTATTATTCTTTTTCTTTTTAATGAAAGCATCTGATTCTGTAGCGTCTTAGCAGGTGGTGTGCCGCGGTGAATGTTCAACCGCAAAAGTGTGCCGCGACTCAAAACCGGTTGAGAACATTTAAATGAGCCTTTACCTTTTAAATGATCATTCTCGATCGCGTTAAGACAGTAATATGACTATAATCTATCAGAAATCTAAAATTATTCACGTAAATGTGCTGAAATATCACTTTGTGCCCTCCAAGATCACACAGCACGTTGTTTTATTTGTGTTGCCAGTTCTTTATGGAATAGAATATAGAAAAACAAACTTGATATTTCACTGCTGCGACGATTAATCGACTAATAATTGTAGTTGTATTTTGATAATGGTAATTGTAATCTGGACTATACAGTACAACAACTCTAAAAAACATACGAAAATGAACTTGTTAAAATGTTTTTTTTATTTTCTTTCTACATAAAATCACAAATTTATTACAATCACATTTACTGTACAAGAGTTAAAGCTGCATCATGAAACTTCTCCGCCACCTTCCCGTCTCCATGGAGAAACAACTGCCCTCCCTGCTCCACAGTATCACATAAACTCATCTTGCATTTATCCAATTGTAGCTGTCGTTATCTCTACGAACACCTTAACCCAACGACAAACCCCTCCACAGATCTGACTTGTAACATGGCCCGGCGGCTGTACGATCTGATGTTAAGTGAAGCGTGGGCGCGGCCCCGATCGAACCCCTGCCGTCGGCCTTGGTGCAGTCGAACGGTTTCCAGCGCCGAGCAAACCGAAGGACTTTTTTCCGCTGATCATCAAAATGTTCTTTCATGGATTTTCTCCATCGACGAGGCTCCAGGTCCATCATGCCACCAACCACTTCCTTGCCAAAGTAGCAGGAGAACTTCTGCTCAGTTTCGATGACGTGAGCGAACCCACCCTGCATTCCAAAGTCCACGGCAAAATAGGGGAGTCCTCGAGGCACAGATTGGCGGATGTCTTTTGAAGAGATGTCCACCACTTTCTTGTTCATGGCCCATTCTTCGTCACATTCCATGATGGCTTTCTTGAAAAACATGGGTGCCATATCACCCAGTTTTTTAGGAAGCGGGATGCACTCCAGAACCATGTGGTGGCTTTTCCTTGGGCTCATGTGCGTCTCCATGAAGACACAGACCAAATTCTGGGACTCGAACATTCGCACCAGCGCGCGTCGGAAAAGCTGCATCTCAGCCCAGACGTCTTCATCTATTTCGGTGGCACAACAGTGATGCCGAAGAGGACAGATGAGGCAGTGCCCGTCGGCCATGGACACCCCGGCAGGCAGGCTCAGATAGGCCTTGCTCCCCACAGCCACTATCAGGTGCTTTGGGAGCTCCGGGCCGTTGAAACAGTGTCTGCATTTCTCCACGAAGGCAGCGGGTTGTCTCGTTTCCCCCAATGCGCGGGTCCTCGTCTTTGCCTCCTCCTCCGTGCCCCCTCCCTCCCGCTGCGCTGCACTAGACACAAACCTGTCATCCAGCGTCTTCCCCATCAGCTTAGCGGCAATTCGGGAGTAGAGTGCTTTCTGGTCTCGAGCGGTCCTCCTCTTCTCTCTGCGGACCACCCCCCGCAGACCCATGTTGCCACTTCTGTCTAACTTCTCTCTAGCGGCGTGGCTCTCCTTTGCTTTTCGAGCAGAAGCCAATTGGGATTTCAATTCCTCAATCATAACCGTATTCCCCATGAGCTCTGCTTTCACCAACTTTGCTCCAAGTTTGTTCATTTCCTCCTCATACAGCAATGGACCCTCCTCTTTTTTCCCTTCTACTTCTGAACCGTCATCTGAGGGTTTGAGGAACCTTCCCTTCAGCGATTCCAAAGAGAGAGGTTTAAAAGAGAGACGTACACTCCAGTATTTGCCAGCTGCTGACTGATACCTTTTTATAACTTTTGCTCTATCTCCATTTCGGTTTCCATTTCCATCCCTCTCTCGACCCCCGTCTCGATGCTCTCGGTCAGACCCGCTACGTTTGTCCTCTTCATCTCTTCTCCATCCACCTCGCCTTGAAGACTCTCCTCCTCTTCTTTCTCCATAAACGGCTTTTTCAGCATCGTCAAGGCTGCGTCGTTCCCGTTCCGCTTGCTCCTTCATGCTCTGGTAGTCCGTTCTCAGCCAGCTCAAGCCACCATCATTGGCTACTGAAGCTACGGCTTTTTGGCCCACTGTGCTAGCCGTCTCATCTCGGGGTAGACCAGTTCCTCCATCCTTCCAGTAGGGATTTAGTTCCAATTTGTGGAGGCCAGCCTTCTCCATTGCCCCAGCCATGCTTCTCGCCTCCTCCTTTTGCTTGTCTTTCTCTGCTCTTCTCTCGGACGTAGATGTAGTTTTCATGGCATGAAAATCAAACGTCATCCACTGTTTACTGTCACTGTTCTGTGCTCTCATGGGCCTGTGCAGAATGTCCAGCGCTCGGATTGTTTTCTGGTTTGGACAGCCAGTGCGAGCGACCGTAATTTGAAAGAAAAAGTGATGATGTCACAAAGCAAAAGTGATGTCACAAAGCAAAAGTCACAAAGCCAATGTAGTCACAATGCAAATGTGGGAGTCACAAAGCACGTGTCATGATGTCACAAAGCAAACGTGATGATGTCACAAAGCAAACTAGGGTTGGGTATATTTTCATTGAAAATAGCGATTACTCGAGTAAATCGAATAATTCGATAACAAAAAAGCTTCGATTCTTATTTTATTGCCTCGATGATTCGTTCAATTTACATATTTAATTAAAAACACGTGAAATTGTGGCGCGCGGGGCGCACGGAACGACTTGTGGCGCTTTTGTTTCACACGGAGCTTGTTCCGGTCGGACGACAACAGGAAGAGAGCGAGAGAGTTTTAAACTCACGAGTGCGACCCGTTATTATAATAGATCCATGGTGCGACCGGGAAGAGTTTGGATGAGTGAAAGCCGTGGATCTATTCTAATAATCCTGAGCAACTCTGAACACCGCATCTAGCTCCGCCCACCGCAGTATTTGAAGTGACGTGACAGAAAAGCTCATTAATTCATAGCCACTGTAACTGTTTACAAACATCTGTGTCAAGTTAATTAGTCCTTTTATATATATTCTTTATACAAACAGAACAGTTTGGACTGAAGTGAAATGTTGCTGTTTTTGGGACAAACTTATGTAAAATTAAGAATAAAATGTGTTATTTTAATCAGAAATTCATTATTTTGTATTTGTTTATTACTATGAACTATAACGTTTGTTTAAAAAATGATTTAATATGCTTTTAAATGGTTTACTGAATGTACAAAAAAATTTGCAGATTAATCGAAGAAAAGAATCAATAGATTACTCGATTACTAAAATAATCGATAGCTGCAGCCCTAATTTCAACCAAAATGACTCTCCTTTTCATATTGCTGCTTGGCCTTGTCGTCTTGACGAGCCTGTCTCTTGCTTTCCTTTCGTTCTTCAAAGCTGCTCGCGCTCTCAAAGCTTTATTTAAACCAGGAAAGTCCCACAGAGCTGTAGCATCTCTTTTCCAGAAGAGTCCTGGCCCCAGAGGAGGAAAAAGAACTTTTTACAACAAAAACAGTGGCATTATCAAGTCAAAATATCAAAAAAGAATAAACTGTTTATGATTTTTTTAACAATAATACTCTTTATTCGTAAATATTTGCCTTCACTCGCCATGTTTCAACCTGTATTTGATTTATGATGTATTTAAAAAGAAGCACTTGGGATATTATGCATTTCTCGAAATATCTCCCACCTCTAAATGACAAATACATTCTGTGGATTCAGTGAAGAAAAGTTGAAATATGACATTAAAAAAGCGCCAACACTGTATTCTATATTTAAAAACATTAAGGGCATATTTTCATTTTCTACGGTCTTTTTAAAACGTGCATGTTGACTGATTAATGATTGTAAAAGCCGCTTTCCCTCGTCTAAAAGCGAGATTGGAATTGTTTTTTCCTGGTTCTTTTCCCTAAAATAGCACTTATTATTATTATTATTATTATTATTACACAATTCAGGTGAAATCCTATGCTTTAATGTTTACAGAAAGATGACTGTATCTTTGTTTGAAAACGGACAAACGCATAAGTTTAAATATATATTGTCTGCAGTTCACGACAGCTCTATTGTGTTCCTTTGTTTGAACTGAAGGGGGCGCAGTGTGACTGTACCGCTGCCCAAACTTAAACCAGAACTGTGTGATTTTTTATTTTTATTTTAATTATAACTCTTTCAAATACAGTTTTTACGCTGTGGAGTTCAACGTGAGGAAAGACTTTGGTTCACGTATTTCATTGTCATTTGGAACTGAATCCAACCCATTTGAGTCCCGACGCAGACTTGGTTTGGTCCTGTTCTAGTCCTTGTTTAGTCCAGGTTAGACACCGTGACTGTTTGTTATGAAAATATGCAACATTTTACAATCAAGTATATCATTTAAAGCTGAAAAAATGCCACAAAAAGAGCTGATTAAAAATAAAACTGACTAAATTTTACGCTGCAAACGTTCAATTAAGTGTGTAACGTCACCTTTCTGCACTTTACTCATAATTAAACATGAAATAATATGTGTAAAGACGCGTTTGAACACATTTCCGTTGGATTTACGTAACATCATCTGAATATCTTCATCAGGACATTGCAAAAAAAAGTAGCAAGTCATTATATCTTGTCAATATCACCCTCAATTAGTCAATTAGTTCTGGTGCAAATGTGAACGCAGCTTGATTTAAGTTTGGTTCAGAGGAACTGTCGCCGTAACCGTGAAACACACTGTATCTGGAAAGTTTTGAAATGTATTTGGACGTTTTCCTTTGTTTGTATTGATTGGGGGCGGAGTCCGGGGCGGGTGGTCAGTGCGCGGGGCGACACTGGGCCCCGCTCCACGCCCACTAAACCTGCTGTGTACTTTTGTGTGTTCATGTTTCTACTGCTCTGGGTGTACATACTGTAAGAATGAGTGGATGAGTTCATGACATCAGCGCACTGTGAATAAGGTACTTCTGCAAAATGTTCTGGATTTATATACGTTTGAGTCGGTTTTGACACGTTTGTATTGATTTACTTACAACTGTTTTGATTTTTAGGTACCAAATGTTTTTTCAGTTTTTAGCTTAGTTTATGTTTTCATCCCAAAAATAAATACAATAAAATAAATAAAATAAAATACATACGGTAAATAAAATACATTAATAAATACATTATTAATAATAATAATAATAATAATAAAAGAAAAAGGAAAACATACGTTTACAATTCAACCGAACATTTTAATATTAAAATTGTAATAATAAATGCTTGTGTTTCCCTTTATTATTATCATTATTATTATTTTAAATTATAGAAACAGACCTTATCAGATAAAAATAATAATAAATCAGATTTTTTTTATTTTTATTTATCGGCCATTGTTAAAACTATAATTACTTTAGATTGAAATTAGAAAAAAAGAAAGTAAGTGAAATTATTCTGCTTAACTCAATGAGATAAGAGGACAACTACAAAATATGGACTCAAAAATCTGGATAAATAACAAATTAACAGTTTTACTCGAAAATGTAAATATACTTTGATACAAAATGGAGTAAAAAGAATAATAAAACTGAGTATGGTTAAACTATATGACTATTACGCCGACATAACAATAAATAGCAGGTAAATTGTCGTTTCACATTAATACATTGATGAATTCATCTGAACTTGTCAAAACGACTTAAATATGATGTTTTCAAGTCATTTTAACTCATGCAGATTGTCCTTTTTCGCGGCGTGCACCATTTTATCCTCGGTTTGATCTTGATTCATGTATTATAACGGAGTCTATGGAGAGTTTATGATGAAATATACACAATTTAACAGTATACGATTGATATGTCTGCTCTAACATGACCATTTTACTGCGATTATTGCCATTATTTAAGATGTAACGAGCCTCTGTGTTCTGTACGTGTGGATATTCAATAAAATAGATGTTAGAGGTGAATTTGAAACCAGCTTGTCTGTTTGTGTCTTTCTTCTGCTGTCAAAAGAAATGTCGACGTTTTAGATTACAACCGATATTTTTGTTAGTTATTTCATTGGTTTCTCTGCTTGTATAGGTTTTTGTTTCTAAACTTGGATGACAATAAGAGAACACAAAACTGTCTATATGACAGGTTAGACAACACATTTCACTAAAACGTGGATTATATTTCAGATTTTACCAAATATTTTGCTTAATTGTCCACAGTTTGACCATTTTTGTAAAGTTTATAATTGTACTTCATGGTTGGACATGGGCAGCATAGGTCGAGGTAATTGCACAGCTGTTACCTAGCAACCATACTGTAAACAAGAGCAAAAATCCATATACATGACACAATAGTTATGATTTGACAAACAATAATATCATAAAACACATTTATTTTGTTGAATGATGGTTCAAACTGTCGGAAAAGTGTGTCAGTGAAGTGTAAATGACGTCGCACATTGATGACATCACAGAGGGATTCCGTTTTAGGACTCAGCTCTACTTCCTGTCATTTTAAACTCTTTATTGTTTGTTTAAATTCTTCACAAACTGCAACTTAACAGAAGTAAAACTATGATAAATATTTACCACAGGTTCTTGTCCCACCAAAACGAAGTTACACTTAGAAAAACGGGAGAATCTGCCATGTGGACTTTAAATTTAAAGTTTAGAAGTGTTCTGAATCAGTCCAGAAAAAGTCCACCATTTTAATCTGAAATAATGTAACACAATGTCAGGAAGATGGTGCTTTCCAGTGGCCCAAGCGCCTTACACCTTATACATTCAGATATACTTTGTTTTGTTCATTTTTGTGTCTATTTAATGTTTAGTTTACCTGAAAAGAAACTCACACATCAGATCTGTACCTAAACTGTTGCTCGGTCAGTACTCAAGCAGTAGTTTCTCCAAATAACAACTTTTTCCCTCTTATTTGAGTAATAATTGGTGACTACTTTTTACTTTAATATTAGTTGCAGTAATATTCCACTTGAGTGCACATTTTGTCAGCTCTGCCCAGCTCTGACAAACGCACAAAGTTTCCTAAATCGCCTCAAATGACCTTTTAAGAAACGCCCTGTAAACTTAGTCCCCGCCTCCTCTTTTACGCACCAATCACAGCGGCGCGGGGCGGAGACGTGCCGTGCGTAAAGCGTGCCCAAACTTTTGACAGACGCACTTTCTTCATCCGCGCTCCTCTTCTCCGCCCCCCCTCCCAAAAAAAAAAAAAAGCCCCAAACAGACCCCACGTTCGCACCCTGAGCATGGCGACCCCTCTCACGGACCAGGAGAAGCGCAGGCAGATCAGTTTGCGCGGGATCCCGGATCTGGAGAACGTGCACGAGCTGATAAAGGGCTTCAACAGGCACCTCCACTTCACGCTGGTGAAGGACAGGAACATCGCCACGCCCCGGGACTATTACTTCGCCCTGGCGCACACCGTCCGGGACCATCTCGTGGGCAGATGGATCCGCACGCAGCAGTTCTACTACGAGGCGGACCCGAAGGTACGGCAGAACCACGCCGTGACACGGAAGCACAAGCACGAACCTTTAAACAACTACGCAACAGCTTCAGTGTGTTCAGTGGAGTGTTCAGTGTGTTCAGTGTGTTCAGTGTGTTCAGTGTGTTCAGTGTGTTCAGTGTGTTCAGTGTGTTCAGTGTTCAGTGTGTTCAGTGTGTTCAGTGGTCAAGTGTGTCAAGTGTTCAGTGTTCAGTGTTGTGTGTGGTCAGTGTGGTCAAGTGTGGTCACGTGTGGTCAAGTGTGGTCAAGTGTTGTGTGTGGTCAAGTGTTGTGTGTGGTCAAGTGTGTGTGTGGTCAAGTGTTGTGTGTGGTCAAGTGTTTGGTGTGGTCATTGTTTGTGTGTCAGTTTGTTCAAGTGTGGTCAATGTGTCAAGTGTTCAGTGTGGTCAAGTGTTCAGTGTGGTCAAGTGTTCAGTGTGGTCAAGTGTTCAGTGGTCAAGTGTTCAGTGTGGTCAAGTGTTAGTGTGGTCAAGTGTTCAGTGTGTGGCAAGTGTTCAGTGTGTGGTCAAGTGTTCAGTGTGTGCAAGTGTTGTGTGTGGCCAAGTTTGTGTGTGGCAAAGTGTTGTGTGTGTGGCAAAGTGTGTGTGTGTTGTGGCAAGTGTTGTGTGTGTGTGTGGCAAGGTTGTGTGTGTGGTGGCAATGTTGTGTGTGTGGTGGCAAGTGTTTGTGTGTGTGTGGCCAAGTGTTGTGTGTGTGTGGCAAAGTGTTGTGTGTGTGTGGCAAGTGTTGTGTGTGTGTGGCCAAGTGTTGTGTGTGGTGTGCCAAGTGTTGTGTGTGTGTGGCCAAGTGTTTGTGTGTGTGTGGCCAAGTGTTGTGTGTGTGTGGCAAGTGTTTGTGTGTGTGTGGCCAAGTGTTGTGTGTGTGTGCCAAGTGTTGTGTGTTTGTGTGGCAAGTGTTGTGTTGTGGCAAGTGTTGTGTGTGTGTGGCCAAGTGTTTGTGTGTGTGTGGCCAAGTTGTTGTGTGTGTGTGGCCAAGTGTTGTGTTGGGTGTGGCAAGTGTTGTGTGTGTGTGGCAAGTGTTGTGTGCCAAGTGTTTGTGTGTTGGCCAAGTGTTGTGTGTGGCCAAGTGTTGTGGTGTGTGTGCAAGTGTTGTGTGTGAGTGGCCAAGTGTTGTGTGTGAGTGGCCAAGTGTTGTGTGTGTGTGGCCAAGTGTTTGGTGTGTGTGTGGCCAAGTGTTGTGTGTGTGGTGGCCAAGTGTTTGTGTGTGTGTGGCCAAGTGTTGTGTGTGGCCAAGTGTTGTGTGTGTGTGGCAAGTGTTGTGTGTGGCCAAGTGTTGTGTGTGTGTGGCCAAGTGGTGGTCAAGTGTCCAAGTGTTGCTGTGAGCGTGTCCCAAGAGCTGTGAGCGTGTCCCAAGTGCTGTGAGCGTGTCCCAAGTGTTGTGAGCGTGTCCCCCCCACAGTGGGTTTGGGCGGGTTCGAGCGGCTTATTCATGAATTATGTGGTTTACACTTTTTACAAACTTGATTAAATGAGTTGAATTCATATTTTTGGCTCGAAATCGGCCACTAAAATGTCAAACGTTGGTAAATGTGAACTGAGCCAAACTGAAATGTGAATGAGGCTTTAAAACGTTCTTCCTTCTGCATGTGATTTCAATTCGTTTGTCCCTCACTCACACACAAGTGTTTGGTAAAGACGCTGTGGTGGTCCTGACCAAGCCGAGCCAACACCTGGAGCGGGGTCCCTGCAGGGTCCACATGGGTCCTGGTCCTGGTCCATGGTCCTGGTCCTGGTCCTGACATAGCTGCAGTCTGTACGTCACAGATCTCACAGTTTAGTTTACATACTGTACGTAACTATGGAAACCCACATTATATTCCGGGACCACTGTATCCATCCTGAACCCTCAGTGTCTGTGTTCATTCACGCACGGAATGTTTAGAACGGCTGCTCCCAGTGAGTCTGCATTACAACGACCAATATGTGTTTACATACATACCAGTGTCCCCGCAGGGTCCCGCAGTGTCCGCAGGGTGCCAACAGTATCTCTGCAGTGTCCCGCAGTGTCCCGCAGTGTCCCGCAGTGTCCCGCAGGGTCCCAGTGTCCCAACAGTCTCCCGCAGTGTCCCACAGTGTCCCGCAGGGTCCCAACAGTGTCCCGCAGGTCCCGTCCCAACAGTGTCCGCAGGGTCCCGCAGTGTCCAACAGTGTCCAACCGCAGTGTCCGCGCAGGTGCCAACAGTGTCCCTGTCCCAGTGTCCCGAGTGTCCCAACAGTGTCCCAAAGTGTCCCAACAGTGTCCAACAGTGTCCAACAGTGTCCAACAGTGTCCAACAGTGTCCCAACAGTGTCCCAGTGTCAACAGTGTCCCAGCAGTGTCCCAGCAGTGTCCCAGCAGTGTCCCACATTGCATTAACGGCATGTAAAAAGTGTAGTTTTCTCTGCATTTTCAGCGTTTCTTTGACAATAAGGTATTCTACAAACCTACACCTTCAAAAACATTGACAAAAAAGTATTTATTTATTATTATTATTTTTATTTATTATTATTATATTTTTAATAATTATTTATTTTTTTCTTTATTATTTGTATATTTTCTTTTATTATTTTTAATTCTCTGTATAGTTTTTGGCTGGTTTCAAGCTGCTTTTGCACCACAAACACGGCTCTTTCTCTGGATCTCTTCTTTGAACGTCTGTGTTTTATCTTTCCCATCGTTACTTCCATCAGTTTGCTCCATCTTAAGGCGCTCTCATAACATGGGATTTAGATGCTTTTAACTCTATAGCGCCCCCATTCCACGCTTGCCTTGCTGTTCGAAACACGTTTAAATGTTAGTTATTGTGATTTATAATGTGGATTTCCTAGTTTCATTGCAGTTTCAATCTATCGCCCAAAACTGTTTTTATCTGCTCGTTTTTGTGAAATGTTACCTGATTTTGTCCGTCCGAAAGTTTAATTTTGCAAATCCGGTCACAAACTTGAGGAATAACAACATGTCAGAACACGGGAATGAAAGAAAATGAAGGATTTCATTGTCGTTTGGTCACAGTTTCAGTAATAATCGTGAATAATCCGTTAAATAGTGACGTTTTTCCTCACAATAATCGTGACACGAACGTTTGATACCGCGACATCTCTAGTCCGAAGTTGTTATTATGTTATTATCTTAAACTCGTCTTGAATCTTGATTCTCTTGCTTCTCTCCTTTTTCAGCGTGTTTATTACCTGTCCCTGGAGTTCTACATGGGCCGGACTCTGCAGAACACGATGGTGAACCTGGGCGTGCAGAACACCTGCGACGAAGCCATGTACCAGGTCCGAACTGAACTATTTGTGTTCTTTAGTAACAATTCATCCAGACATGTTCAGAATTATTGCAAAAATTGGCATATGCGGTACTATCACGGTCTAGATGAACCTTTTGCGTATTTTATCTGCACATGTTGTAGTAGTAGTAGTAGTAGTAGTAGTAGTATAGATGTACCAGAACGATGTGGCTTGGTGCTAACGTATACGCCACGATTCTCCTGATGTGTGGCGCCGTTGCTTACAGTTGGGTTTGGACATCGAGGAGCTGGAGGAGATCGAGGAGGACGCTGGTTTGGGGAACGGAGGCTTGGGACGTCTGGCGGGTAAGCGTGGGAAGGAACATTTAAAGGACAAATATTATGCATCATTTGTATTGTTATTGGCCTTTAAACATGCTCTTGAGTACCTTTTTTTTTTTTACTTTGATATCTCATGTTTTAGAACGAGAACAAAAATAATCCCTCTACTGGCTGCACAGGGAATTCCAATGTTCCCTTTCCTCTGACGTGCGAATGCAGCCGCACAGTTGTACTGATCATGATTAGAAACGCTTGGAACGAGACTGGTGATGATTTATGGACTTAAAAACGGCACAGAACATCTCAACGCGTTGTTGTGGTGTTGCTTTTAATGGCGGTTGTCAGCCAAAAGGTGCATTTACCGCCACCCACTGTAGTTGTACGTCTTCAAAGTATGTGTTTTACGCTATTCTGTTTAAAAAAAAAAAAAAAAAAAAAAAATGAGAGAGAGAGAAGAGAGAATGAGGGAGAAAAGGAGACAAAAACGAGAGAAAACAGAAAGAAAGATTTCAAAGCCATGTAATAATAGACCGTGACATCACAGATTAGGGAAATTATGAATAAATAACTACAAACACGACTCAAGGTATGCTTTAAAATAAAGAAAAAAAAAGTCAATTTAGCGTAATATGTGTCCTTTGATGGTCTGTCTCCTTGCGAGCTTCGCCCGTAGTTCAGACAACAAACATGTTAAAGAACCTGATTCTTGTATTTGATTAGCATATTTCAGCCTTGTAAAGCTCCTGGATTTATTTATTTATTAACTTTTATTTAACCGAGTAAGAACCCAAACACAACGGCACACAAGTCATAAAAACAAGAGACATTTAAGAACAGTTTAAAACAGAGTTACATTTAAAAGCACAGAGAATGTTCATAGGACTCTCCTAAAGGGAGGTCCAAGCTGCAGGAGCAGCTTGGGAAAACACTTTCCCTAGTCAGTCCTCACACGGGGCACAAACTGCACAAACGTGAGTGCAGGGCATAATGACCCTCTACTCTCTGCACAAGGGCACACAAGGATGAAGGTGCACATTTACATATGATTTTATTCACTAAGAACATCATGTGTGCACCTCCAGACTGCAGTCCTGTGAGAGCTGCAGAGCCTTGAGCAGCCTTGGCAGAGTTCCTGTGAGCGAGCCTTGGCAGAGTTCCCTGTGAGCGAGCCTTGCAGAGTCCCTTGTGAGCGAGCTTGGCAGAGTCCCGGTGAGCGAGCCTTGGCAGAGTTCCCCGGTGAGGAGCTTGCAGAGTTCCGTGAGCGAGCCTTGCAGAGTTCCTTGTGAGCGAGCCTTGGCAGAGTTCCCCGGTGAGCGAGCCTTGGCAGAGTTCCCCGGTGAGCGAGCCTTGGCAGAGTTCCCCGGTGAGCGAGCCTTGGCAGAGTTCCCGGTGAGCGAGCTTGCAGAGTTCCCCGGTGCGGTGCAGAGCCCGTGAGAGCCTTGGCAGAGTTCCCCGGTGAGCGAGCCTTGGCAGAGTTCCCCGGTGAGCGAGCCTTGGCAGAGTTCCCCGGTGACGAGCCTTGGCAGAGTTCCCCGGTGAGCGGAGCCTTGGCCCCAGAGTTCCCCGGTGAGCGAGCCTTGGCAGAGTTCCCCGCGTGAGCGAGCCTTGCAGAGTTCCCGGTAGCGAGCCTTGGCAGAGTCCCCGGTGAGAGCCTTGGCAGAGTTCCCGTGAGCGAGCCTTGGCAGAGTTCCCCTTGTGAGCGAGCCTTGGCAGAGTTCCCCGTGAGCGAGCCTTGGCAGAGTTCCCCGGTGAGCGAGCCTCTGGCAGAGTTCCCCGGTGAGCGAGCCCGCCACAACCTGTTGAATCTCTAACCACAGGGATGTTCGGTATCCAAGGATTTCAGACGTTTTGCAGTCGCATTTATATTGAGAGCGCCATAATCCAACAGAGGCATAAAAGTGGTCCTGACCAGACGTTTATGATGACCCATAAGGACCCACCCTTTACCTTCAATTTATGAGTTTTGTAGATGATCTTTAAAATACAGCTTTTGGTCTAGAATGAAACCAAGGAGTGTTTGAACGACCGGTATATAAGTATAAACCTGTGAGCCCAGTTTCAGATGATGATATTCAGTTTATTTGTCAGAGAAAGTGCAATGAGATCAGATCAGATTCTTCCAGCTCGACTTGCAGAGATCACACCAAAGACATGTTTGCACAGGACCCCGCTGTCACTGCACGTGCCCAAAAGGTCTGGCATCAGTCCGTCAAACACCCGGCCGTCGAACACGCGCGCCGTCGAACACCGCGCCCGTCGAACACCGCGGCCCGTCGAACACCGCGGCCCGTCGAATACAGCGCCGCTAACACCCGCGGCCCGTCGAACACCGCGGCCCGTCGAATACAGTGGCCCGTCAATACAGTGGTCCGTCGAATACAGCGTCGTCGAACACCGGGTCCGTCGAAACACGCGGCCGCTCGAACACCGCGGCCCGTCGACACCGCGGCCGTCGAACACCGCGGCCCGCCCTCGAATACAGCGGTCCGTCTGGTAGTCCAGTTTAAACTACAATAGTCCTGTAACTGGTAAGCTCAGTTTGAACCTACAATAGTCCTGTTTTAGACCTGTTTAAGCCTAGTTTGAACCTACAATAGTCTGTTTTAGACCTGGTTTAGCCTAGTTTAAACCTACAATAGTCCTGTTTAGACCTGGTTTAGGCCTAGTTTGAACTACAATAGTCCTGTTTTAGACCTGGTTTAGGCCTAGTTTAAACCTACAATAGTCCTGTTTTAGACCTGGTTAAACCTAGTTTAAACCTACAATAGTCCTGTTTAGACCTGGTTTAAGCCTAGTTTGAACCTACAATAGTCCTGTTTTAGACCTGTTTAGCCTAGTTTGAACCTACAATAGTCCTGTTTTAGACCTGGTTTAGGCCTAGTTTGAACCTACAATAGTCCTGTTTAGACCTGGTTTAGGCCTAGTTTGAATCTACAATAGTCTCTGTTTTAGACCTGGTTTAGGCCTAGTTTGAATTACAATAGTCCTGTTTTAGACCTGGTTAAGCCTAGTTTAAACCTACAATAGTCCTGTTTTAGACCTGGTTTAGGACTAGTTGAACCTACAATAGTCCTGTTTTAGACCTGGTTTAGGCCTAGTTTGAACCTACAATAGTCCTGTTTTAGACCTGGTTTAAGCCTAGTTTGAACCTACAATAGTCCTGCTTTAGACCTGGTTTAAACCTAGTTTGAAACTACAATAGTCCTGTTTTAGACCTGGTTTAAGCCTAGTTTGAACCTACAATAGTCCTGCTTTAGACCTGGTTTAACCTAGTTTGAACCTACAATAGTCCTGTTTTAGACCTGGTTTAGGCCTAGTTTGAACCTACAATAGTCCTGTTTTAGACCTGGTTTAGGCCTAGTTTGAACCTACAATAGTCCTGTTTTAGACCTGGTTTAAGCTAGTTTGAACCTACAATAGTCCTGTTTTAGACCTGGTTTAAGCCTAGTTTGAACCTACAATAGTCCTGCTTTAGACCTGGTTTAAACCTAGTTTGAACCTACAATAGTCCTGTTTTAGACCTGGTTTAGGTTTGAACCTACAATAGTCCTGTTTTAGACCTGGTTTAAGCCTAGTTTGAACCTACAATAGTCCTGTTTTAGACCTGGTTTAAGCCTAGTTTAAACCTACAATAGTCCTGCTTTAGACCTGGTTTAAACCTACAATAGTCCTGTTTTAGACCTGGTTTAGGCCTAGTTTAATCCCACAATATGATTCAGGTGGTACTCTGAAAATATCTACTGTACTTCAGTGCAGAGGTGCATTATATTGAAAATGTAGATAATATTTTGAATATTGTTTTGAAGATATGCTTATGTCAAGTATTAGTATTGTTCATAGTTAAAAAATAATAATGATAAATTATACAAAAAGAGAGAATTAAAAGTGGAAAAAAAAGTGAAGTTAAGTCTGACTCAAAATAATTTCTTATCTTTGTCATTAATGCCCGCGCCCTACTTTAGCGGCACTTGCTGTGAGAAGTTTTTAAGAACCAATGTTTGGAGGAACTGAGGCAAGACTCTGAAGGACTTAGGAAATAATGGACTTTTGGACTGCGAGTGTGTGAGGACATGAAAAAGGATTGTAAAAGCAGTTGTGTTTCAGATGACAGAACAGCTGCATTAAAGTTCGAGTTTGCATGTTCTCCCTGTGTCTGTGTAGATCACCTCGGAGTATTGGAATTTTGAATTAAACGTTGTCCTCTGCTGTTGTGGGACCGTCCTACTGTTCATAAGTATTGTTCTGAAATGGGGATTAGACGGTTGATCAATGAGGTCACAATATTAGACGAATGTAAGAACAAAAAAAAAAGATAATAATCGTGAGAATCGTAAGCAGCAACAATGAGTAATTTCAGTTCAATACATACAGCAAAAACTGTGTGTAAAGTACTTTTTTTTTTATCTAGCCGTTTATGTGATGACAGCATTACTTTTTCATTCAGAACGTTTTGATTTCGTAAAGCTCGACTTGTGAAGAAAGCAAATTAAGCATTTCAGTGTTGTTCGGTCGCAGAGCCATAAACGGTGAATAATAGTTTTTTTTAATAATGTCTCACAATAATTAGAACATGTTGATCTTGAGATAATATCCTTTAGACTGAAATATGTAAAGCGCTACAAATTATTTTCAATATCAACATCCCACTTGGCTTCAGCTGGGACATAAAACGCCTGAAAAGAGGCAATGGATGGATACTTTTGGAATGTATTATCCTTTTTAAAATTTTTCTTTTTTTTTTTCTTTTTACCATTTTCAGGCAATATTATGTTAATCCAACAGAAATGTGGTTACAAAAAAATGTCTTTAAATGTCTTAGTTGAGATTAAGTAGCAGGCAAATATAAAAGGAGTAAAAATGACCTAGAAGTGCAGAAATATCACCTGTTTTTTACCATTTTCGGTTTTGATCATCTCTTTTTGCTGCATTTTTATTACGAATGATGCATTAAAACAAACAATTACCATACCCTCGAAACAACATCAAAGACATTCTCTATATTACGGGAGAATAACTTTCTCAGCCATCTTGAAAATAGACAAACATTGGCGGGGCTTGGTCGACTACGCCAAACATTACATTATCTCGCCGCCGATCCTTTTTTTTTGTCCCCTCTGTGTTATTTTTTGCCCTTCAATGTCAGAAACGTGTCCACAGCGCAGTCTCCGGCGGTCCACTCTCGCAATTTTGAGCCAGGATCCAGGCCAGGAGCACGTGAATGTTTTAGGCTTACTAAGACACAAAGAGAACATGCAAACTACGCACAGAAAGGCCCCACCCAGCTCGTAAACTAAACTCGGGAGCTTGTTGCCGATTCGGATTCAGACGACTTTATTAATCCCACAGGGGGCAATTGGTTCGAGCGGTACAAAGCACATGGAGAACAAGCAAACATACAGTATAAAAACACATTATGGAGAGTTTGAGATCAGTAAATGGCACCTAACATCTACCATAGAGACAAGACGGCCCTTACGTCTGACAAAATGCATAGTACACCCTTTTGTCTTCCGTGTGTCCACAGCTTGCTTCCTGGACTCCATGGCGACTTTGGGTCTCGCCGCTTACGGTTACGGCATTCGTTACGAGTACGGCATTTTCAACCAGAAGATCAAAGACGGCTGGCAGGTACGTTAAGGTTACGCTACACTTTGTTGTCCCCGTGTCCGCATTTGACCCGCCCTCCAATGTCGCTGCGTGCGAGGGGCCATGGGGGTCGCCAGGTTCGCTTCTTTATAGGCACTTTGGGCGTCTTCTGTTGGAAAAGTCGCTTTGTGAATCTGGAGAGCGGCACGTTTATGTCATAAAACAAGTGATTTTTTTAGCTTTTTTCCGGTCTGTTTCACAATAACAGACCTAGTAATAGTGATTAACTGCAGATAATTAACGTTTTAAAGCCGTTATTGTTGTTGAATGTGCTATTGAACACATGCGCGTCTCGTTAGCAACGCACAATAACTTGTTTGAGCTTGGTTTGGACAGGACTTCCGTAGCTGCAGGATTTAAATTAGAGGTGGAAGCTAAATCCTCTGCTTTTTCTCGTACTGGTCAGTTGAACTAGTCCAAAGTAGACGTGAACTGGGTCAAAATGCATCGGCGTGTAATGATTAACTCTTTAAGTCGGCGGTCAGCTCTTTGGTCGCTGTGTTGGGGCCAATGCAATGCTCGGACATGCGTGCATACATTGTGTTTCCCTTTTGATGAGCGATAAAAGGGGTCGTTGCCCTTTTGAATCCAGCTGGTTGTTTGCAGTTCATATCCGCAGAGCAAACATGAACGATTGGGTAGAGTTTGACCCACTTTGAAAACCGTAAAGGGACGAGAACAAGATTGTAGTGGTCGAGACCGGTGCGTGACAAGTCTGTCGGTCAAATTATGTGGCGACCCCAAAAGTGCGGTGGTTAGCTTTTGTAGTCGCTAATGGAGAATAGAAAAGTACAACTGTTGAAGTGCAGTAAACTGTAAACAATACCTTTTTTATGTCGGGACAATCTCATAAACACTTCTACATGAACCATATCATGAAGAAATCGAGAAACATTAACACGTTGCTATAATGAGTAGATGTTAATTATTTGACCCTCTACAGCTCATATTAATGTAGGCGTGCAACATTTTTCCCACTTCTCAAAAGAAACACACAAGAAAACGGAACCCTAGTCAATCATTTATGGAACAATAAGTTGATATATTTAGAGATGTTACTGTGTTTTGTCTTATCAGCTGATTTACTTACTTACTTTTTAAAATAAATGTATAATTCATGTTCATTCAGGTTCATTCGGGCACAACAGTGTGATAAAAGTTTTACCAGTATTGACCCATATGCATTACTTAAATGTTTTGCCTGCTTGATGAAAGATGTTCCCTTTATGCCATTCGATGCCGGTCTCTATATCTTCTGAAATGGAAAAGGTCTTGGTGAAGAGGTGCTACTCGACGTCTGATAAAGGTCATCTCGCGACCCTGACTTGTACCCCAGATGCCCCTCGTCTGCCTGGACGAACTCCCTCGATGGAGCCACTTTCTGTTGGATATCTGAGTTGAATGGAATAAATGCCTTGACCGCAGACTAAACTCTTCCTGGTTTGTAGGTAGAGGAAGCAGATGATTGGCTGAGGCATGGAAACCCGTGGGAGAAAGCCCGTCCTGAGTACATGTTACCGGTCCATTTCTACGGCCGCGTGGACGAGACCAAAGAGGGCTCCAGATGGGTCGACACGCAGGTACTGTATACACTGGAGCACTGATTACTCCTTCAAAAACAAATATAAGTACTCCTCTGTCTTTATTAGTGTCTTGAAAACTTTTGAAATGTATTAAAATCCTTTCTTTGTGTTGAAAACTAATACCATAATAATACTGTATAGACTCTACTGCAGTGCCCTCTTCTGTCCCGTAGGTGGTGCTGGCCATGCCCTACGACACGCCCATACCTGGATATCAGAACAACACTGTGAACACCATGAGGCTTTGGTCGGCGCGAGCTCCAAACGACTTCAACCTCAGGGACTGTGAGTTGGAACGCGTTTTGAGCGTTCGAGTCGCCAACGGAAACGGCAAAAGTGATCGAAATGTCTCCGTTACCAGTCAAAAGTCTCTGTTTCTCTGGGGTTTTTTTTTTAGACTTTGTAAAGTTTGTAAACGAATACATTCTCAATTCAAGAATGGAGGCAAAAGTGAAGTGGAACATAATGTGATTTCAGTGGAGAAATTGCTTGGATTTAGCCACATTTTCAATTTTTTTAATGAAAATAATTTTTAATTATGGCAAAAACACACTTTTTTTTAGTTTTATAGTTTTAATTTAATTTTTTGTTATAGTTTTTTTTAATAAATATTGACCCCACAAGATTATTATTTTACCTACAATTACAGTACATATTTTAGCACAAATTAAACTTTTGTGAAGCTCGTATACAAATTCAAGGCTACACCATGTTATTTTTTTATTTTTCGAATCTTTTTAACAGAATATCAAACTCAAACGTGTTTTCATGGGTCAATATTTATTTTTTCTTATCTTTTATTTGCGCTAGAGGTGAAGTTTCTGTTATTTTTTCATAGTATGATAAGAAATGAGCTGTGGAGAGTTGAATAAGCAACTTGAACAACTCGACTAAAAGACATTAAGATACATGAGTGTTCACCGGGATTAACAAGACTCTGGTTAGTTAGTCGTTTCAATATCGTCGCCATGGTTTCTGTAGCAAATTGCTCACTCGCAGACATTTGTTATTGAGACGTGTCGAGCTGTAGACACCTTCAGACTCGCCCCGAGAAGAAGAGGAAACCGCACGCAATAACCTCTCTTGCTTTAACAATTGCAACACGCACTGAGCAATAACGCATTTCAGTATCAATATTTGGCTTTTTTCCGATTCCCACCAGAGCTGAACCCGGACTATATCAGGGTCGGACTATATTAGGGCTGAACGCGGTCTGAAATGAGACTGAACCATAGATAAGGCAGTTCTGAATGACGATTGACCAAAAAGGAGGTCGAAAACATGGATTAATTTGTCTCTAAATAAAAACACATACTCAACAGTTGCATTTATAGCTGCTTTTTTTTTGTTTGTTTTCTTTATTTCATCTTTAGTTAACGTTGGAGATTACATCCAGGCCGTTTTGGACAGGAATCTGGCAGAAAACATCTCCCGAGTCCTTTACCCCAATGACAATGTGAGTCGTGACGGGGGGTTTTGAATTCACACCATGTTGAAATGAGCCTGATGCGTGTTTTAATAATAATAATAATAATAATAATAATAATAATAATGCATTTGTTTTGTTCTGGCTACGCTGCTAAAAATAATGTGAATTCATCATGTTTATCTTGATGTCTCCATTTTAGATTCATCTACTTTTTGGATCTAGATGATGTATATATTTACGTATAAATGTATTTCCAAATGAGTCACAAAAAAAAGCTCATGAATTATAAATGATCCTAATGAACATACAGTGATTTAAGCATGATTCAGGTTTAGTAACTACTTAACTAAAGGTACTGTAAGTGTAGTTATTATAAAGTGTTACCAATAAATCGTTTGCCGTTCTGCAGTTCTTTGAGGGAAAGGAGCTGCGTCTGAAGCAGGAGTACTTTGTGGTGGCCGCCACTCTTCAGGACATCATCAGGCGATTCAAAACCACCAAGAAAGGAGCCCCCCGACGGACCTCCTTCCAGAGCTTTCCGGACAAAGTGAGATTCGGAGCCGCTCTCAAACCGAAATGGTCCCGTTTATAGACAGCCGTTCGAAAACGTCCGATCCAGTATTTCCCGTTATTTATTTAACCAGGTAAAGCGTTAGTAAATGTCTTTGTTGCTCCAGGTGGCGATCCAGCTGAACGACACTCACCCGGCCATGGCTATCCCAGAGCTCATGAGGATCTTTGTGGACATAGAGAAGCTCGATTGGGACGTGGTCAGTTTTGAATATTTGTCAGCGCTGTCTGTAGCGGCGTCCATCTGTTAGTACTTTTACCTCCAAAAAACGCGCCGGTCTGGTCGGTCCATTGCGTCTCAGTGCTCATCCCTCATCATTTTGTTGTTGAGCTTGAACTAAACTAGTACTAATAAAAGTCTTTATACAAACATCTGCCCTGAGAAGGGATTAAATATTAAAGTAGTAGAAGTGGTAAAAATGTGAAGATAAGAGCTGCACACGTTCCATTTTAAAATTACTTGAAGGCGCTTGTGCCTGAACAATATGAAAAACAATACTTTTATTTTTAATTTTAAACTCTTTACAGCTCCACACGTATCGCTCACTTACTTTAATGCGGTCAGAGTTTCCGAAATATTCACCGCGATGAGTTTAAAGGCGCTTCTCACAACTCTCTGAGCCCAACAGTTAGCATGCTAACACACATTATCATGCTAACACACACTATCATGCTAACGGCGCACTTCCTGCATCGCGGAGAATAAAACGCTCTGTAAATAGACTCAGAGAAAGCGCCGTGGTCTCGTTTTGACACAAACGGATGCTTTTACGATGCGTCTGTGCTGAGGCAAAACACTTTATTTACTTTATTACATGAAAAACTATCAGGTACCGGCTCTTTAAGTACTGTTATTCACTGGCGTTTAACACAGTTTGAATAGATGTCATGGTTTATATTTGAAACTTATTGCATCATATTTACTGTTTAAATGTATATGTTTTGTGAGACTAAACCTCTGAAGCATTATGTTTGTTTTTATGCTGTATGAAGAAGTGTGATTGATTGATTTTTTTGAAACTTGTCCTTTCCCCTCGAGGCCTGGGACTTGACTCGGAGGACGTTTGCCTACACCAACCACACGGTTCTGCCCGAGGCGCTGGAACGGTGGCCCGTCAGACTCATGGAGACCCTTCTGCCCCGACACCTCCAGATCATCTACCAGATCAACCAGAAGCACCTGGACGTGAGTCAGTAAAAGGATGCGGTCGAGTTCAGGATCTAATAGAATGAACTGGATTATTTTTTATAGTTTTAAACTGCATTAAAGCATCCAAGTACCCAACTTTTTCTCATAAAAGAGTAAATTCCGTCTCTCCAATTGCGCGTAATGTAAAAGGCAAATACTCGGGTAAAAATCAGACCACAACACGCCGTCTGTCACCGAATTAGAAAGTGCCTTATCTGTTAATCTTTCTTTTTAGATTATTGAAAACCTCGCTTCCTCCTTTCATGAATTACATTTAAAAAGTGCCTTTCGACCGGCTCTCCACAAGGGTGTGTTTTGTCTCCAGTTTTGTACATTTTGCAACATACCTTTTTTTTTTCCATTTAATTATTATATTGACTAATGTTGCATTTTGTGAGAGGTTTGTGTGGGATGCTATGTCTGATTTCACTGCAGAAAAAAAGACTCTAAAAGGGTGAAAATAAAGTAACCTTGAACTTCAGGTACTTCAGCTTTAATTAAACGTTTGTCTCGTTTGTGTTCATCAAATTTAAGAGTAATAAATTCAAAGTTCAAGTGCTTTTTGGAATTGACGTATTTTAGTGCAAAACCTCTCTAAAATGTGCAGTTATTGGTTTTTTTCTCAGTATAAATCAGTGTTGTACAACCTTTTTGAAGACAAAAGTTTGACGTTTGTCGTTGCAGAATATCGCGGCTCTGTTCCCCGACGACATGGACAAGCTGCGTCAGATGTCGCTGATCGAGGAGGACGGAGAGAAACGGGTGAACATGGCCCATCTCTGCATCGTGGGCTCTCACGCGGTCAACGGAGTGGCCCAGATACACTCCAACATCATCAAGACTCAGACGTAAGAAAACGCAAACTACGACCGCTGATTTTTCCGACAAACGTTGAAATTGCGATTCAAATTTGCGTTTTTATGTGTTATTAGTTGGATTCTTTTCAAAGTTCATATTTCAAACATGTTCAGGAGCTTTTGACATTTGAGAAAAGATTAAAGTATGACCTAGAGGTGGGCAATAATTAATATCTGAGTATCCTGAAAACGATATTTAGACGTAATTGTGTCTTTTTAGTTGAGGTTTAATTCTCAGACAAATGTGAAACGTTTGTAAAATAAATTGCAAAAATGCAGAAATATCTCCTTTTTATACCTTTTTTTACTTTTCCAATTTTTTTAATTTATTTTCTCATTTTGTAGCATTTTTTTTCCTATAAATGACATACTCTATATTCAAATTTGGCATGACTTCAAACCAACATCCACGATATTATTCAAATTTTAATCTATTGAACGTCTACAGTTTGAATTGGAAAACAAATACAATGACTAAAACATTTCCAAAACATGTTTAGCAGGTTTTACACACAATAAGACGGGACATTTTGTCACTTTTAAAGAACTCCAACAACTACAGCCTTTGCACAATTTGTATCGCTCAGTTAAAATTAATCAACATACATTTTCCGTCAGATTCTATCATTTTAATGAAATGGAGCCAGAGAAATTTCAGAATAAGACGAACGGCATCACGCCCCGTCGCTGGCTGCTCGTCTGCAACACTGGCCTGGTGGACGTCATCGCCGAGGTGAGGACGAGAAGCGTTTCATCGCTTTGCGTTTACGAGTTGCGTTCTATAAAATAAACTCGCCTCGCGTTCGTCCCTCAGATGATCGGCGAGGACTTCGTGACCAACCTGAGCGAGCTGAGGAAACTGAACGACTTTGTGGACGATAAACAGTTTCTCCAAAGCGTCATGAAGGTCAAACAGGTGAGACGCCAAACATGTTGTTGAGGTTAGGTCGTCGTGGTCATATTTTGATCGTCGTTATCTGGACTATAAAGGCTTTTAAACACATGCATAACGACTTTTTAGAACAAAGAGAGTGGCATTATTAGATTAAAATTCTGTTGCCGCCCTAGTTCAGATGCTTTTGTGTATAGTTTTAATGAAACAAAATGTAATCTCATTGTTATCATAAAGTAAATGTTGTGTATGAGTAATTTCTGTCTTTTCATACACTCATTTCCCGTACAAATTACCGGTACTCTACTCTTGCAACTACTATATTACGGAACAACAGAAACTCAAGACTCAATGTTGAGATGATGGCATGCAAGACGTATGACTTCTGGGTTCTCGGTTGACAGGAAAACAAGCTGAAGTTCGGCCAGTACCTGGAGGGAGAGTACGGCGTGAAGATCAACCCGGCGTCCATCTTCGACGTCCACGTGAAGAGGATCCACGAGTACAAGAGACAAGTGCTCAACTGTCTGCACATCATCCACCTCTACAACAGTAAGTGGTCCTGGAGATGCTACGGCTAATGCGACTGCTAATGCTGCGGATACTGATAATGCTACTGACAATGCTAGCTCTAACGCTACTGCTAATGATACTGATAATGCTACTGCTAATGCTGCGGATACTGATAATGCTAATGCTGCTGCTACGGCTACTCCAACAGCTACTGCTACTGCTACGGCTACTGTTACTGCTAATGCTAATGCTACTGATACTGCTACGGCTACTGTTAATGCTACTGCTAATGCTGCGGCTACTGATAATGCTACTGATAATGCTAACTCTAACGCTACTGCTAATGCTACTGCTACGGCTAATGCTACTAATACTGCTATGGCTACTGCTACTGCAAAGGCTACTGCAACGGCTACTGATACTGCTAATGCTACGGCTACTGCTACTGATACTGCTAATGCTACTGATACTGCTACGGCTAATGCTACGGCTACGGCTACTGATACATCAACGGCTACTGATACGGCTACAACTAATGCTATGGCTACTGGTACAGCTACAACTAATGCTACGGCTAATGCTACTGATACTACTACGGCTACTAGGGATGTTCAAGATCATTCGGTTATTCAGGTCCCAATGTTACCGTAAAAACCGAAAAAATTCTAATCATGACAATTTTTGAAGCCAAATGAAGTCTTTTTAAATCAGTTTGTCGTATAAAAAATAGTGTTTTTTTTTTTTTATCTAGCCGTTCATGTCACATGATTAACTTTACGTTTGTCATTCAGAAAATTCGATGTCATAAAACCGGCCACACACTTGAGCAGTAGTAACGGGAATGAAAAGAAAGAAAATGTCATGTTTTTTTCTCACATTAATTGTAAAACTATATAATTGGATATTACCACATCCCTGTTGCTGCTACTACTACGTCTATTGTTACTTCTACTACTACCATACTTCAAAATAATAGCATTCAAGTTACTACCACCACTACCACTATACTTTTAAACTAAAGGAATTTTAGAACTGTCCCCAAGGGTAAATTCTTCTTCACAAACACAGAACTTGTTTGAGTCAGCTGACTTATTTGTTGTCACATGCTGAAGCCGTGACACACGCTGTTGCCTCTCCGCTCTTAGATAATCATGGAAAAACAGAGCAGAAAACTGAACACGAAAAGAGCTTGATACTTGCAGAAGACAGAAGTTCTGGGCGTCGATCCTTATCTCCGGCTTTTGTGGACATTTCCATCTTCTGCTCCTCGTCCACAAGCCCTCTGCACCGGGCGAGACCTCAAAGCTTTCAAGGGCACGGACTTTGTGTCTGATCCTGATCCCCATGAGTGCCAATAAGTGGAGACTGTTAATTAGGACTGCCCATCACTAACGAGTAGTCGACTAGTCAAACGATACGATTATTTATTGTATATGTAAGACATTTTAGCTTTATTATCAACTGAATAACGGTTAAATATGGTGACTGAAGACCTCGAGATGGAGAATACTTACAAATAAAGTGTATTATTGATGAAACATTTGCATTTTTTAATACTTTTTGACCTCTTTTGAGATGTTTTTTTTTCTATATTTGACATTTTGCTTTAATAATGCAGATTTACTAGTGTTGTTCTTGCTGTTTGTGTAAAAAGCCACACTGTTTTTTTTTCTTTCTCAAATTTAACGCAACCTTGGAGCCACAGAAGTAGAAAGTTCCTGTTGCATGTCTGAGCGAAGTTTTGTAATGGTTTGGTCTCGCCTCGAAATGTGCCCACCGCAAGTCTCAACAGCGCCTTCAAAGCAGAACTCCGCCTTTTTCAAATGGAGCTGGAAAATGTACATCTGGGAGTTTAAAAGTTTTACTCTGCATTTTTGATTAACCCTTTCGTGTATTTGAGAGGAGTGTTTGTTGGCGTTTGTTTGAGGAATGGGCAGCTTTTTTTTTTTTTTTTTAACATGCAGAATTATATTTGGGGTAGATTTCATGAGAATAATCCCATGAATACAGTGATGTTTGTGTTTGACCAAAGAAAAATAAACTTGCCAAAATTCTCAGTATGTTTTCGTGTCACATCAAAGTCAACAGACCTAATTTATAATGTTTATCTCCATTTGTGTAGTAGTTTTATAGTTAAATCAAGCGTAGTGTTCTGAATTCAAGCTGTGTGTAGCTAGTTTTACATTGCGTTGCTAAATCCTAAACTGGTTATTGACTTCTTGTTCTGCAGAAATCCGGATGAACCCTTCTGCTCCCTTCACCCCTCGGACTGTGATCATCGGGGGAAAGGTACGAGCAAACACTGGGGGGGGGGGGGGGACACTTCATACGCCTCGTCCTATGTTTGAACTACTGGTCAAAAAACACAGAAATGCCTTTGGATTCATGATAGATGCATTGCTTTCACGTATATTATAAAACACGAAACAAACCGCAAATATTCCCACAACTTCAACTGTAAAACTTCAAAAAAATAATACTAATTCCACTGCAGCGACAGTGGAGCTCAAAAGTCTGACCCACTTGGAAGCCCACCGCTGTTCCAGAAGTAAAGTAGCCATTCATTTTCCCATTTCAGTTTAAAGGCGCGAACCAGCTAACCATAACGCAGTTTTCGGTCCAAAAAAACAAAATGTCTTTAATTTTTAAACATAATACAACAAAAGCTTACATAAAACAAACTGACCTATGTAAAGAAAGGAAAAAAGAAAAATTAACAATATATGCACCCTTTAAAGAAAAAAAAAATACTATTAATAAAAAATAGATTAAAATAAATAATAATAATAATAATAATAATAATAATAATAATAATAATAATAATAATAATATTTTTTTGAAAAAGCAGAGCTGGGAAGGACCATAGGATAAGTAAAGTAGTAGTAGTTGTAAATTAGCAGGTAATGACGTAGTAATGAGTCCTATTTTGTCCATTGTTTGTTGAATTTGTCTATTTTCAAGTTGAAAACACATTTAAAACGTCCAGTTTAGCTAAACGTTTGAACTTGGCGCTGTAAAACGTTTCTGATAATGGTCCTGTGGTGTTTGTGGTGAAGTCTACGGGAAATTGAATGGGAAATGTACTTGGGTTTTCACTATTACTACTATTCCTACAATTACTACTGCTACTATAACTGTAACCCATAAATAAACTACTCGAGTGCCTTTACCATTACAGCTACCTCTATCCTACTCCGCCCTGTATGCAACCTTGAGTCCACTTGTTTTGCCACTCTGTAACTAGCATTTCTCTGTCGCCCCCTGCAGGCGGCCCCCGGGTACCACATGGCAAAGATGATCATCAAACTCATCACTTCCGTGGCTGATGTGGTGAACCATGATCCGCTGGTGGGAGACAAACTGAAGGTGATCTTCCTGGAGAACTACAGAGTGTCTCTGGCCGAGAAAGGTAAAAGTCAAAATCTTGATCTGATAATTAAACTAATGTAAACATGTCAATCTACTGAAAATCAACATTCATATTGTGGAATGGTTTAGATGAATTGACTAAAGGGCGGCAGCGGTTCAGTGGTTGATCATTTGAGCAAGGCACTTTAACCATCTTGCCTCATGTACGAATGTGTGTCCTTGTTTCTGCATCATATATAGTGTTCGAAGAGGCACTTATTGTGTAAAATAGAACAACTAGAACATGACATGAGAAAAGGAATAAAATAAAATTAAATTAAAAAAAAAATAATAGAAAAAAAGTACAAAAATCTTGACCATGTTTGGCATACATTGATCAATATATTTTTACCTGGCAACTAGGTCAATTTTTTAATTAAGGGAGAAGGTCACTTTCTCCATCGTGTATGTGTTGTGCCGAGTCCCCCATCAGTCTGTTCTCCCCCGCCGTCAAACATCTTTTTTTTCCCCTGTTGCCAATTGTACTTTCCAACTGTATCTGTTTACTATGTCCATCGCAGGAGTTTGGTGTCCCACAGGCTTAGTTTTAAAGACCGGCGGAGCATTGTGTAGCACAGTGCTATTCAACATTATTTTTCCGAGGGCCAAAGCTTCTGGGCCGGAGGTGCACAACACGTACTACAGTAACAACATTTTGGGTCGCACAAAATATCCCCAACACTGATTCAATAAATTAAGTAGTTTATACAATCCAACATCTGCTGATTGATTCGATTTGTGTGAGAAATAATATTCAAAATGTTTCACCAACATTGCTTTGCTAAATTGCCCAACTAGGACTGAACCAGAATTAAACTAGGACTAGACTAGGACCAACCAGGTCTGAACCAGGACTAACCCAGAATCAAAACAAGTCGAAAGCAGAATCAAAACAGGACTAAACCCAAGTCCAAATCAGGTCTAAACTAGTTCTAACCCAGAATTAAACCAGTAAACAAGTGATATGGCTCGTGGGCAGGATTAAACTGCTTGGCGGGCCTGATTTGGCCCCTGGGCCTGATGTTGAATAGCCCTGGTATGTAGCAAAACAGAATTCCTTCCAAACATGAGATTTTTGCGCTCCTCCACCTTTTTGAAGTTGCTCATGACTCCAAATACTTGACCGATGCGATGTCAAGTTCCTCGTGAAGTTGTATTAGTCTGGCTTCTGTGTGGTGCATCGTGGAACTCTTTTTAACGTACCGCGTAAAGCCCACCCTTGACGCGTGCACTCGCTCCCCCCCCCCCGCTCGCTCCCGCAGTGATCCCGGCCACGGACCTGTCGGAGCAGATCTCCACCGCGGGCACAGAGGCCTCGGGCACCGGGAACATGAAGTTTATGCTGAACGGAGCGCTGACCATCGGCACCATGGACGGCGCCAACGTGGAGATGGCGGAGGAGGCCGGGGAGGAGAACATGTTCATTTTCGGCATGACGGTGGAGGAGGTGCAGGAGCTCGACGAGGACGGGTGAGGAAAACTACAACTTTTACTACTACTACTACTACTACTACTACTACTACTACTACTACTACTACTACTGTACGGTATATTTTTATTTGTGTAAAGTGAAATGATCATTATTAGGTTAATCGATAAGCGTGATTATTCAGGTTTCCATTTTTAAAAGCGTGTTAAATGTATTTTTTTAATAAAGTTTATAGTTCATAGTAATGCAGATGGATACTTGAGCTTGACATTATTCATATTTAATTTATAATCAATGCAAATTAACAATACCAGATAGATTCAAACACAAACTCTTTGATTAGATTTAGCAAACGAGGTCCAGGGGTTTTTCTAGAGGCTGCTTTTCCGTTGATCATTCTAAAACTTTGGGAAAAATAAGAATGAAATGTAGTTGTTGTTTCTCTCCAGTAATGGTGTTGTGTGTCGTCAGGTATGATGCCATGTCCTACTACGAGAAGATTCCGATTCTCAAGCAGGTGATGGACCAGATCACCAACGGGTTCTTCAGCCCCAAAAACCCACACATGTTCAAGGACCTCACGGACATGCTCTTCAACCACGACCGGTGAGACTGGTGCCGCTACTGCTGCTAATGCTAATGCTGCTGCTAATGCTGCTACTGCTGCTAATGCTGCTGCTACTGCTGCTACTGCTGCTACTGCTGCTACTGCTGCTAATGCTGCTAATGCTGCTAATGCTGCTACTGCTGCTACTGCTGCTACTGCTGCTGCTGCTACTGCTGCTACTGCTGCTAATGCTGCTGCTGCTACTGCTGCTACTGCTGCTAATGCTGCTAATGCTGCTAATGCTGCTGCTGCTGCTGCTAATGCTAATGCTGCTGCTGCTAATGTAATGCTAATGCTGCTGCTGCTGCTGCTATACTGCTGCTAATGCTGCTACTGCTGCTACTGCTGCTAATGCTGCTAATGCTGCTACTAGCTGCTAATGCTGCTACTGCTGCTGCTGCTGCTAATGCTAATGCTGCTGCTGCTAATGCTAATGCTGCTGCTACTGCTGCTACTGCTGCTACTGCTGCTACTGCCACTGCTGCTAATGCTGCTGCTGCTACTGCTAATGCTGCTACTGCTACTGCTGCTACTACTGCTAATGCTAATGCTGCTAATGCTGCTGCTGCTAATATTGCGAATGATACTACTGCTGCTACTACTGGTACTGCTAATGCTGCTAATGCCGCTACTGCTAATATTGCAGCAGCTGCTGCTGCTTCTACTACTGATACTGCTGCTACTGATACTAACTTCTCCAACTACTACTTCTCCAACTACTACTTCCCCAACTACTACTTCTCCAACTACTACTTCTCCAACTAACTACTTCTCCAACTACTAACTTCTCCCAACTACTACTTTCTCCAACTACTACTTCTCCAACTACTACTTCCACTACTACTTCCAACACTACTACTTCTTCCCAACTACTACTTCCCTCCAACTAATCTTTACTACATACTTTCCCCAACTACTACTTCCCCAACTACTACTTCCCCAACTACTACTTCCCCAACTACTACTTCCCCAACTACTACTTCCCCAACTACTACTTCCCCAACTACTACTTCCCCAACTACTACTTCTCCAACTACTACTTCTCCAACTACTACTTCCCCAACTACTACTTCTCCAATTGCTACTTCCCCAACTGCTACTTCTCCAACTACTACTTCTCCAACTACTACTTCTCCAACTACTACTTCCCCAACTACTACTTCCCCAACTACTACTTCTCCAACTCTATTACTCCTACTACTGCTGCTACTCGCTTATGATCTACTCATTTTGTCCTTTTCAGATTCAAAGTATTCGCTGACTTCGAGGAGTACATAAAATGCCAGGAGAGAGTCAGCAAACTGTTCCAGGTAACGTTATATTACACTATATCTTAATACAAAGTGAGAATACATAATAGTATATAATAATACATGGGTAAGTAAGGCGTTATTATCAAGTTTTGCGCGTCTGCTAAACTGCAAATATTCTAACATCAGGCCAAACTAAATGTTTTTTTACCGACAACGTTTTTTTAAATTTGTTTTATTCGAATGAGTGCATTTTAATAATGTGTCAGCGAACAGCTTAAAAATGTAGGCTACGTCTGAGACGGTACAGAGAAAATGGACTCTTTGCAGTAAAGCATCTTTGGGGACATTGTGTTCATTTGAATTTAAATAACATCATAATTAAATATTTTGTCCCGAGTTTTGCTGATTTAAAAGTAATTAAAACAAAAATACCAAGACTAATTTTCATTTTCGTCAACTAAAACGTCCAAGTATGTTTCCAATCCAACTTTATTCATACAGCACCTTAACAACAACAAAGTCAACCAAAGTGCTTAACCCCCAAATGCACTTAAGACGATGTAAAATAACAGAAAATAACAAACATTTAAAAAAACTAAAGTCGCGTTACAACTTGTGTTTAAAAGCCAGCGAGAAAAAGTGCGTTTTTATCGAAGACAGTCCAGAGTTTTGGTTCCCTGACAAGCGGATTGACCAATCAGAGAGGCGCATATGTGTCTAAACAAACATAGAGGCTTACGAGGAAAAAAATGTAACGAAAATACCACGAAACGAGTCAACAAGCGACGCATTAAATCTGAGGTCAATTAAGTTATATATTTTGTTCTGAATTTATTTGAGAGGAAACGTCTCCCGCATTTGAGAGACACGTGACACAAATTAACGCCAGCGGTTGGACCGGTCCGTGCTTGGGGAGCTTTTTGTCGCCCCCTTGTGGTCGATTACAGCCCCTTCTGCATTTGGACAGAATGTAGGAGGGACTGACCGAAACTAATCGGCCTCTTTGTTCTTGGGGACGACGAGTAAAGATGGGCGCGTCGACCTGAGAGAACGTGCGGCAGGTCGGACAGATGCGGGGGGACATTTCCAAACGAATACGATAGTTTTTAAGATCAATGCGAGACGAAAAACGGTGCAAAGACGTTAAGACCGTTCATGGACTCAAAAGTATTGATATTTTCTCTGTCCGATTACATTAAAATCTGTTTCATGATTTTATGAGTTTAAAGTGCCGTATGACAGATTTTTACGATTTTCTAATTTTGACTCTATTTGGTGTATTTATACCTGTTGCACATATAGATGATAGTTTTACACCAATCGAGTAGATATTTGTGGAGAAAACGTTGAAAAATCGATAGAAAATGACAGGAAGTGACATCACACCAGGGACACTCATTCCAGTCAAAGTTTATGCAGAATTTACAACAACTTTTTGACTCTCTAAACATGAATTCAACTAAATAAATTCGCTCTCATATATTTTTATTTGTCAAATAAAAAAAATTATGACATTAGATGAGTTTCTGTCCGGTGGTAGCTGGGTAATTTCCTTGTGTGATGTCATCAATTACAAAAAGTGAAATTATAAACCTAAAAAATTTGCTATTCTGTGATAATTCTTTCTTTTTTTTTCTTTTTCTTTTTTTTTTTTTTACTTTAAAAATTCAAAATATATTTATCTTAACTGCATTTTAGTTTAATGAGTCGTCCGGCCTGTAGGTGGCACTTTAAGCTACATTCGATCTGCTCTTCTCTTCCCAGGACCCGGTGGAGTGGACCAAGATGGTGGTCCGAAACATCGCGGCCTCGGGGAAGTTCTCCAGCGACCGGACGATCGCGGAGTACGCCCGCGATATTTGGGACGTGGAGCCGAGCAACATCAAGATCCCGCCCCCGAGCGAGCCCCTGCGGGTCGACACCCTCACCAGTTAGAGCCCACGTTTCACACCGTTTATGAACGCGTTTTAACCACGCCATGTGACTGTTCCACACGGCAAACATAAGCACCGTCGCCGTAGCAAATAACGACTCAGAATGTCGTCTCATGTTGTGTTTTGAGTCATGAAAAGTGCTCAAAATGGCGGCAATAAAAGGGGAATCTGAATCCAGGAATAGTTTAATATCGAGTCGAAAAGCGGGTTAAAATTTAATGGTAGAATCTGCGAGTAAATGGTTAAAAATGCAGATGTTTTGACCTGGTTTATGTTTAATATCTCCATAATTAACCAAACACATCATCTCCGACAATTCCATTATTTTTTCACTTTAGTATTAAAAATCCTTGTCATCTGCTGGAATTATGTATTTTCTTTCAAACGCAGTGAATTTTTGATTCGTTCTAGGTATTTGTCATAATTTCGGACAGAGGACAGGGGCCTCGAGTATAACCCAAAAATAGATTTGCTGTTTTTAAAGAAATATCCCCAAACTTATGACCCACAAATGTCGAACTATCATTATCTGTTAAGACTCGTCATGCACTGGACAAATACTCGTCATACACTGGACAAATGTACAATCTTGAATGAGACAATAATATTGAAAAATGATTGATACAAGTAGTATTCATCTTGATTAGAGTCGATTTTGTCTTGCTTGGAGTAAGATTTGTACGTTTTGTTCTCATTTCAAGTTAAAACGCTTGTCTTTTTTCTTATTTTGAGTAAAACTAGATATTTCCTGCTCGTTCCATTGGCAATTGGACATTACGGCCATCAAAATATACTCAAAACAAGATTGATCATGCACTAACTTATTATCTTAATTTAGATGGTCATTTCTTCCAGTTTATTATGTTACTTTTGAACCATAAACCAGGGCAACAAATCTGCATTCTGACTGTTAAACTACTTACATTACATATAATAATTAGTTTTGCTATGGCGCTGCTTTTTCCATCTGGATTTGAGACGTTTTGACCAGTTTATTTCTTTAGAACGGAACTGGTCAAAACTGCTTGAATAATACATTTTTGGGATTCTAAATACCTGTTGTTGTTGTTGTTGTTGTTGTTGTTTCTTTTTTTTTCCTTTCTTTTTTTTACAGTAAATACAACGGCGTTTGAGATTTGAATAAAGAACCATTTTAAATAATCCTCTTTTCTTTTTTGAGCGTTTTGTTGTTGTTGTTGTTGTTGCTGTTGTTGTTGTTTTCCTAACCTTAAGGGAAGGAAATGAATAATTTTCTAAAATAAAATTGAATTATTCAATACAAATTTATTAGTACAATTAGTGTATGAGAATGAAAGTAAGATTATTAAGATTATTTAAATGATTCTTGATAAGTAAAATTAACTTCACTTATTTCAAGGACATTTTTTACCTAAAACAAGTGTATTTTTTCTAGGTTTAAGGTGGTGCATTGGTCACACACAAAAGCAGTGCAAAACTAACTTTAATGTATTTTATTTTTAAAAGTACTAAACGATCAAAGAAAGACAAAGGCAAATGTATTTGTAGAGCACAATTCATACACAAGACAATTCAAAGTGCTTCACACAACAGGAAAAAAGAAATGCGTTAAAATCACAAAGACATGGCAGAAATCACAAAACAGTTTAAGACATAAAAGAAGAGTGCAAAGAAAGGTCAGTCATATGTCCTGACTCTGGCACCAGCAGGAGGCCGGTCCATGTTTAGTCCTGACTCTGGCACCAGCAGGAGGCCGGTCCATGTTAGTCCTGACTCTGGCACCAGCAGGAGGCCGGGTCCATGTTTCAGTCCTGACTCTGGCACCAGCAGGAGGCCGTCCATGTTCAGTCCTGACTCTGGCACCAGCAGGAGGCCGGTCCATGTTCAGTCCTGACTCTGGCACCAGCAGGAGGCCGGTCCATGTTTAGTCCTGACTCTGGCACCAGCAGGAGGCCCGGTCCATGTTCAGTCCTGACTGCTGGCACCAGCAGGAGGCCGGTCCATGTTCAGTCCTGACTCTGGCACCAGCAGGAGGATGTTCAGTCCTGACTCTGGCACCAGCAGGAGGCCGGTCCATGTTTAGTCCTGACTCTGGCACCAGCAGGAGGCCGGTCCATGTTTAGGCCTGACTCTGGCACCAGCAGGAGGCCGGTCCATGTTCAGCCCTGACTCTGGCACCAGCAGGAGGCCGGTCCATGTTTAGTCCTGACTCTGGCACCAGCAGGAGGCCGGTCCATCCATGTTCAGTCCTGACTCTGGCACCAGCAGGAGGCCGGTCCATGTTTAGTCCTGACTCTGGCACCAGCAGGAGGCCGTCCATGTTTAGTCCTGACTCTGGCACCAGCAGGAGGCCGGTCCATGTTTAGTCCTGACTCTGGCACCAGCAGGAGGAGCCGGTCCATGTTTAGGCCTGACTCTGGCACCAGCAGGAGGCCGGTCCATGTTCAGTCCTGACTCTGGCACCAGCAGGAGGCCGGTCCATGTTTAGTCCTGACTCTGGCACCAGCAGGAGGCCGGTCCATGTTTAGTCCTGACTCTGGCACCAGCAGGAGGCCGGTCCATGTTCAGTCTGACTCTGGCACCAGCAGGAGGCCGGTCCATGTTCAGTCCTGACTCTGGCACCAGCAGGAGGCCGGTCCATGTTTAGTCCTGACTCTGGCACCAGCAGGAGGCCGGTCCATGTTCAGTCCTGACTCTGGCACCAGCAGGAGGCCGGTCCATGTTCAGTCCTGACTCTGGCACCAGCAGGAGGCCGGTCCATGTTTAGTCCTGACTCTGGCACCAGCAGGAGGCCGGTCCATGTTTAGTCCTGACTCTGGCACCAGCAGGAGGCCGGTCCATGTTTAGTCCTGACTCTGGCACCAGCAGGAGGCCGGTCCATGTTCATTCCTGACTCTGGCACCAGCAGGAGGCCGGTCCATGTTCAGTCCTGACTCTGGCACCAGCAGGAGGCCGGCCCATGTTTAGTCCTGACTCTGGCACCAGCAGGAGGCCGGTCCATGTTTAGTCCTGACTCTGGCGCCAGCAGGAGGCCGGTCCATGTTCATTCCTGACTCTGGCACCAGCAGGAGGCCGGTCCATTGTCCAGGTCCATGTTTAGTCCTGACTCTGGCACCAGCAAGAGGCCGGTCCATGTTCAGTCCTGACTCTGGCAACCAGCAGGAGGCCGGTCCATGTTCAGTCCTGACTCTGGCACCAGCAGGAGGCCGGTCATGTTTAGTCCTGACTCTGGGCACCAGCAAGGAGGCCGGTCCCTGAGGTCCTCAGAGTCCGAGATGGTTCATATGGCACTAACATGTCCGAGATGTACTTTGGTGCTAGGCCATGGAGAGACTTGTATACAAGCAGAGCTGCTTTGAAGTCTATTCTCTGAGCCACAGGGAGCCAGTGCAGAGACCTGAGCACAGGACTAATGTGATCGTACTTCCTGGTTCTAGTCAGGACCCGAGCGCGGCAGCGTTCTGGATGTACTGCAGCTGTTTTACAGCTCGTTTGGAGAGGCCAGTGAGCAGGCCGTTACAGTAGTCTAATCTACTAGAGACAAACGCATGGATAAGTCTCTCCAAGTCTGGTTTAGACACTATACTTTTGATTTTGGCAATGTTTTTTAGATGGTAAAAAGCTGCTGATGTTATTGATCTTGACGTGGCTGTTAAAATTCAAGTCTGAGTCCATTATTACCCCCAGATTTCTAACTTGATTTGTAGGTTTTAGAGCGAGACTCTGGAGGTGACAGTTAACACTTTCTCTTTGTTTCTGTGGGCCAAAGACGATGATTTCAGTCTTGTCTGAGTTCAGCTGGAATTGCCATTTTGCATCCACACACTGATCTGTTGGATGCAGTGACAGAGTGAATCCACTGGTCCATATTCACCTGCCGTCAGTGAAACATAGATCTGAGTTGTCGTCTGCATAATTGTGATAGGACACATTTTCTCGCTGCGTATCAACTGACCTAACGGCAGCATGTAGAGGTTGAACAGAAGGGGTCCCAGGACTTGACCCTTGGGGAACCCCACAGGTCAGGGGCATCTGGTCTGAGACACAGTTACCAATTTCAACAAAGTACTTCCTGTCTTCCAGATAGGACTTTAACCAGTTTAGGGCAGTGCCAGTGATGCCCACCCAGTCCTCTAGTCTCTGTAAGAGGGTCCCATGATCGACAGTGTCAAAAGCAGCACTCAGATCTAACAGGATTAAGACTGAGGCTTTGCTCGCAACTCAAATTAGTTGTTTATTAAGAGGAAATCAGTGAGCTGTTGGTAAACAACCTTTTCAAGGACTTTGCCCCAAAATGACTGATTAGAGATGGGCCGGCAATTACTCAGTACTGCGGCATCAAGACAGCTCTTCTTTAGGATTTAAATTTAAACAACATATAAAAACAAACACAGAGAAAAAAGAACATGACCACATACAAAATAAAAACAGCAGACATCCAACCAATAATTAAGAAAATGTAATTAAATCATGGCCTTGAAAACCCTAAAAGAAAAATGTCCCAATTTGTCCAAAGTCTGTTAAATTTGTCCATATTCAGAATAAGTCTGAATGTAATTTTTTCCATATTACAGATTTCCATTATGATGTTAGTCCAGTCCTTGATCGTCAGTACATTTTGTGTCATAAATTTTTTTGTGAGAGCTTTTTTCGCTGCAGCCAGGAGGATGTTCCAGAGATATTTGCCAATTGTGTCCATGGCAGGAGTCCTGAGGCCCAAATACATAGTTCTGAAATCCAGTGGGATGGTGATGTCAAATCGCTTTATGAACTGATCTTAGTCCAATATTTGTTCGAACAACAGGAGAATCCCACAACACGTGAATAGTGATTTGCCTCCTGGCTGCCACGTCCTCTCCAACAGTCTGCATTTCCCTGTTTGTAATGGCCACTTTGACATGGTGTTATAAAGAATTTTACGAGACAAGTTTCAAGTTTATCATTTCCATTAACAGTTTTCCTGTGCTGTCATTTATGTGTCCACTCCGAACAACTGCAGGACCAGCCAATGGTTTGGGAAAAACAGAGGTCAAAGAAGACACAGAAATGATCAGACAGAGCAACATCGACCACATTGACGTTTGAAATATTAACAACCCCCTTTGTAATTGGGAGATCTAGAGTGTGCCCTCTACTGTGGGTGGGGCCACTCACATCCTGAGTAAGACCGAAAGTTTCAAGGACAGCAATGAAGCTCTATAGCGTTTCTTTCACAGATATTATCAACATGAACATTGAAATCACCCGTTATGACCAAACCATCAAAGTCTGTGCATACGACTGAAAGCATCTCAGTAAAATCATCAATAAAACTTTTGCAGTGCTGAGGAGGCTTGTATAAAACAATGAAGAGAATTGATGGAGACTGTTTTAGCTCTATTTTAAAGGATAAGTACTCAAATGTTGAAAACACCCCAAAGGACAACCTGTGGGTAACTATTTCACCTCTTAACAAAAGCACACACACCTCCTCCCTTTTTGTTTTCACGTGTTTACTTAGTTTTGGGTGGAGCAGATTTTCTTAGAACTACATTTCCTGTGTTTTTGTCAAGCCATGTTTCAGTTAAAAACATAAAATCAAGATTATAAGAAGAAATAAAATTATTAATAAAGAATGATTTGTTACATAAGGATCTGACATTTAGCACAGCAAGTTTCAGACTAGTTTCAGTGGGACTGGGCGTTATGTTTTTACAGGGAATATGAATCAAATTTCTCAGATTGGGCAGTCTGACTCGCATTTTGTTTTCCCATCTTTATGATGTGACTACAGAAATAGCACTTGGGGGCTGTTTTTACATGGGGCCCCGGGTTGGTTTGATTTTTATTATGACTAAAAGTCTCGGCAACGCTGAGACCCAGTGCATCCTTGCTATGGGAGATACCAGGTGAAAGGCGAGGGAGGATGGGTGGTGTGGAAAGTACAATCAGACGACGTGAAATGGCATTTTCAGCCGCTGTAGATCCAACTACGGCTTCAGCTTTTGGAAGAAATTCCTGCAAGAAAAAAGCCAATAATTGATTTAGATTGAAAACTTAAGCAACTGTATGTACTTGTTATTTTTTTGCACTCACTTTACGACATTTGACAGATTGGGGTCTAAGTAGATGTACTTGTGGTCGTATCCCAGATCTTTGCTGTAGGAAACGAGCTCGACCTCGTCCATTTTGTTGATCCGTTTGTGAGTTTGGACTGAAATCTCGTACAACTGCGAAACACACACGCACACATTCATAAGGACATATTTATTTAAACATTTCGTTGACATTTGGCTCACCTCTTTGCCCATAGAATAAGGCACTGTGGCGTCGTCTTCTGCGTGCAGTATGAGAAGGGGACTCGTCAAGGTTTGGAGACTTTGTACAGGAAAACAAAGCAATAATTACAAAAGTCGACGCCTGTTATTTTCATCTAAACTTGACTTTTTTTTTGTTACTTTTTGTCATTTGCAAATTTGAGTTCTATCTTTTCCATAATGGTCTGGATCAAACTCTTAAAACCGGGCAGGAACATGTACGCCTGAGGAGAAACGGTCAATGATTTTGTTGTTAAAATTTCAACAAATTTTTCCCCCTTGTATAATTTTTGAATCATTAAAAAAAAAAAAAAAAACCTTGGTTGCATCTGTACTATCTTGAATCATTAAAAAAAAAAAAAAAAACCTTGGTTACCTTTGTGAGCGTGTGCATCTCCACGACTTCTCCGATGTTCGTGAACGGAGCTTGGAGTACGACGGCATCGACGACGGACCCTGGAGGACGGCGAAGCGAACAGGGGATTTGGGACCGTGTATTGTTGTGTGTATTTTACGTTCTGAATTTAAAATGCAAAATGCGCATGATCGGTACCTTGTTTTTGCAATTTGACGGCAGCATTTGTGGCCACCCTGAGCACATAAACGTACATATCATCGTGATTAATCGACCAATTGTGACCAGACTATACTAAATAATCGTATTTTTCGATCATTGTAATTGTTAATCTGGACTATAAAGACTCTAAAACACATACAAAAATGCAGTTTTATAACAAAGACGACGGCGTTATTACATCAAAATGTCAAAAAAACCAATCAACAATTTCTTATTTTCCTCAATATTCTCGTTCTAGGCGCATTCAGTCACGATATTTCAACTTTATTTGCTTGATAATGTATTCGAAATAGTCTAAATGTACAATAGAAATGATCGCTTGACAATTCGATCACTTAAATAATCGTTATCAATGGTACAGAATGTGATTATTATGGTTAGGCATAAGGGAATTGTAGAAATGTTACTTTTTCCAAACTCTGAAAACGCCCTGCCGTTATTGTCATATTTCAAATAAGACGTTTATAAGTGCTTGAAATAAGTAGTATTTATCTTGTTTTGAGTAGGTTTTGACTACCTTAAAGTAAGATTGCCGATGGAACAAGCATAAAATAGCTCAAAATAAGAAAAAGACAAGCGTTTTCGAACTTGAAATGAGAGAAAAATGCTACTGCACTTGAAATGAGAACCAAACGTACTTGTTCTGTTGGCAAATCTTGTTTTAAGGAAGTCCAAATGTACTCAAATTAAGACAAATACTACTTATAACAGTCACTTTTTAACTTTTAAGATTTTTCCAGTGCAGTTGTATCCTAAAAACTCTTCAAAAATGATTATGTTATCGATACAAAATGGCAAAATAGGATAAAGAATTTCAGATTTTCCTAAATAATACACTTTATTCTTGACTATTCTCTATCTAGAAGCCTTCGGTCACCACATTTCAGCCTTTATTTGGTTAAAACTGTATTCTCGATGGACATTAGAAGTAGCCAAACTGACCCGGTGCCCAGGGACTGTCCCCAGATGCTCACTATGTTCCCCCTGCAGCGCTGCTTTACCCAGTGGTACAGGTAGAGGGCGTCTTTGGTCGCGCCTTCTTCACTGGGCTCGCCACTCGAGTCGCCAAACCCTGAAGAACAAATGAGTGACGAAATATAACAAAATCACGCTCACTTTTGAACATTTTAATCAACTTACGCATTCATTAATATTTATTTAATTGGTGTAACTCAATTATTGCAATATGTTTTTAGTGAAAAAACTAAATGTTCCTGTTTCTATCTGTTCCAAAGTCCGGTAAATTTGTCCATTTTCAAATTCAGCTCAAAAGGTAGTCTTTCCAGTTTTTCCACAAGTATCCATCTATCGTTTCCATTGTTTGAGTTTTACATACCAGATTTATTTTATTATTATTATTTTTATTTTATTTTATTTTATTTAATATATATATATATATATATATACTAAAATATATAAACATAAACAACTAAAAAAGACAAGACCAGAGAGAAAATAATTAGTTCAAACTGAAAATAAAAAATGAGTAAAGTGAGGCCTCCAAAGAAAAAGAAAATTGAAGCACACAAAGTCCACAATAAAAGTCCCATTTAGTGCAGTTTCTGTCAGATTTGTCCAGTTTGTGTTTGAACCCAAATGTGATTTTTCTTTTTTCATTTGTCGATTATGATGTGTGTATGACGTATATTTCAATAAATGAGTATAATCTAAACATGATTATTTGTCATCATACTGATTGTCGTGTTACCTCTGTAATCTAAAGAGAAGACATGGAATCCGGCCGCGCTTAATTTCTAAAAAAAGAAAAAACCTTTTGATAAAATTACAACACATTTGCATAATAATGTAAATTACATTAACAGTCCTGAACACATTCTTATGTACAATAAACTGTTTTCAACACCATCATAAACACTGTATCTCCAATGCCAATATTAATTGAACTCTAATTCTGTTTTTAAGTCAAATAAAACCTTGACAAACCTTAACCAGACCGACTCTGTGCTCCGCTGCCCTGAAACAAACAACCACAGCAATGAAGGGACCACGTTAAGTGCTTTTCAGATCTGCTTGTGTCCTGTGTCCCATGTGTCCTGTGCCCCGTGTGCCCTGTGTCCCATGTGTCCTGTGTCCCATGTGTCCTGTGCGTCCTGTGTGTCCTGTGCCCCGTGTGTCCTGTGTCCTGTGCCTCCGTGTGCCCTGTGTCCATGTGTCCTGTGCGTCCTGTTGTGTTCCTGTGCCCCGTGTGCCTGTGTGTCTGTGGTCCCTGTTCCTGTGCGTCCTGTGTCCATGTGCCTGTGTCCATGTGTCCAGTGTGTCCTGTGTCCCATGTGCCCTGTGTCCCATGTGCCGTCCCATGTGTCCCATGTGTCCCATGTGTCCCATGTGTCCTGTGCGTCCTGTGCCCCGTGTGTCCCGTGTCCCATGTGCCCTGTGTCCCATGTGTCCAGTGTGTCCATGTGTCCATGGCCTGTGCGTCCTGTGGCCTGTGTGTCCTGTGTGTCCCATGTGTTCTGTGTCCCATGTGTCCTGTGCGTCCTGTGTGTCCCATGTGTCCTGTGCTCCGCGTGCCCTGTGCGTCCTGTGTCCCATGTGCCCTGTGTCCCATGTGCCCTGTGTCCATGTATCCAGTGTGTCCTGTGTCCCATGTGTCCTGTGTGTCCTGTGCGTCCTGTGCCCCGTGTCCCATGTGCCCTGTGTCCCATGTGTCCAGTGTGTCCCATGTGTCCTGTGTCCCATGTGTCCTGTGCGTCCTGTGCCCCGTGTGTCCCGTGTGTCCCATGTGCCCTGTGTCCCATGTATCCAGTGTGTCCTGTGTCCCATGTGTCCTGTGTGTCCTGTGCGTCCTGTGGCCCCGTGTGTCCCGTGTCCATGTGCCCTGTGTCCCATGTGTCCTATGTGTCCTATGTGTTCCTGTGTGTTCTGTGTCTTGTGTGTCCCATGTGTCCTGTGCGTCCTGTGGCCTGTGTGTCCCGTGTCCCATGTGCCCTGTGTCCCATGTGTCCTATGTGTCCTATGTGTCCTGTGTGTTCTGTGTCTTGTGTGTCCCATGTGTCCTGTGCGTCCTGTGGCCTGTGTGTCCTGTGTGTCCCATGTGTCCTGTGCTCCGCGTGCCTGTGTGTCCAGTGTCCCATGTGCCCTGTCCCATGTGCCCTGTGTCCATGTATCCATGTGTCCTGTGTCCCATGTGTCCTGTGTGTCCTGTGCGTCTTGCTGCGTCCTGTGGGTCCGTGCGTCTGTGTCCTGTGTGTCCTGTGCGTCCTGTGCGTCCTGTGTGTCCTGTGTGTCTTGTGTGTCTTGTGTGTCCTGTGTGTCCTGTGTGTCCTGTGCGTCCTGTGCCTGTCTTGTGTGTCCTGTGCGTCCTGTGTCTCCTGTGTGTCCTGTGCGTCCTGTGTGTCTTGTGTGTCTTGTGTGTCCTGTGTGTCCTGTGTGTCCTGTGTGTCCCCTGTCCCCTGTCCCTGTGCCTTGTGTCTGTGCTAATGCCAAATGTCTTTATCCGTCTGTCATTTAATGTTTTTTTATGTCTATATAAATGTTATGTTTTAAAGTCTTATGTTTATATATTTTTTAACTATTCAGAATACAAAAAACTAAACAACAAACACAAGCCACGGAACAAGGCGCACAGGAGATTAAAATAAACAAAAATAAATAAATACAAGTAAAAAAGAACAATGAAGTCCAACAAAAAATCAGGTCCAAAATAAACAAATAAATTTAGTCCAAAGTCGTTTTATGTTTATATTTTGATGTAATTGATTGTAATAAAATTCAATAAATAAATAAAATTGAAAAAAATGTAATAATAGCAAACTGAAAAAAAAGAAACATAAATGTCCCGTTCATGATCATTTGAACCACTTGTGCATAAATAAAGGTGTTAATGTGGGCACGTCTCCATCCCCCGTAGACCGCCTGAAGGGTCTCGATCTCCGCGGCTCTCGTCCCACCTGGTTCCTCCTTTGCCGTGGAGATAGATGACAACAGGACTGCCGTCTACCAAAGCGGCCCTGAACCGGTCCGGGCTGCTGCTCCTCCCCCGGGCCGCCTCCCACTGGGCGAAGGGGAGCGTGTGCCTGGGAGACGGAGAGACAAACAAGGGCGCGTCACGAGGCGTCCGGTCTGGGATTCATGAAGGGAGGAAGCGCGACGGTCAAAAACACAACTAAATATCGACTGAATGCAGCTGCTCACAGTCAGGTTTGATCATCTGTGTTTGTTCCACGCAACAATGATTACAAACATCCAAAAAATAATTGCAAATTGATTATAGTCTAGGGATTTCACATTTATGGACTAAAGACTGTTTTCGTCAAATACACAAAGTTTTTACACAGTCGCGGCTCAAATTGAAATCAGCTGGCGATTACTTAAACCAGGGATATTCAACATAAGGCCCGGGGGCCAAATCAGGCCCTCCAAGCGATATAATCCGGCCCACGACCCATCGTCCAGGTATTCAAAAATAATAGTACATTTTTGTTTACTGGTTTAATTCTAGGTTAGCATTAGTTTAGACCTGGTTTGGTCTTGTTTTAGTCCTTGATTAATTCTGCTTTAGACCTGTTTTGGTTGAGGGTTAGTCCTGGTTCAGATCTACTCGGTTCTAGTCTAGTCCTAGTTTAATTCTGGTTCAGTTCTGGATGGGCAATTATGCAAAGCAATGTTAGTAAAGTTATTTTGTATGTTATTTCTCACAAAAATCCAATCTATCAGTTATTAAAACAGTGTTGGGGATATTTTGTGAGACCCAAAATGTTACAGTAGTGTCGTGTTGTGCACAAATAAACACAATGTACAGATACTTATTTTACCTAGTACAACTGCAATGGTAGAAAAACACCAATAAATAATGGAAATAATACAAAAAAGTCACTGTTAGTGCAAAAATAAAAAGTATGTAGGATGATTACTGGCCACACGGGCCTCTTTGTAAACAACTGGGAGGATTTAACGGTGAAGATGAATTAATTATTGCCCAAACACTGTGTTTTTACGGCATCCTTTCTTCATAATTACATCATTTGTGCTCTGAGACATCCCCATTGGCTGCTGACTGGCTTATACCTCCTTGGAGACGAAAAGACACCAACGCAGCACAAACACGGGACACAAACACGACTGCGGCTTCACCCAGAGACGCCTAAATGACACCTTTTTCCGTGTGAATTCTCGTGCTGAACATGTACGAGATCGGACGGGACAGGGGGGGGGGGACGTACCACACTCCCACCGAGATGTCCTTCTCCGGCGTGAGGTAGAAGTTGCAGGTGTGATTCAGGACGTCGTGAGGGCGGCTCAGATCGACGCCGAACGGAGCGAATGCGACGGAGCCTGGAGGCGAAGGGGAAAATGCAGAAGGTCAGTGAGTCGTGGCGAAGTCCGGATGAACAATGTGGCAAAATATCACAATTTATCACGCATTTATCTTATTTTGTCCTTCTAATGTGAGAAACTACAGGGAAAACTCTTATTTTTGTTTGATTTTTGGTCAGTTTGTTTTTATTCTTTCACTGAATCCAGATTTAGACATAGAAACGGGATGTAATATTGTAATTTCAAAGGCCGTTTTCTTAATTTTTTTTCCAGCAGAGACATAAAAATTCAGACTTTAAAGCAGCACTTGCACACACCAAACCTTACAAACTTGGGCTGAACAAGATTTTGACAGGATGTAAAGATTTGGATTTGTTTAGATCTAATTCTGAGCCTGATTTTTTTAAGTCTAAAAATTAGACAAAAGTTGAATTTTTACACCAAAATACATACATCAAAAATTAAAATAAGAAATCGACAAAACCCTCTCAGTAATTTATTTTATTTCTGCATCTAACATGTGAAAAAAGAATTAAGCAAGAACAATTTTTTTTCAGATTTAAATGTCACAAATATGCGCGCAATTTTGTCAATTTTTACACATAAAATACCTCTATTTCTATATGAAAACATGACATGATGTAAAACTTGTAATACATTTTTTTCTTAAATTTATGTGAGTAAACTGTAAGAGAAGTTTCAAATTAATATCTTTAAGTTTAAGATTTTTTTCCTATTCACCAGCAGTGTCTCACCTTGTTGATTTGTACTGTTGTTGTTTGTGTTTTGTATTATTGCCTAAAAACTTAAGAAATCAATGGTACAAATTTACACCTATTGTGAGTAGAAAAATATTGGTCTTATCGATCCATCTTTTTTTGTAAATATCCAAAAAAACCATACATTGTTTTTGGATATTATTTGTCATATTTGTCATTTTTGTCTGAAGATCGCGGACGTCAATATCGTTAAAACAATCAAATATAATGTCAGTTATAGATTTAATTCCCTAAAAAAAAATCACCTGAGACTTGGGGACTGTACTCACGTACAGTCACGCCCACATGTGATCAAATATTACTGCCACTTTTTGCACCTGAAAATGACAGAAAAGGTGTCGACCCTCGTGTGCTGCTACTAGAGCGATATGACCCACGAACCAGGTCCAAAACATCTGAAACCTGAATCTATTCTCCGTCTCAATTGGGCTCTTCTCACGTGTTGTTTTTCCCTCTACGTTTTGAATATAAAACCGTGATAACCCGAGTGGCCTGACTGCCTGAGCGGGGCTGCGTGATCGCGTCCAGTTTAATGGAGTAATGCGGTGATTAGGTTTGCCTGGCGGTCAGTGCGGACGTCGCGTCGTGACATTTCCGAGAGTGACGCGCGGAGGACAATTGAATCCGCCGACGACGCTCATTTTAATGGGAACACATGGGGTTGTTTGTGCCTGTAGCTTATCAAATTACGTCTGTCAAATTAATTATGTCTGCGTCGTAATAATGTCATTGAAGAAACAAAATCATAAGAACCTCACCTCCGCTTGCACCAGCATGATTTGTATCATTCAGAAGCTTGTGTTGATCAAAGTCGATAAACTGCTGGTAAATAAGTTTATTACTTTGTTTATTTAGGGGTCAGAATACCGTTTTATTGAACACCATTTTTAGCATTTAGCGTCTTAAAATCTCCATTAATACCGTGCAACATTCCAGGCAAAGCAATAGCTCCACGGAGGCAAGTTTAAGGTTTTAAATAACTAATAATAAGCTACTTTTTTGTTTGTTTGTTTGTTTGTTTGTTTGTTTGTTGTTCTGTGCTGATAAAATCCTGCTTTTATTCACAACTATTGAAACGCCGATCTCGTCTCGATTGCAAGTCGAGACTAGCCGGAGCTGGTGCGGCCTTTGCGGCGCCTCAGCCTGGAATTCTGGGGGGGGGGGGGGGACGTTCGCGCTCCGGACACGCGGGTGCGGTCGACAAAGGTAAACGAGAACGTGCCCATGCCGTGCCCGTGTGTGTAAAAAAGGGCAACTATTTGAAAAGAAACAACGGTATTTACATCTCCGTCTACGAGCAGTCACGCTATGTTCAGTGTCCCGCCTTTTTAGACCAAAATAAGCTCAAATAAAATCTAAAAATGTGTTTACACGTGTCCTGACTGTGAGCGGGCTTGCATCTCCACAAACCTGACTCCTCCTCCTGCTGCTTGTTTCCATGGCAATGTTGTTCCTTTGGCTGTAATATCCCACAGTATGGCACAGATCGCGTCGGTCTCGTTGCAAAGTACGGGGGGTTTGAAATACACGGTGTGGCTTCATTTAAAAGGCGTACTGTGGAACTTTTTTCCGGTGGTTGGTCGTGTCGCGGAGCTGTATCTGATTTTTGTTCTATTTTTGTTCTCATTTCTTTCTTTGTTTTTGAGAATATAAAAACGCAGAACACAAAACAATGCAGAACACGACCAGAGAGCGAATACCTAAATATAATAAATAAAAATAAAACCAAACATGCAAAAGAAACCAAATTATGGCATATTTAAATAAAAATAAGAGTCAAATGTATCTATTTCTGAATGAAGTCTTATCCGGTGTTGGTCATTGTCAAAGAAATGCCTTGAAAAACTCCACAGATCCGACGTGTAACTTGGTCTGGTGGCTGTAACTAACCACTCAGGCATCAGAAAAAGTTACACAGTGCACCTTTAACCGACCTACAGCAACACGGACAAAAAGCTCGCCTTCAAAACGAGCCGTGAAATGTTTGCCAGTCCCAAACTTACGCAACAGAAAAGACAAAAAGTTCTCAAGACTCTGTTGTTGTTGTTGTTGTTGTTGTTGTTGTTGTTTGACTTACACCAATGGCCAAATATGACGTGTCCCAGTATCCAGGGGAACAGGAACAGGGCGACGGGCACAAAGACGTACAGCGTCAGCACGAACGCCAGGATCTTCTTCATTTCGCCGCAGGTTCTCGAGCGTCGAAACGAACCGAGCGGCTGCAGAGTAAACACAGGAAACAGGCCAAAGGTCACGTCCAGTCAACGCCAAACGAACAGCGCCATTGGCTGCCTTTGCACAGGGTTTTTTTTTGTACTTGTAAATAATTCTAACTGTGTAATTGTAATTATATTCGTGCCTTTCTCTCTCTTTAAACACAAATGACGTCACTGCATCGCCGGCTCTGATTGGCCAAAGCTCGGAGAAAGTGCGGATTGTGGTTCCAAAAACGATTCGGAAAAAAAAGCTGCTAAAACTGCATTTGAGTGGTATTTTTCGTGCTTTTTTTCTTTTTTTTTTAAAATCAATTACGAGTTACACATGTTGGCACCGGCGCGTGTACTTGTAACCGAGTAGATCTTCAGGCCGTGCAACTTCGCTTTTAATTTCAGCGCGACAGCAACCAACGTCAGTTCCATCAGAGACGAAAAAGAAGAGGTTCAAAGTCAAGGTTCCAACGTCTTGACCCACCAACAGATGTTATAAAATCCCACTTTTCTACATGGACGGGGCATTGAATCCGTGCAATATCTACGTGTCCACTCATAATAACGCAACAACACTAACATGAGCGGCACTACTTTCTGAGAAGGCGTTTGATGTGTGTAGTCAAATGTTGTCTTGTTGTGGCTGCGGTTCTTTTTTAATTTCTGTTGTTTGCTGAGGGAATAACATCTCTCTGTGGAAGAACGGTAACAGGCAAGACATGCTCAGACAACGCTTTATTACCAGGCAGGTACAACAGGAATAACCGACCAACCATCCCCGACGCCGCTGCGGCATTACAACCCTGCCCTTCTGCTGATGGAACTTTAATTATAATATCCGTTTAGTACAGGACGAGGCTGACATTTAAGTACGGAATCCTCAGTACGGTCCTGCACAGTTCATATTCACCGTGCCAACCACAAAGAGAAGGATTTACAAAAAGCCAAATACAGAACTACTTCGAAATATGTTTAAGTACAAAGTAGTGGTCGTGGTCCACTCACTCGTTAATAAAGTATTTAAGTGTCTGGACGTATAACATCTTGATTTATGATTTGAAGTGTTGGCACGATAAAACATAAAATAATGCACAAAATCTGCTATTTTAAACCAGAAAAATGAGATAAAACTACCTCTTATCTGAAGGAGCCGTGGCAAGAAATATAAATGTACAAAATCATTTATTATTGTCAACATAAAGCTTTTGTCATTTGCAGAATTACTCGCAGCGGGAAAAGGAACTACTCAAGAGAGATACTGTTAAATGTATTACTCAAGTAGGAGTAAAAGTATGGTGTCTAAAAGCACAAATGTCTTAAAAAATAGTTTAATGTGTCCTACTCACCTCTGAACCGGAAGTCAAACCAGGAAATAAGACTATGTAAAGCACAAAATGGGTTAAAAGCAGATATAAAACTACTATTTGCCCTAATAATGTACTGTACTTGCTGAAACTTGAAAAAAAATATGCTCATAAATGAACGCTTCTTCTGTTGTTGTTCCGGTTTGACGTTTTCGACTCACGCTAACGTAGAATAAAGCTAGATAAACAATGGGTTCTGATGCCGTGACGATTGCGGCGGCCATTTTGGGATTGTAAGAGCGGCAAAGTTAAAAAAGAAAATAATTCTAAAATATGTATTGATTGGTTTGACTCGACATAAGGTGTATTAGTGGTTCTGATAATGCATATTATATTTTCATTCTAAAAACACTGCATGTGCCCTCGAGTAGAATTTTATAGTCGTAGTTTAATCGTTAATCGGTAGATGCCGTCTTCAACTGAGTGTCGCCCCCTGCAGGACACTCTGTCGGGTCTGGAGAGCAGCTTCAGTGACAGACTGATCCACCCTCGCTGTGTGAAGCAGAGGTTTCGCAGGTCTTTCCTTCCTGCTGCTGTCAGACTTTACAACAAACACTGTTAGTCCTGAACGGGTCAGTCAGCTTTCATAATCGTGTGCAATACTATTATACTCCTGTGCAATACTGTTATACTCCTGTGCAATACTGTGAGTTTTCTTTTCCTTTTGTCTAAGTTATCTGTTTTTATTATTATACTGTGGCTAATCTGCTTCTGTACCCTTTGTTGCAACACTAAAATTTCCCCATTGTGGGACAATTATCTGAACTAATTATTGTATTTCGATTTACATTTATATTTATTTATATTGGCCAACCGCTAAACGTAGAAGCCTGGGAGTGAGTTAGCTGAAGATTGATGTGCACAAATATATAAACAAATATAAATACGCCCTCCTTGTACTTTTTGTATAGATAATTGTTTTTTTCCTTGAACTCCCGTCCCATTCTAGTCTTGAGAGTGCAGTTTGGGTTGGATACGAGCGCTTTGAGAGTGTTGCCACGCCCCCTTTTTAGTCGACCAATCTGTTTAATCGAGTAAAAGAGTGTGTTTTTGTTTGTTTTTTGTCACATTACAGCCCTAACATGGCTGCTGGACCGGGCAAGTGGTTGGTTATACAGCGCTGTTGCCATGGCGACTGCGTATCTAGTACTGTTTGATGTACTAAAAATGGGGCCGGGCTTTGGAGCTCCGTGGGCCGCGGGCTCTGACCACTCAGAGCGGGGGGGCAGTCCCTCGGTCGCCGCCCCTTCCTCTTCCAGCCGCTTTTCAAACGCCGCTACAAACCCCAGGGAGGATGAGACGGCGAGCACACAAAGCACAAGGCGCCGCGCGGCAAACACTCCCTGGACATGAAACTAATTTAACAAACGTTTTATTTATTTTATTTATTTTTTAAATTGAATCAACAGACGTCAACATTTCCACGGCGCCTTTTCCAGCCGTTGGGACGCGTTACGCACCGATGGGAGGAATGTTTATAAAAGTTTGACCAAAAGCCGCCGTTAACGCCGCAGAAAAAAGAAAAAAAAGACGGGACAGTAACGGGGAAACGGTGAATTCCCGGGCCCAGAAACGTTTAGGTGAGTGACTTTATGAAAGATATAAGAGTTTACGGCGCCTGAAACGTGTGACATCTGTTTCACATTAGAAGGCAGTTTGCTGACCACGCCTGAGGATGCATTAGCTGTTGTTAGCATAGCAATTTTATGACTTTTTGGTGAATTTTTAAAAACAACTTTTAATTTGTTTTATTATGCATTGTTTGAAATATGTAAATGCGATGGCTGTCTGCTCAGTTGTGTCATGAGAGGAGTTATGCATGTTGACCTAAGATTGCACGAAAGATGCAAGAATTAAACTTAATTTGACCAGATTTGCACTTTCAACAGTCAAATTAACACTTTGGTTTTCAAAAATGGCAATAATTTAATGTATTGATGTGTTAAAACAGATTTTTTTTTCATAGTTGCATGCATTAATTTAGGCATTTTAGGAGAGTGACTTGTAAGTTTGGTTAGGGCAGCAACAATTAATTGAAATAATTGCGGCTAATTGACTACTGAAACAATCGTAATCGTAGTTTTGATCATCGTAATCGTTATCTGGAACATACAGACTCTAAAGCACGTACTCAAAGACGTTTTTACCATAAAGCAGGTGGCATTGTTGAATCAAAATGGCCCAAAAATAATAATTTCTCATTTTAATTAAAAAATGAAAAAAATAAATAAATATATATATATATATCTGAAATATTTTGTTCCAAGAAGTAGAACTGTTAAGAGTAAAAAGACAAACAAATAAAAAGCAAGTTTAAAATGAAAACAACAGTGCTTTTTATTTGCCTTAAGAAGATGGTATAGTATAAGAATCCATGATAAAACTATGCTAATGCTAATGCTAGTGGCTGACTTCCTTTTGTGTTGCACCTAACCTAACTTTATGGCCGATTAGTTTTCTGAATGGAACTGGCAGATTGGTGCTGTGTAATCCTGACTTCTGCCCGGTCGGCCCACTGAAGCGAGGTGAAAAATGTCCCACATGAGTCTCTCCAGGGCTGCTGACTTTGTGCTCTCTATGCATTTATGTTTATAGATTTTTACCCGGGCTGCATCGCTGTGTCACAATCGCATCAAAATCAAATTCAAATTCCCAAACTTTTCAGGCCGAGACCCCCCAAAATGAATAAAATTGGAAACAAATGTAATTAATAATAATTTACAGTGTCAAAACATGTTGAATCCGGTTTATTTGAATAGTTTGTTGTGGTTTTGGACCTAATTTCACCAAAAATACACAGTTCAATAAAAATATACAGTGTTATAAATGTCAAATGTTATAATAATAGCTTTTACATCATCTCGCGACCCTGACTTTGCTAGAATACAAAAGAATGTCTTGATTTTTTTTTAAAAATAGAAACGTCTTGTTTTAGCTGTAGTTTAGACCTAGAATTGGTTCATCAGTTCATATTTCAGTCTAAATACATTGTACATTTTCATACAAGTATTGCGGTTATTAGATTTGCAATTTATAGGATCCTGTTCAGAGTTCACATTCCAAACACGTCCAGAGAACTGACAAAAAGACTGAAAAACCGCACGCATTTCTGAACAGTTTTGTGCAGATTAAGGCAGGATTTTGTGCTGTTTGTGGACGAAAGTGCGGAACAGAATCCTACTTTTTGTAAAAACACGTTGCAGATCCAGTCGCTGTACTACTTTTGAGCTGACAAACAAACGAGTGTTGATGTTAATGACTCTCAGGCCAAGGTGATGCGGGTGATGCAGGATTAACCTTTGACCTGTGCTTTCCTCTGGACTCACAGCTGTCGGATGCTGAGGGTCCAGAGCGACTTGTGACGCGGGCTCTGGGTGGCGCGGGCTCTGGGTGTCTGGGTGGCGCGGGCTCTGGGTGGCGCGGGCTCTGGGTGGCGCGGGCTCTCTGGGTGGCGCGGGCTCTGGGTGTCTGGGTGGCGCGGGCTGGGTGTCTGGGTGCGCGAGCTCTGGGTGGCGCGAGCTCTGGGTGGCGCGAGCTCTGGGTGGCGCGGGCTCTGGGTGGCGCGGGCTCTGGGTGTCTGGGTGGCGCTGGCTCTGGGTGTCTGGGTGGCGCGAGCTCTGGGTGCGCGGGCTCTGGGTGTCTGGGTGGCGCGGGCTCTGGGTGTCTGGGTGGCGCGGGTTCGGGTGTCTGGGTGGCGCGGGGTCTGGTGGCGTGCGGGGTCTGGGTGTCTGGTGGCGCGGGGTCTGGGTGTCTGGTTGACGCGGGCTCTGGGTGTCTGGGTGGCGCGGGGTCTGGGTGGCGCGGGTCTGGGTGGCGCGGGGTCTGGTGGGGCGCGGGTCTGGGTGGCGCGGGGTCTGGGTGTCTGGTGGCCGGGGCTCTGGGTGTCTGGGTGGCGCGGGCTCTGGGTGGCGCGGGCTCTGGTGGCGCGGGCTCTGGGTGGCGCGGGCTCTGGTGGCGCGGGCTCTGGGTGTCTGGTGTCTGGGTGGCGCGGGTCTGGGTGGCGCGGGGTCTGGGTGGCGCGGGCTCTGGTGGCGCGGGCTCTGGGTGGCGGGCTCTGGGTGCGTGGGCTCTGGGTGGCGCGGGCTCTGGGTGTAATCATCACTAGTTTAATGAAATCAAACTTTCAGAATGTTAAAGTTACGTTGATGTGACTTAAACAGTAAAAAATTAGTTACCGTTCTAAAATGGGAACGCTGATTATTTTTGGAATAAATGTATGATAATATGTGTAAATGTGATTGATTATAACTGGTGTCACAAATAATCAACTATAAATTTAATACACTTATAAACACCCACCCAAGTTGATCAAATGCCCCCAGAAGCATTAACATTTGAGAGACTTGAGTCGCCGTCCATGAATTATTAACACAGATTTACATTTTCACTGTATTTCTGTCTGGTCCATCTCCCAGCGTTAGGGACGGACAGGAGATCTTGGGGACGGACAGGAGACTCTTGGGGACGGACAGGAGACTCTTGGGGACGGGCAGGAGACTCTTGGGGACGGGCAGGAGACTCTTGGGGCGGACAGGAGACTCTTGGGGCCGGGCAGGAGACTCTTGGGGCCGGGCAGGAGACTTTGGGGCCGGGCAGGAGACTCTTGGGCCGGGCAGGAGACTCTGGGGCCGGGCAGGAGACTCTTGGGGCCGGGCAGGAGACTCTTGGGGCCGGGCAGGACTCTTGGGGCCGGGCAGGAGACTCTTGGGGCCGGACAGGAGACTCTTGGGCCGCCGGACACTGGGAGACTCTTGGGGACGGACACTGGGAGACTCTTGGGGACGGACACTGGGAGACTCTTGGGGACGGACACTGGGAGACTCTTGGGGACGGACACTGGGAGACTCTGGGGACGGACACTGGGAGACACTGGGAGACACTGGGAGACACTTGACTCGCTCCTGTCGTTGGTTCATTATTGCTCGTTCTGCTGTGAACTCCTGCAGCTCTGCCCCGCCCTCTGCCCCGCCCTCTGCCCCGCCCTGTCCCTCACTCTGTCCCACACAGGGGGTCCCACTCTGTCCCGCTCTCTGTCCCACACAGGGGGTCCCACTCCCCCCCTCCAAACCCAAAAATGCCCCCTAAGACCACTCTCCGGTGCATAATAAATGACACTACGATTAGGGCTGAACTGAATATAAATATTTGATCGCGATTGGTCCTTACAGTTTTGGTCAGATTATTGTGTACAAATAATCACTCACTTGAAGAACAATAAAGACAATAAATAAATAACTGATTACTATAAAAAAGAAAAGGTGTCAAAAGTCTCGATCGGCTGAAACATGAGCATTGACCTTTTGACCTTTGTTATTCTGGAACTAAACCGCGCCGGACCTTTTAATAACTCTGACACTGTGAATGAAGCGTCCAGGAGTCGCCTCGCAGTGCGAGTCACACGGAGCCTCTTAATCCTCTGATGCTCTAATCTAAAGTAGATTAGCTTTGCCACAGTCGCACAAACGAGTCCAGGGGAAAACGCAGATGAACGCACTTTCCTCTGCGCCGGTAAGTGCACGGCTCGACTGAAAAACATAATGAAATAAAGACACAGATTTTTATACACATTTTAATTTAAAGTCACTGCTGAAACGGCCTGCGGAGGTTTGTTTCTGGCAGTAATTGTTGATTTTATTCGCTGCGATTGTTGTAGATTAACAAAACTTTCTGTGGCGATTTGACCGTCTGTGGTTCATTCTGCCTTCGTGTAGTGCTGTGTGGCGTTTAAAGGTGCCAGTCCTTTTAAAGGCGTCTGAATTTGAGTCGTAGTTGGTTTTATTCTGGGACAGTGCGTGGAACATTTTAAGTTGAAGGTAATTATTCACAAATACTGGTACTTTCTCTTGTACACTGAGACTTTTCTAATATATTTGTATTGTTACGTGCTGATTTAAAGGCTTGTAGACTGAGGTTACTTCCAAATAAAGTGTGTTTATTGATAAAAGTTGGAAATAGTTGATTCTTTGTTTGACATTTTGAGTGAATAATGCTGCTTTGTCCAGAGAACGATCACTACAGTTCCTTTTTATACTCCACTAGTCTTGATTAGTCCCTTTTTAATCATTGCATCCCTCATTTTGGGACAGTGTGTGACCTTTTTTATGACCTTTGGCTCGACCCGTTTCCATATGCGGAGACCCTGAACTGTCACTTATGCTGTTTGTGTGTGTGTCCCCCAGGGCTGGCTGCTCTCCTGTGGGATGGGCGAGGGGCAGGAGCAGCAGTACGTGGAGCAGCTCCGAGGCGTCTTCGACAGCTTCGACCCGAGCGGCCGCGGCTCTCTGTCCCGGGACGAGCTGCTGGAGCTGTGCGCGTCCCTGCACCTTCAGGAGGCCGCGCCCGCCCTGCTCCAGGCCCTGCTGCTCAGCCAGGACGAAGGCTCTGCTGCCAGGGTACGTCTGTTCTGCCGTTTAAACGTGCAAGAAGCTCTTTATACATGTGTTTTTATGGTACGGAGCATTGAGTTTCAAACGTTGTGCCTTGGAAAAATGTCCAATTTGAGTTTTCTGACCCACAAAATCATTTTCCCTGATGTAGTGCCCTGAGTAGATCTGACAATGGAAAAAAAAACACACAAAAATGACTTATTACACAATCCCTGGAGCCGGGAACAGTGAAATTATGTACACTTCCTTATCATTTATTGGCTGGTGTGTCGCGGCATCTGTTCAATAATCAAAATCTGGTTGAAAACGGTTGAAAACACTGGTATTCATCAGTCTCAGCTTCTTGTTTTATGCTGCAACATTTTAAGCACTTTTGCCCATTAAAAATATAGACTTTTTTGTTTTAAATTGTTTATCACTATGGCACTATTATTATTTTACTTTTTTAATTCTTTTTTTGTTTTGTTCACATTGACGACGCGGCATAATCATAAACGATCAAATCAAGCGGCAAAAGTATTCCACGACCAGCAAAAAACCTGGCGCGCGGCGTTTTCTCCTCCCAAAAAGACAATCGCTGCGCGTTACCGGACATTCACGCTGCAATTGTTTTTATTCATTTATTTATGTATTTATTTATTCCAGCAAAACGTTCCAACGATCACAAATGTTGTCAATCGTCTCGAAGCAATCTGGAACTGAAAAGGCGAAGCAGCAATGTTCAACTGTTATGACACCACTTTGCCTATAATGTTGCGCAGTAGGGCATTAAACCTTTCTATTTCCATGGAGACAATCGGCAACCAGGCAAAGTATTTTTTAGCAACAAAAACTGTCTTATTGAATACTGAACTTTACAAGATAGAGGTGCTATTCCACAAAACAGACTTTTTATTAGAGGATTTGTTCATAAAGATGTGCATACAATTAAATAAAGATGGAAGCCAGTAAAATAAAAACCTTGTCCCAGTCTGAGTCGAGTCCTACACCAGGAAAGTTACGTAGTGCATCTTTAAGTTTAAGATTAGGGTATAATTCATGGTGAAATGTCGATCCTTCAAGCATCAAATGGCCGTCGTCCAGACCTAAACCACGATCTGGTCAGGGCCTCGCCGGTGGTCTTAGTCTTTGGTGCAAGTTTTAGGTCGCCGGGTGAACCTGGAGCACCTGGAGCACCTGGAGAGACCCCCCAAACCAGACGGAGCACGCAAACTCTTCACAGACACAAAAGAAAACCTTTTTCTCTCAGCCCGAGTCGTCTTCTGCCTAGTATTGTACCGCGTGTTGTGGACGATCATTAACAGGCACTCGGACCGTTACCGTGACGACAGACGCCTGGATGAGGGTTCAATGTCTAAGAGGGTGAACGACAAGAGCGAAAAAAAAAAAAAAAAAAAAAAAAAAAAAAAAAGCTTCAATCCCATGCGTTGAAAGTGGCTGAAAACAAGCCATCTGCCGAGTTCAAAGGCGACCGAACCAACGGGACTCGACTCGCACGGAGCTGGACCTTTTGAGGCAAAAAAAAAAAGAATGTGCTCCAAACCTTTTTGTTAGACTCTGAAAAATGCTACAGCGGGTTTGACTATTGGGAGCAGGTTTTGAAACGTTGTATTCATTCCCATTTAACTCATAATGAAGCAATCCTCTTAAAATTCCCAATTGTACTCATCAATGTGGCCAAAATCACGCAAAAAATACTGTTAAATTTACTGTTTTGGATTCAGTGTGTTTTTTATTTTAGTAGTCGACTTATCCTTTTTTTTTTCTCGACTAGTCAAACGATTATTTCTATTACACATTGAGACTCTTTAAATACATTATCAACCAAATAAAGGTGGATAGAGAATACAAATAAAATATACTCTTAATGTTTTTTTTCATTTATTTTATGACATTTTGCTATAATAATGTCACATAATATCATTATTTTATTAAATTTTTTGATGTATATTTGAGGTTGAATAGTCCAAATAACAATTATAATTATCAAAATACAGCTGCAATTTATTTTTAACTGTCGATTTGATTGTCGCCGCCCTAGTGTCTGGTCGGATTTTTATCGCTAATCCTCTGATTTCCCCTTTAACCTAAAACATGCCCAACGCAAATCCTACAGCAAATATCCCTGACTACATTCTGGAAGCATCTGGAGAAGGATCCGCCACTTAAACCCCAGCAGCATTGAAAGAACGACTTCAGTCAACAAACTTTATTTTGCCGCTGAATTTTGTCATTTGCTAGCATAACCTGTAACCTTACCCTTTTATGTCCATCTATAAAATGCAAAATGTCTACTCTTTATATTCTGAAATGTATATGATACCTGATTGTATTTGCACAAGTTTATTTTCTAGCAAACATACACTTTTGCTGTGCCCTTATTGTGTTTAAGAAAGCGCCTCAAAAACTGCTTACCTTCACTTTTCCGCTGACTTGTTGGTACACAAACATGTGGACATCCGGGTAGAGCGCGGTGAACCGGCGACTTAACCCTGGTTTTCAACAAAGAAGACCAAAAGAAAGGCTGCGTCTCCTCCTCGAGAATCGACAAAGGAATCAACATATTCAGGGTCGGCAGCTGTGAGAACCCCCCCCCCGTCCCCGTCCCCGGACCCGACACACAGGGACGAACAGCCAAGACCGACCGATCTGCAGAGACGTACAGACGCGCAGGAATTTGTTTATCTGCATAGCTTTATATCTCATACGTCGCACCACATTCTTGTATTTAACATTGAAGTAACTGTGATTAAACGGCCGACTAGAATTGAATGGATTTTTAAAGATCTAAGTACATTTTTAATTTCATGATCTTAATTTGAGGCATTCTTAATATTTATATTTACATGAACTGTCAACTAACTTACAGTGTGTATTGCAATTGTGTCTGAAGCGATTTCCCTTGTGGAACAGTAAAGTAAAGTAAAACAGAAAATGTGACAAAAAGTAAGAAAAAATGACTCTATGGGTGAAAAAAGGAACATACCTGACTGCGACGTGAATAAAATTTACAGTTTCATTGATCTCGGACGCTGGATAACCTCAGATTTGTGTTTTTACAATGAGAATATCAATGGGAAAAGAAACGTCCTTGAGGACCGACAGTCTTTTCTAACCTGAAAGTTGCAACGACGACGCGACAGAAATGTGGTTCCCAAGGCGAATGATGAGCGCACTTTCTGGGACGCCGTATGAGGAACGGAGGGGATGGAATCTTCTTGTCCACGCCGCAAAGATGAATGGAAAACGGGACGGAGAACGCAGAAGATTAACTTTTTATCGCAGCGTGGACTGGAGCGGTCGATGTTCTGTCGCTGGGACTGAAGAGATGATCGGCTTTTTGTGGTCACTTGATATTGCGCTGGAAGAGGGAGATATTTAGAGTAAGAACATTAAGTAAAGCTCCGGTACCTTGCATAGTTCCTTCTTTTAGTTTAATTTTAGAATCTTAAGCAGATAATTAAGCTTGAACAGAATTACTAACATAATCTTTGCTGATGTTTTTCCTGACAATGAGAATGCTTTTGTTCCAGGTTGACTTTGAGCAGTTCAAAAATGCACTCATCCTCGTCCTGTCTTCGACCCTCGAGGAGCCGCCCGTCGACCCGCAGACCCCACCAAAACCAGGTAAAGCGCCACTCGCCGATGTCTGCAAACGTCCCTATCGTCCAGGTTCTTTACTTCAGAGAGGCTTTTTTTGTAATCGTGTGGTCATTTTTAGGCGAAAGATGTTTTTCTTGTATAGCGAGCTCTGCGTGCGCATGATTCTTTATGAAAACCAGTTGTCAAATACACATAGCGTATTCGCTTTGTCAATATTTGCCATTGACTGCGGTGGAAAGGTGTAGCATTCACTGTAGCACTTTTGTAATTTAGTGTGTATTTGCACAGTGGTGTTTATTGCATGGGCAGCTTTAAAATATGGTAAATCCTTTTTATAATATCATCTATTTTTGTCTTTTAGGTTATTTATGATTTTAGCGCTTTGACAGTTTGCTGCATGTCCTCCCTTCTCTCTCTCATCCCCAGTTCATGCTCAGCTGTCCCGTCCAACAAAGCCTACGGGCCAAAAACCGGTTTTAAAAAAAGAAATGCAGATAATATCGTGGATTTAGTTTTTAAAGCCAAATTCGAGTATATTGTTTATAGTAAAAATGCGACAAAAAGTGCTGATTCATCATGCTTTTTTTTTTTTTTTTAAACAGTCTTTGCACTTTTGTGATTAGTTTAAACGTTTCCACATTTGTCTGATGATTAAGCCTCAACTAACACGCTTTTAAGAAATGTCGGACGTTTTGGACAACCAATCGATATTCAGTCATTCAGAATGATCGAAAGTGTAAAGAAAGTGTAAAGAAGTCCTCGAGCTCATAAATGGACGGATTAAGTATGATTTGTTGTCTTGCCGATCGGCTTTGACTCTTTATTAGTTAAAGATCTTAGCTGACACAAAGTAAATATGTTAAGTTGTCTCATTTTTCCTCCCTCAGCGTCTCCCGATATCCAGCCCAAGTTCGTGAAGGGCAGTAAACGCTACGGCCGCCGGTCCACCCCGGAGTTCACCGAGCCGGCCTCGGACCAGTGCCCGTCCGGCCCGGAGCAAGACCGGGACGAGAACTACGAGTCGGCCGTTCCCCGCAAACGAGAGGTAGAGGAGCGTTTTGAGCTGTGATTACGCTGCAGCGGGTTATTTACAGAGAGCACGTTTTGCTTACACAATGAACAGGATCTGCCACTGGAGCCGCCGTGTTGTATTTCAGGATGTACGACGATTGGCCAGAAATAACAACTTAAAGACAGCTAAAGAGAACGTTAGAGTGGTGCATTCAGATCTTTGAGTTTTTTGTTTCAGCCATACACTCTGCAATCAACACTTTTCATTTGCATTTTTACTTTAATTGCATAAACAAAAATATAATTCTGTTCTGGGTGGAAGTTACAAAACACGGATCAAAAAGACAAATACAATCAACCTCTTTAGAAGTGTCATTGTTCATACTCGAATGGTGGTGCGGTTGTGGTTGTTGCTGTGGTTGTTGTGGTGGTGGTGTTACTTTTAATGGCGGTTGGCAGCCAACTGAAAAGGTGCATTAACCGCCACGTACTGTAGTTGTGCGTCTTCAAAGTATGTGTTTTACGCAATGCTGAGAGGGAGGGGGGAGGAGGGAGGGAGAGAGTGGAGAGGGGGAGGGGAGAGGTGGAGAGGGAGGGAGAGGAGAGGTGGAGAGGGGAGAGAGAGGTGGAGGAGGGGGAGGAGAGAGGTGGAGAGGGGAGGAGAGAGGTGGAGAGGGGAGGAGAGAGGGGGGAGGAGAGAGGGGGACACATAAACAATACTAAAATATACTACTGCATTGAAGAATTTGGACTCAATCATTGCCATTCAACAAAAATGCTATTGACAGGAAGGTTCGGTCTCTGGGCTGTCTTTGTCGGGTCTGGGTGTGGTCTCGGCCCGGTGTCTGCGTCTCGGTCTGGTCTCAGGTCTGGTGTCGGCCGCGTGTCGGCCCGGTTGTCGGCCCGGTGTCAGCACCGTGTCTGGTTCTTGTGGGTCTGGTCTGGGTCTGGTCTGGGTCTGGTCTGGGTCTGGTCTCCGCCCGGTGTCTGGTGTGGTGTCGGTCTGGTCCGGTCTGGTGTCTGGTGTCGGTCTGGGCCCGGTCTCGGCCCGGTGTCGGCCCGGTGTCGGCCCGGTGGCGCTGACATGCACACTTACATTTTATGATCAGATTTCTTTAAGTTTATTTAAATGACATGCAAATGTACAAATGTGCAAATGTGACGTCAGGGATCATGATCTGGAAGAAATCGGGTGGTTTTGCTGTCGTCTCGATTCAAATGTGATTCATTGCACAGCATTGTGTATCATTTTACAAGAAAAGTGTTGTATTTTAGTGATTAGTCACATTAGTCTGTGTGAACTGGCTGTGCACAGGACGTAGTTCAATCACGCTCCATAGATTTCCTTCTAAATCCATTTGATTGGCCCCATAATATAGTCTGACTGCTCCTGCTTCTCAAATCTGTAATACTGTCAAACTGTTACATTAAATAGCCTTTTATTAGAATGTAAAAACGCAGTATTGTACTATTTATTACAGACATATTTGCTATCCGACATCGCACGTTCTCGTCCGCGCGTTGACTGCAGCGTTTGTCACGACCTGCTCCGCTTCAGAGTCGCAGGATGCAGCGGTCTTGACCCCCCCCTTCCCGTCCGCTCTGTGGTTAACTGTCCGGCGGCTCCACGGCTCGGAGCCTCGGCGGTCTCCCGTGTCATCCGTCCTCGGATTATCGACGCGAGAGAGTGATTTGTGACCGTGGACACTTGAGGGGCTTTACGGCGGCAGGATTTAAATCGCAATCAAGTATCGAAAGTGCTATCAGAGGAATCGCTAATGCTGTAATCTTTTTGTAACGCTGTGTCCTTTTTTACAAATGGCAAAATATTCCAGATTAGAGCGGCAGGCCTTGAGTCGTTAAGGCGAGGAATCTGGAATTTCAAGCTGAATTTTCATGATTTTTACTGACAATGAGGCTTTATTTTGAGCGCTGCAGAAAGGAGAAGCTTTGCATTGACTTGGTTTGAGATTCGGTCTTGAATCGAGAGTTTAATCTGCCTTTTTTTAACAAATAAATACAGTTTTCTGTATCTGTAATCGCGTAATCTCCTCTGAACTTGTCCGTGCGCGTTGGGTCAGATCGTTTTTGAGAGCGTCCCGTCTGCGCAACCCTGTTTTTAGACAAAGTTAATTATATACATATTCACGCGCTGTTGCTTACGAGTTGCAAAATACACGACCAGTGACGTGTTCGGGTTCAGAAAGTCCAAATATAATGCATTATTGACCCTCGCGTAACAAAAGTGAACTGCAAAGAAAGAATAAGGCATCGCTTTGTCCAATAAAATAGAAAAATACTGTGTGTGGGGGGAAAAAAGGTGAAAATGAGTCAAAGTGTGCAAACTTCTTGTTCCACCTGCAGTTTTAAATGCCTCCACACTTTGCACACGTCACCGCTCTGTTCCATTTGACATTATTGTTCGCACTGTGCGTGTTTTCTCCGGCTCCTCCCATCGCCAGCCGTCGACACCGAGCTGAAGCGTGTCTTGTTTTCTTTTCTTTCTTTTTTTGACAAATCTGACTCTGGACAAAAGCCTAAAGTCTGGACTCCGGGCGGACAGATGGGGCCGGGTCAGAGGAGCGGGGTCCGAGACGGGGACACAATGGACGTCACCCCCGCCGCCTCCGCGTGCCTTTAGACTCCTGCATCACAGCTGCTCCTCGTTCCTCGACAATAGTGGGTACCCCAGGACGGGACCAATAGGGCTGTCACATTAATTACTATATTCAGCAGTTGTTCGATTTTTATTTTTGCAGAGCCCCAAAATCAAGCAGAAAGTTAGAAAACCAAACGATAAAACGGTCAAAAACCAAGCAAATTAATCAATATTCGCAGGAAATGGGTAAATGGAGAGCGCTTCTGGCCTTAGACCCTTCTTTTCGGCTAGAACCCCACTGGGAAAAAGAGAAACAAATCCACCCTCGCGTACGGACAATCTATGGACACATTTATCTCTTTGCACGGAGAATATATCAACTCATCGTTCAATATGTGACCGACAGTATTTTTTTTCTCCGCCGGTTGTCCCAAAAGCGCCGCGTTCGGGTCCAAACCGGGGGCTAAACCGGGGGCCAGATTCCGATAGACTTCGCACCCTCAAGCCCCCGCTCCCTGATGAGTCCCAGCTGCTCCTCGTGCCCCCGCTCGAAACAGTTTTTTTTTTTTTTTAAACTTCCGGACAATAGTGGGACGTCGCCGCAGGTTGCACCCAAAAAAGCACCTGTGTAATCGAGTAAAACGGCGGTACTTTTTTTAACATTTCAGAGCAGATATCACGCTCTCTGCATGTACATTTGGTTGATTGTACGTTACTTGAAAACAGTGGTAATTAAAGAATTGTCAGAGTATATTTATGTTTGCAAATGGTTTGCAGAAACGTTGCGCGTATTCCTCCCAAACAAGGTAAATAAAGTGACATTTCTGCGCTCTTGTGGTTGGTTTCATGGTTCATTCCTGTTTTGACACGTATTGTTCAACGCGACAACAAAAACTGGGATACGTTTTTGTCAATTTGGCCCACCCCTTTTTTTTTTGCAGTTGTTGCTCCAAAGTCCGAAATTGGAAATCCGTAATTTAACACCCAATAACGAACAGTTTTTAAACCGTAGTAGAAAGTTCTGAAAGTGATCCTAAGCCTGCGTTGGCTCGACAGAAGTGTGCGCGCGCTTTGGTGTCGGGACTGAAATGGAACGTGTGTCTCCGCGGTCACACGTATAACTTATTATAATGTCCGTTTGTCAGTATGCGCGTCAACACCCCCCCTTTTGGCCTGGGCCTTCATAAAGACCGCTTTGTCCCTCTACCACACGCGGAACTCTTCTCATCTTCAGAAACAAGTGTCACATGGAAAATTACAGCTTTTTTGTTGTTGTTTTGTCTTTGTTCTTTTACTAGTCATAAATCTGTTCCTTTTTGGAAGTCTTATTCTTCATTCTTCTGTACGCATTCAAAACATCTCAAAGTATTCAACATAAACTGTCAAAATGTTAGACGTAAAGTGCCCCCTACAGGTCGGACGACTCATTGAACTAAAATGCAGTTAAACGATAAATATATTTCGAATTTTGCTAAAAAAAAAATGATCACAGAATAGCCCATTTTTCAGGTTTGTAATTTCAATTCCTGTTTGTAATTGATGACATCACACTAGGAAATTACCCAGCAAACACTGGGCCTAAACTCATCTCATGTCACAATTTTTTTATTTGACAAATACAAATATATGAGAGCGACTATTTTGTTGAATTAATGTTTGGAGAGTCAAAAAAGTTGTAAATTATGCATAAACTTTGACTGGTGTGATGTCACTTCCTGTCATTTTCTACAGATTTTTCCACGTTTTCTCCACAAATACATGCTCGATTGGTGTAAAACTATCATTTACATGTACGACATGTATGAATGCACCAAATAAAGTCAAAATCAGACAATCGTAAAAACCTGTCAGAGGCACTTTAATCATATCCCCATGGCAATAATCAAAAAGAGCAGACGCATGACATGAAGTGATGATGTCTTTGTTTTTCAGCGCTGGAACACTCTCGAGACCAGCACAGGGGAGGAGTATGAAGCTGAAGGTATTGTTTGTCTCCTTTTTTTTTTTTTTATCAGTCAGACTTAGCCAATAGCAACTAGATTTGAGTTGTTTTGAAATTTTCGCATTAAAGTGTTCAAATAAAACTTTATGCATGTCCTCTGAAGGGTCTTCATGCAACCCACCGTTTTGTCACACTGCTCTGCTCTGTTGGTAGGTCAGCTGCACTTGTGGAACCCGGACGAGCCGGGCACTCCCCGCGGGTCCGTGAGCGCTCTGTCGGGGCGTCTGGAGCAGAGGGTTCAGGAGGTCTGCGAGGAGCTGGCACTGCCCTGGGACGGGTTCGCCAGCCACAATGAGCTGCTTACCCTCTGTGAGCACGTCGGGCTGGAGGTCGGTCCACTGTCACTGTCTTTATGGTTTTAGTGTTGGTGTAGATTTTTGTCTAACTTCTTCCATCAACCAGAAAGAATTAGAAAAAAAAAAAATTCAGTCATTCAATTTGTTTCAGAGATCATAGTCTTTCTTTTTACTTATTTTTTATCAATGTTTATAAAGGTTTTTGGCCCTATAATAGATGAATAATATTATTATTATTATTATTATTATTAATACAAAATAATAATAAAAAATATATTTTAATTTTTTTAATCAATATTTATAAAGGTTTTTGTCCCTAAAATAAACGGATGATGATGATATAATTATTGTTATTATTATTATAACAACAACAAATAAATATCTTTTTTCGATTTTTAAATCAATATTTATAAAGGTTTTTGGCCTTTATAAATGGCCTAACTTAATGATATAATAAAAATAAATAAGTAATTTCTCTTAATACAAATGAATGTAACTGACTCCACATTTTAGATTTGTGCGTAAATATAATTTTTAACTCATTCAGTCATCCGTCACGAGGGCCGCAACTAACAATTATTTTAGTGGTCGATCGTCAGAGATGGTTTTCGATTAGTTTACTAGTCAAACGATCATTTTTATTGCACGCTGAGACTTCTTAAACACATGATCAACCAAAAAAAAGGTTGAAATAAGGCGACTGAAGGCTTCTAGACAGAGAATATTTACAATTTAAAGACATTTTGATTTAATAATGCCGCTGTCTTTGCTGTTAACGATAGGTTTGCCTGTGTTTTAGCGTCCGTACAGTCCAGTTAGATAGTTGCCGCTCTGTGTCACATTTCAGGACTTAAAATACATTTCACAACTATGAGACACAAAAGTCAGCTTCTGCATTTCTCATTCCGCTTCCTCTTCATGTGATCGTATTACTCACGTTAAGACCAAAGTTTTACCGTCTCAATAACTAGTTGGCTTGATAAAGATGAAACTTCTTGCTGCTTCTTTTGGTTCTCACATTTCACAACATGCATAAATCTCCTCGTTGCTCTAGACTTCCTGTTTCCTGTTCTCTAAAACTAAACAAATACACTTAGAAACTTGTTTTTGATTGATATTTTAACCCCTTGTTCACCAAGACTGTGATCATCTTCCTTCTCCAGCTCTCGGGGGACGCGCTACAGATGCTAAACGGCGACGCGGCGATGAGCGTCCAGGAGTTCGTTTCCAGAGCTTTGAAGCACAACAAACCGCCCACTCCCTCGGCCTCCACCCCCTACAGGCAGCTCAAGAGAATGCACTCCACGCAGGTCAGTCGGCCTGGATTCTCCAGAGCTCACGTCCGTCACTGGCAGTTTCTTTAATCCCGTAGCTGGTCTCGATCAACGTTTACAGCTCAAATAAAATGTTTGTGTCTTCCCGATCCCCTCTTCAGCCGTTCGATGAAGTCGGTCGTAGGATAGCGACTCCTTCAGCGCTCAGCAGCACCATCGGCCTGAAGCTTTTCTCCACTCTAGACGACGGGACGGGCTTCACTCCAGTCGAACACGTCCTGGACTCGTGGGTGGAGGAAGGAATAGAGAACAGCTCTGAAATCTTGCAGGTGAATGTTATTTTTATTTTATTTTAATTTATTTTAATTTATTTTAATTTATTTTATTTATTTTATTTATTTTATTTATTTTATTTATTTTATTTATTTTATTTATTTTATTTATTTTATTTATTTATTTTTTTTTATTTTTTTTATTTGTTTTATTTTTTTTATTTTTTTATTTTGTATTTTTATTATTTCTGTTTTATTGTTATTATATTTTGTATTATATATATTTAGTATTATTATTTTATTTATTATTATTATTATCATTATTATTATTATTATTACTACATATTTTTCTTTACATAGGGCAGTTTCTGTTAACATTTTAGTCGCTGTATGTTTTTAAAAAATAAATGAGGGTGCATTACTCAGTACAGTTTCCTTTTCCCCCGAAGCTGAACTATTTTCCATGGGAGCTTTGTAGCCAGTAGTCTCCAGTACATTTACAACAAATATCCATGTCTAAGTTAGACAGGGGGGCAGAATAAACTGGAAATGGAACATAATTTAAAAAAAGTAGCAAATGTGGAAAAATACAATCTTAAATAAGTGAATGAGTGCTTGAATTAAGAAGTATTTATCTTGATTTGAGTAAGTTTTGACCTGCCAATGGAACAAGCATTAAATCTTATTAAATAAATACTTAAAATAAGAAAAACATGAGCATTTTCTCACTTGAAATTAGCCACACACAAAAAAGCTACTGCACTCGTTCCATTGGATGAAAAGATATTTTAAAATGGTAAAAATCTATTCAAGATAAATTTGACTTAACCGCAGCACTTATTCACATCCTATTTTAATTGTCTTGATTCTGCCAATTCAGTTTAAACCCACAATATGATGTTGAATAAGTGTCCCTGCCCTAAAAAAAACATTTCACTGAGTTTATAGAATCACATTCACACCAAAAAGAGATGTATATGTATAAAGCATTTGAAACATTAGAAATATGCATCTCTCCCAATGCCTGTTCATATTTGTGTTATCTCTTTTCCCAAGGCCTTGAATTTCAGTCTGGAGGGAAAGCTGAGTCTAGGTGACCTCACCGTTGCCCTGGAGACCGAGCTGCTGGAGACCAAGAACGGCGTCCTGCAGGCGGCGCTAGCGAGTTTCAGGGCTGAGATCAGACATCTCCTGTGAGTTGATTAGACTCGGCCTTAGATGATGCAATTGTGCTCCGAGGACTAAATCATAAGAAACGGGCAGTTTAATAGTAAAAGTAGCATTTTCTATTAAACATTTCACTATTTTATAATTAAAAACAATGTGCAGTGAGGTGAATAAACTGGTCATATTGTTACATATACCCAATAAGAACTCTTAACCTCAATTACAACAATAGGACAAATACAAAATCAGGGTTATTTTTTTAGCATTGATCGATCACAGTTCAGTTTTATTTTCCTGATTATAAACAAATAAAATGGCTTTCCTGAACTTAAACAATTCAGACGTTTAATCGTTTCCAGCCAGCACAAAAACATTCAAATATATTCCCTATTCAAAGTCTGAACTCTGCTCCAAACCACATGTTTTTACTGACATACAAAGACCTGACTATTGACTATCAGAAACGATTCTCGGCTAACGAACGACGCGCGTGTTTTTCCCCCTTTTCAGCGCGTGCGTGGACCGTGAACTCAGGGAAAAGGAGAAACTTCAGTCGGACCTGGAAAAGGCAGAAAGACTGAAAACTCAGCTGGCGACCGAGGTGGACGAGCACCACGCCGCCATCGAGCACGCGAATAAACTCAATCTCAGGTAAGACTCGCTGCTTGTGGTTTTTTCATAATACAGTGTACATGTTTGTAATTGGACTGTTTGTGTGTGTGTTTGTGTGTGTTTGTGTTACAGTAAGCTGGAGCAGGAGCACAAAGAGAAGCTGTCTGGCGTTCGCTCGGAGCTGATGAAGGAGATGGAGCAGATGCAGGGTCAGGCCGCGGCTCAGAGAGAAGAGCTGGAGGCCCAGGTCGAGAAGGTCCGAGGAGACGAGTCCTTCCTCCGCGATCACCTCTCCATCTCCGTCAAGGTGAACGGGGCCGATGGCCGAGGCGCTGCGGCGGCGCTCCGGTCACTTCAAAGATAATTCAGCTAAAGTGAAAAGTACAAAGTAGTGGTCCCGAGATGATTCAAGTAAGGGCAACTGTCGGAAGTTAATGTGATGTAATGTGGATGACAAAACGGTATTGTCAAGGGACAGACACAAAAATGAGACAAAACTAAATCATATTGTTCAAATGATTCATTATTGTCAACATAAAGATGGTGTCACTTGTAGATTTACTCACATTGGGAAGAAGAACCAAAGATTTTACTCAAGTAAGAGACTGTAACGTCAAACTAAATATTGCTAAGTAAGAGTAAAGGTAAAAGATACTCTGAAAAGTGCAATTTACGTACAAAATAACTCCTCTTCTGTCTGTGTAGCGTTGCCCTGGGCGATCCGTTGCTTCTCTACAACTAAAAACGTGTAAAAGTTAGTTTTATCCGCGCCGTGATTCCCTTGTAAAATCCACAGTTTTTACAGTTTGTTGCTTGCGTTTAAGTTTGGTGAAACCGACACTGCTCCTACAAAAGGAATACACAACCTAAATTGACTTGGTTGTTAACGCTGTAACGAGCCGTGTGTTGAAACGTCTCTGTTTTCATCTCGCTCAGGAAAATCGTCGACTTGAGACGGAGTTGTTGGACACGGCGGAAAAGCTTGCGGACGCTCAAAACCAAATCGCAAAACTTCAGAGGAACATGGACAACGTCATGAAGGAGAAGGTACTGAAACGGACCGCGTTTGGGTTTTTATTTCGATACGATTTTCTGATATATGTGAACGTTTTCCCAGTTTGGAGACTTGGATCCAGGAAGTGCAGAATTCTTTCTTCAAGAGGAACGGATAAAGCAACTTCACCTCAGCTACGAAGCTCAGTGCAGGGTAAGCAACCCTTTTTAAATACATTTATGGGTAATTACAATGTATTTTGAAACTTCACACACTTTTCAGCATAAAACAACGGGTATAATTGTGATGAGGTGACTAAATAATAATTGTAGTTGTATTTTGATAATCATTACTGTTATCTGGACAATACAGAGGCTAAACAAACCTACAAAAAGACCTATTTATGATAAAGACAATGGCATTTAAAAAAAAAAAAGGATCAATTTGTAAATATTTTGTATTGAAGCCTTTTGTCAGCATATTTCTTCTTTTTATTTAGTTGATAATGTGTTTAAAAAATCTCCATGTACAATGGAAATAATTCTTTTCTAGTTGATTAATTAAAAAAAAGAAATTCAAACTCCATTTCGATGCTAAAGAATACACTTAATTCTTGCTACCAATTTAAATGGCAAAATGATAAATAAAAAGCTCTTTTTTTAAGTCAGTGTTTTGGAAAATCGGCTGATATTTTCAACAGAAAATAATTGTACTTTCTTTAGTAAACATTGTCATATTCAAGTTCTGATAAAGCTCTTAATATCATTCCAAAACTGTTAAAAAGTCACATTTGATCCTTTTTTCTGAAATGAGAATCGATTTTGATACTAGTTTTCATATTGATTGGTAACTGATTTCCAATACTAGAGAACTATTGCTGACTAGTCGACTACTAAAACAGTCGTTAGTTACAGCCCTTCCTTTCTTTTGCTTTGGTAGGAGCTGCAGGACCGCATAGACGAGTTGCAGTCGGAGCTGAGCGACTTCCACAGCATCGGTCGAGTCCATCAGACGAGTTCCAAAACCCTGAGCGAGGAGCTGGAGAGCAAGAGCCCCGGCAACGAGTCCGACCCCGGTAAACGCCGCGTTTCCGGGGGACATCGCTGGTGTTTGAACGCCTTGTTTTTTGTTGTTGTTTTTGTTTTTAACGTGCTTCGCTTGTCCTCAGGGCTGGGCGCGGAGGAGGTGCAGCCGTTCAGTCTGAGTCTGGAGGCCGAGATGATGCTGGAGCAGCTCAAAGACCGACACCTGCAGGAGATGGACGAGCTCCGGGAACATCTGGAAAACAAGGTAAAGGCTTGGATCAAAAGTCCTGTGTGTCCTTCAACCACTCACTCCTAAATGAATGAATAGATCTTTTAACCTTTTAACTAACCAGGTAAAAACCCTTTGAGAGTGAAATATGTCGTTCAAGCGTGACCTGGGCCAAAGTGAAACATTTACTCACTTAAAATAAAGAGATTTCAACATGTAAAAGGGCAGACAATGTTCATACAATTCTCTCAAACTAGTTCACCGAGTTTTGAAAAGGGCGTGGAAGTAAAACACAACGAGCTGCACAAAGAAGAAGAATGCTCGTCTTCTCTTTTATATCAGTTATGCCGCGAGCAAAACAAAGAAACCGTACACAAAGAATGTAATACCAATGATTTTAAGTCCGACGCTCACTTCAGATGTAAGACTTCTTTTAACCAACCCCATTGTCAGCCAAGATGTTGAAGAGAAGGTAAAGAAAAGCTTCTTTCTTCAACGGTGCGAACCACAATACCTCAACAATACACCGAACAAAAATATAAACGCAACACTTTTGTCACATATTAAGCACGTGTTCAAGTTCCTGCCGATATCTAGTAACTTCAGCTGCCACTTTGGTCACACCAGATCCAGATTTAAACCTGAACAAACAAACAAAACCGGTACACAAGCTCTTCTCAGGCCTCACCGTTTGAGTCCGCCCGGAACACAGCATGTCTTTTATTGCATCTTCTCGTTCCCACAGATCAGCGACTTTGAGGACATTGTCGAGAAGCAGAGGACTTCGCACGAGGAGCAGAGAGCCGCTTTGGCCCAACGACACCAGGACGAGCTGCGGGCTTCGAGAGCGGAGATGTCCAGGGTCCGAGCGCAGGCCGAGGAGCTTCAGAGGCGACTCGAGCAGGTTCAGACGGAGCCCGCGAAACCGGAGCAGAACCGGGACAAAGAACTGGAGGCTTTACAGGAAGAGGAAATTCAAACGCTAAGACGACGCTTGCTTGAATCTCATATTAAGAACGCGGATTTAGACGAGCAACTCAGAAGTCTGGAAGAGCAGCAGAGCGAAATAAATGACGGCTTTAATAAGGAGATAAAGGAGCTGAAACAAAAACACAGCCGGGAGATTTCCAAACTCGAGCAAACTCAAGCCGAAATGTTCGTCAAAATGGAGGAGGAGAGGCGCAGGCTTTCGAGCGAATTCGAGAAGGAAAAAGAGGCGTTGAAACAAAATTACGACCGAGACTTTGGAGCGAGATCGGACCAAGAGCGGGTCCGGTTTGAAAAGGAGAAAGAGGAGATCGTTCAGAGGTTGACAGAGCAGTGGCAGAAAGAAAAGGCTCAATCGGACGAGCAAAATAGTGACAGTTTGCAGGTTTTGCTGGAAGAAGAGATGCTTAAATTAGTCAAAGAACATGAGGAGAAGGAGAAGGAGTTGAAGGAGCAATGGGAGCTCGAAAAGGCACAGATTCGACAGAAACATGAGGAAAGACTCCACCAGCAGACAATAGAGTTCGAACGCAAAGAAAAGAAGTTAAAGGAGGAGTGGGAGAAGGAGAAGGCGCAGCTGGAGGAGGACTTCGAAGGAATGGTGCGCGAGCGAGCGAGCGAGGAGATCAACAAGGCGGTCGCCGAGAGGGAAGAGGAGGAGAAGAGGTTCGAGCGGGAGATGAGGGAGGAACGGGAGACGACGGAGGAGCGGCACCGTGAGAGGGTAAAGGAGCTGACGCAGAGGCACAGAGAGGAGAGAGACGAGCTCCACAGCACTTTGGACAGACTGAAGGAGGACATCGCGCTGGAAAGGTGAGAAGACGTATTATCGTGGAAATACTTCACCGTCACCGTTTGATACACGTGTTTATTACATGAAATGGAGGTTTAAAAATGAACAGAACCTTCTAAACGTTGGAATATATTATTATACTGTATTTTTGTTTGAACCCAATGCAATCATTCAGTTTAATTATTGTCCCACGACTTTCACTTGGGGATTTTAATTCAACATTGAAGCTAAAACGAAGATGACCAATGCAGTAATCTTCTGTCCAGTCCAGTAGTGGAAACTTCTTTTATGGTACCCATTTATCCTTCTACTAAATATTAAACAGAGATAGGTCAGTATATTGCAGTTTTTAGCGTATGATTTATCGGCCGTAATACTCAGGACAGGCCGATATTGACTCTTGGCCGACCTGCGAACACACAAAGGTTTATTTGACCGCTTTAGTCCAGAGATGTCACAAAGCACGACTGATCCACTGCTCTCCTTTTAGATTTGTGCTCAAACAAGGATTTCTTTTGTCAATTTAAACTACATCATTTTGTGGAAAGCTATAAAAACACTACATATTGGCAATTCTGCTTCTCTGGATTCTAAACGATCAGAACCATTCATGAAAAAACACATTCTGGTCCAGCTCTAGTTCTGAATCAGTGGAATGCATTTGGCCATTTTTTTAATTAAAATTTTAAGTTCAACATTTTAGCTATTTAAAGTGCCTCTGACAGGTCGGGGCGACTCATTGAACTAAAATGCAGTTAAGGTAAATATATTTTGAATTATAACAAATGTTACCATAGAATTTCCAATTTTTTTTTAGATTTATAATTTCACTTCGTGTTTGTAATTGATAACATCACACTAGGAAATTACAAATTTTTTTTAATTAGACTAATAAAAATCTATGAGAACGACTATTATTTTGTTGAATTCAAGTTTAGAGAGTCAAAAAAAGTAGTTTTTCTTTTGTGTAAATTCTGCATAAACTTTGACTGGAATGAGTTTCCCTGGTGTGATGTCACTTCCTGTCATTTTTCTACAGATTTTTCAACGTTTTCTCCACAAATACCTACTCGATTGGTGTAAAACTATCATTTACATGTACAACAGGTATAAATACACTAAATAAAGTCAAAATTAGAACATCGTAAAAACCTGTCATGGGCACTTTAAAGACGAGCCTTTGTGTAGTACATAACTGTGTCGGCTTTAGCACCGTTTACTTCATTAACAACTATTGACTAACCGTGCACAGGAGACAAATCGAGAGCAGCTTCGGCCTCAGACTGAGCGCGGTGGAGGATCGGTTTGAAGCGGACCAGGAGGCCGCGGCCCAGAGATTTCAGGCCGACGTCTTCGAAGCTCGAGCGAAGCTATCAAGACGAGCTGAAATATAATGCGCGAGAACCACGAGCGCGAGAAGCGTCGATGGGAAGAAGAGGTGAAGAACGCGGAGGAGCAGACGCGGAACGTGGCGGGCGTTTTGGGGAAGGAGCGAGCGAAGACGATGGAGGAATGGACCGATGAGATGCAAGAACTTAACAATGTTCACAGAGAAGAAATGGAGGCTGCGGATTTACAAAACAACAGTTACAAAGGGAGTTAGACGAGATGGTTTTTCGTAGTCAATTGAAAGAAATCAAAGTTAAGCAAACTGCTAAATGAGCTTCATGGCAGACTTCAGCAGAGTCTAGAAACCAGGGAGGAGTTGGTGTCTCAAGTGCAAAAGCAAGCCAATCGAAACGGAAAAAATGCTGCGAGAAACCGTTCAAATGTTACAAGACGAACGGAACGAACTGCGGCAAAATCGGACCGAACTTGAGGCGAAATATAAAGAAATCGTCAGCATTTCTGAAACGCAAATTGCAGAAAGAATCGCTCTGTTAACGGAAAGGGAGGATTTGAAACTAAAAATCGAGGAGTTGGAAGTGTTGGTGAATAAAATCCCGGTCGATTTTGCCGTCGAGAGAAAGAACATGCAAAGAATTATTACAGAGTTGGAAGAAAAGGGAGCAGAGTGGAGCCAAATCAAGGAGCTAGAGATGGATGCTAGTCAGGTTTTAAATTTTGTGCAAAACGTTGAAATCGATGGTATTGGTGATGAAGAGTTGGAGATTGACACAGACGAGATTGGAGATTGCTACGAAATGACTTCAAAATCTAGGCACATCGGCTACTAATTCAGCCAAATCGCCTTCGAGTTTGGATGAAGATAGTATCGAACGTATTGGGATCTCCCATAGAAGAAGACGACATCTTGAGCAGGTCAGAGTCTTGTGACGTTCAAGAAGACTCTATGGCATCTACAGATTCTTTAGACGATCCTTTTGGCGAACACGGACAAAGCCAAACTAATGAAAAACCGTGTCCAAATGATGAATTAGATGAAATTATTCGTGATGGTGGAGAAAAGAGAGTCTTGTACTCCAGTGTTGACCCAAATTTGACTCCATGTCCTGACCAAAAACCTCATTGCGGTGACCAAGCTTTCAAAGACAAACTACACATTGTTCCTTCGCATGCAGGGTTTATAGATGCAGACGATTTCTCACGGCCAGAAGTGTTAGAAGGTGCAAATGTGGCTAGAGATGGAAGCAGATGTCATAATGCAGCGTTTTGTGCTCGAAAACATCGTGTACCGGCTTTTGAGGTTGAGGAAATCTCGTGTGAACATTTTTGCCTTCACGAAACGGCGGTTGACGCCGACGAGCCGGAGGACGCCAACGACTTGGGTCAGTGGTTGGAAGATGCAGGAAGCAATCGTGAGAAATCGAACAATGGTTTCTCGATGCCAGAAATAGGTTTGAGCCAATTTGAGGGCACAAACGCAAGCAGTGAAAGCCAAGGTGTTCTCAAACTGAAAGCTTTGCACAAAACGGCTACGGAAGAAAATGTTTTGCTACAGGAAAAAGTCTCGTTATTGCAGCAAAAGATTGAAATGCTCGAGATTTTACTGGCTCATAATAACTCAAAGCTCAAAACGGGGCATCAGGTTCTGGAAGAAAACTACAGCCTCAAAGTTAAGCTGCTGTTGCTGATGGAGCATATAAAGGGACTAGAAAAGAAGGCCTTCGAAATGTCTGACTTGCAGATTCGCTACGAGGACTGCGCGTGCGAAAACGATAAACTGAAAGAGCAAAACGCCGAGCTGGAGAAGCGCGTGTGGAGTCTGGAAAGTAGCGCGAACGTCCACGGTGTTCCGCGCGGCAAAGTGACGCTGGCAGACGAGATCGACCAAATGCGAGCGGAGAATAGAAGGTTGTCGGGACTGCTGGAAGACTTGGACTCGCCCAACGGAAACCTGCCGACGATCCGCGCCGACAGTCGAGCGTCGGCGAGCGAACGTGTCGATTTTAACCGGTCGCGGGGAGGCGATTTGGAGGATTGTTGCGACGATTGCGAAAAGGAAAACGCCGAGCTGCGGAGAGCCATAGCGGACCTCCAAGACCAGTCCCAGATCCTGACCGAGACCACGAAAGTCCATAGGTAACAGCAGAAAGTAGGACGTCCCATCAAAATCCCCACCATAGACTCCAGAAGTGTCCTCTTCTCCGTAAAAAGCAGCCGTGTGGTGTCTTTTAGCTGCTTTGGCTAGTTCTGTTTGATGAATAGTTGTGCCAGATGAATTGTGACCAAAAATGTCTTTCCTGCCAAACAAACCTTTTTGTCGTTTTTAGAGGCCTTGAATACCTAATGTGCTTATCTGCTTTCTCGTACTGTTTTAGTTTCCCTTTTTATGTTCTTTGAATGTTCCCTTTTTATTGAAATATGTTTTGTATTCGTCCGTAGATCTGAAGCTTGCCGTCTCTCCGAAGAAAACCTCGTTCTGAAGAACAATATCGACGCTTTGAAGGAAGAAGACCTGAAGGAGCTGATGTGAGAATTCAAGGAACATTTATTCATACGACGGCGCCGCGTTTGTTTTTACGATTGACACTTTGGTGGCGCTTTCCGAGACAAGAATCCAGAGTAGAATGGGGAAAGCTCGTTGCAGGTTTTTCAACACATTGTTTTGCTCATTTTAGGAAAACATTGGATACGCTCAAAAAGGAGAAGGATGCGTCTCAAAGGACCGCGGACGACTTCAAGAAACGGGTAAACGCATTCGCACATTTCAGTTACATTTATTTTATATTTGCCCAAATCTCAAAAGCAGTTGCCCCACAAGAGTCAAACTAGTCATTTAAACTTGCCAATTTAAATACTAATATATGAAATAGTAGGCACGGCAAGTTTATTTGCAGCACGATTTGTACTTTGTGATTAACATAACAGGAAAATATGCGTTAAAATCACAATACAAACCAATAAAAACATAAATATTCATGATAAAATGTACGTCAAAAGCGGTCTCATCTCCAGGAACACTACTGAAACACTGATTTGAGAGTAGAATAATATATAATAATATATTTCTATCGCATAGTTCATTTACAATACCTTTTTTTTGATGTCCCGTTTTTAGATTTCTGAGCTCCAGTCCCAAAGTGTGCTCCTCGAAAACAAAAACGGAATCCTCTGTGAGAAAAACTCGCAGCATCTGTCCGACGTGCAGACGCTCAAACAGCAGGTGGCAGCGCTGGCCGAGACCAAGGAGAAAACGCCAACAAAGGACAAAAAAAACAGGTGATTACAGTTCTCTAAGACGGCTTTAAATATTCTCAGCGTTTCCTGTAGTTACGGCAGGAGTTGATGCGGTTTGTTGGTTTGTTTTTGTTGTTGTCAGCTCTCTGCGTGCGTGTCTGCCCTGGAGGCCGAGCTGACCAAAGCGCTGAACGAGACGGTGACGCTCAAGCAGAGAAACTCTCTGCTCTCTCTGGAAGTGAGCGGACTCCGGGAGAAGGTGAGGGACCGGACAACACAAGTCCGTGAGACCCTATCCTGCAACGGTAGCGAGCAGTAGTAGAAGTGGTAAATGGCAACTGGTGTGCGTCCAAGTCGTGATTCATTTTAGCCGCGACCAAACCTTGCTTTAATCAAATCCACTTGTTTCCTTTTTGTCTTTTTTATTAACAGACAAGATTCCTAATAACTGAGCCATCTTTATTATACAATATTAAGTCTGAACAGTCACTCAAATTCAATTGTCGTACTTGTTTTGTTGTTGTGATTTGATTACTGTTGATTTCGGTAAATGTCAAAAAGTGCAAAACAAGCCTGAGCCTAATCCGCTTTGTGTGGGTGGGTTTTTGTCTGTGCAGATGAAATCCTTGGGGTCGTTTGAACAGCAGCTTTCGAATCTGTCCGAAGAGAAGAGGACTCTGGTGAAAGAGACTCAGGCCCTGTGTAACCAGCTCGCCAAAGCCCAGGAGAAGGTAACCGTCCCGTAGCGGCTCAGTCCTGTGACCGTCACACATTTTGTTTACTTTGTCCGCTCATGAGTCCAGCTCAAGTGTGCTGTTGTTTGAATTGCAAGTTAAAATTATTTATATTTTAGCATCTTTGGGAAAGTCCATGTTTAGACCTGGTGCAATATGTGTTTTAGACCCAATTCAGACCGAGTGAAGTCCTAGTTCAGCAAACAGTTTAACCCTAGTTTAACCCTAGTTTAACCCTAGTTTAACCCTAGTTTAACCCTAGTTTAACCCTAGTTTAATCCTAGTTTAATCCTAGTTTCAACCCGGGTTTAACCCGGGTTTAGTCCGGGTTTAGTCTTAGTTTAGCCACTTGTTTAGCTTTAGTTTGGCCCTGGTTTAGTCCATGTTTAGTCCATGTTTAGTCTTAGTTTAGTCTTAGTTGCCGCTTGTTTAGCTTTAGTTTTGGCCCTGGTTTAGCTCTGGTTTAATGCTAGTTTAGTCGGGGTGTAGTTGCTTGTTTAGCCACTTGTTTAGCTTTACTTTGGCCCTGGTTGAGTCCTGGTTTAGCTCTGGTTTTAGCCCTGGTTTAATGTTAGTTTTGTCCGGATTTAGTTTGGGTTTAGCCGCTTGTTTAGCTTTACTTTGGCACTGGTTGAGTCCTGGTTTAGTCCTGGTTTAGCCCTGGTTTAAAGCTAGTTTATTCCAGGTTTAGTCTTAGTTTAGCTGCTCGTTTAGCTTTACTTTGGCCCTGGTTTAGTCTGGTTTAGCTGGTTTAGCTCTGGTTTAGCCCTGGTTTAAAGCTAGTTTAGTCCGGGTTTAGTCCTTTGTTTAGCCGCTCGTTTAGCTTTACTTTGGCCCTGGTTGAGTCCTGGTTTAGTCCTGGTTTAGCCCTGGTTTAAAAGCTAGTTTATTCCAGGTTTAGTCTTAGTTTAGCTGCTCGTTTAGCTTTACTTTCGCCCTGGTTTAGTCCTGGTTTAGCTCTGGTTTAGCCCTGGTTTAAAGCTAGTTTAGTCCGGGTTTAGTCCTTTGTTTAGCTTTACTTTGGCCCTGGTTGAGTCCTGTTTCGGTCTTAGTTCAGTCCTTGTCTAGCCCTGGTCAGAAAGTGTGGCACATAAAGTATAAAGAAATGTTTTTCCAAATACTAAATAATGTCATTTTCCTCCAGGCCAAAGCCTCAGAGGAAAACCTTCAGGCCGCGACGCTCCAAAGCAGCCGATTAAAAGCCGACGTCAGAGTTTTACAGCAACAGAAAGAATCCCTCCAACACGAAGTGGCTCTGATGCACAAGAAACTACAAAACGCCAACGACAAGGTAAAACCGAGGACGTCCAGTGACCGAGATTGAGAGGATATTGACTTTTCAAATGTCTTTTGCTCAGAACCACGTGTTGGAGCGCGCCCTTCACTCCACGGGTTTGCAGAGCCACAGTAAGAAGATGCTGCGGGAGGAACTGGCCCGTCTCATGGAGCAGGAGCAGAAGTTACTGAAGCAGGAAAACGAGAAAACTGCAGGGAGAAGTGGTCAGCGTGAAGGCCGAGCTCAGACAGGCCAGAGACAAGGTGAGGGGCTTCTGTCCGCCACGCAAAAGAGCTCAAATTTAAACTTTATTATTTCTCATCACTGTATAACTGTCAGTCAAATGGTTTTGGTTATAGTTTATGTTCTAGAAGCTAAACTAGCATAGACAGGGCTTAGACCAGGGCTAGACCAGGGCTAGACCAGGGCTAGACCAGGGCTAGACCAGGGCTAGACCAGGGCTAGACCAGGGCTAGACCAGGGCTAGACCAGGGCTAGACCAGGGCCAAAGTAAAGCTAAAGAAGTGGCTAAACTAAGACGAAACCCGGACTAAACCCTGTTTTAACACTGGTTTACTCCTGGTTTAGCACTGGTCTAATCTTAGTTTAGTCCGGGTTTAGCCACTTGTTTAGCAAAATAAAAGCATGTGGTTTGGAGCAGAGTTCAGACTTTAGAGGAAAACATTTTACATTTTTGGTGTTAAATAGACAATGGTTTTGGTTATAGTTCATGTTCTAGAAACTAATATTGAAAGCCTTTTTATTTATTTTTCATACGATTAAATTAAATCAAAACGAAATATTGTAATAAATCAATATTAGGGTAAGAAAAAAAAACAGATTTTATTTAGTTTTTTATACCCAGAGCTGTGAATTTGTGCCAAATATCACGCAGTCAAATAAATGCTTCAAATAATAATGTATTTTCCTCTTTGGCTCGCTCCGGCTGGAACAGTAAAATAAGTAAAATAAGTAAAATAAGTAAAATAAGTAAAATAAATAAAATAAATAAAATAAAATAAAATAAATAAAATAAATAAAAAAATAAATAAAATAAAATAAAATAAAATAAAATAAAATAAACCTTTTCTCCTGCATTTTTTTATCAGTAAATTTAGGCACTTTTAGGCAGTTTTGTCTTTTATCTGAAGCCACGTCAGGTCAGTTTATTTCAGCTCATCCAGAACAGTAAAAATGACAATACAGCTACTTTTTTCACGTTGCGTAATGAGATGTTTTTTTTAAAAAGCCAGACGTTGGAAAAAGGCCACGTCTTTAGTGCCGTCCTAATCCGTTTCTGGAGAGCGTTCGCATCTGTTCTGTGACGTAAGCTCAGAACGAAGCTCAGGGCGGCGACTTACGGAGATTTAAAGGTCGCCCGCGGTCAAGGTCAGCGATCAAGCGGAGAGATCGACCAGTGCTCGAATCGGGTTTTTGGGAATCCAGAGTTGAGTTCGAACGCGTGCGTTTGTGTCGCAGGTTCGTCAGATGGATTCCGCCATCGTGTCTCTGAAGCAGCACAAACAAAGCCACTCGTCCACGTTGCTGACGCTGGAGCAGGAAAACGCGACTCTGAAGCAAGAGCTGGAAGAGCAGAAGGAGAAAAAGGAGAAAAACGAGGTGCAAACGAGTGGAGGTGGAAATGAAAGCCAGTTGAGTTGAGTTGCCGTGGCTTTTATCTGACAAAGCGGGTGTGTTTTTGGGGTTTTCAGGGCCGAGACGCTGCCGCTGGAGGCCCCGACCTGGAGAGTGTTTTACAGGAAAACGAAGCTCTGAAAAGTCAACTGGCTCGACTCTCCTCTCAGCTCCTAGAGGTTTGTCTATCATGAGACACAGGCACAGGGCGTGTGCATTTACTTTAGTTTTAGTCTGGTTTTTGGTTTTTGTGTTTTACAAATTTTAGTGAAGATTATTATTTATTTATATTAGGTTTGTTTATTATAAGATACAGGCACAGGGCGTGTTCCTTTTAATTTAGTTTTAGTCTGTTTTTTGTTTGTTTTTTGTGGGTTTTTTGTTTTGTCTTTTTTAATTTCTTTTTATAATTTTTTTTTTTTGAGGTTTGTTTATTATGAGACACAGGCACAGGACATATTCATTTAATTTTGTTTTAGTCTTCGGGTGCGTTACTTTTTTTTACAAATTTTAGTCAGTTTTAGTCTTATTTTATATTTTTAGAGGTGTATTTATTATGTCAATTTAGTTTGTCTTTTTTGAGGTTTGTTTATTATGAGATACAGACACAGGATGTGCTCATTTTGACAAGGCTTTTTACTCATTTTAGTCGAGGTTTTAGTTTCAGTCCATGAAAATGTCATGCTAATTTAGTTTACTGGATCTATAATCATTTTAGTCGGCCAGAAAATGCTGTTTTATTTTCATTTTAACTATGATAACTAAATATTGCTCCATGGAACAAGAGGTTTTCCTTTTGAGCTGCAGTTTGTTAATGAGGCTTTGGGATTTAAAAGTGGAAAATTCATTATCAATGTTTATTTTATATTGTTTGACAAAAAATCTTAATTTTATGATGACTTTTTTAATTAGAACAAGTAGGACATTTATGATAAAAAAAAAAGATTTAAGGTGACAAAATTAGAAAATGGCTTATGTTTTTAATCGGTTGCAAATGGAAAAAAATAAACTGCAGTTGTTAGAGAAATGAGGAGAAAGTTTAGAAATTAAAATATTGAACAGCAGTGATGGAAAATGAAGAATTTGCCAATGATTTATATGAGAAGTGGTGTAATCATGTATTTTTTCTCTTTTTTTGGTAGACGTTCCAGGCTCAGTTGGTGGGGCTCCTTCCTCCGTCCCCTCACAGAACGCCGCGAGGACCGCCGCCCAGAGACGAGGCCGAACTCGCACAGGTACGGACCGCTTTACCGCGGCGCAAACGTCAGCCGAAACGCTCTTGAACGCCGCGCGGGCCTCGAAACGGTCGATTCCATCACAAATTTGAACTGGACTAAAGTCGGCAAATCATACATCAACCCTTTAAAGGTGCTTCTGGTGGAGGGTTCGCCGCCTTCTGGACTGGAATGGTACTGCTTTGCCTGGAATTTTATATTTTATATTATTTTATTTTATACATCAAAATATTACATTATCAATATGGCCAATTATTTTTATCCTTTTCTGGACTTTATAGACTCTAAAACGCATACGTAAAGAAGTTTTATCACAAAGACAGTGGCATTATTAACTCTAAATGTCAAAGAAAGAAGGAATATAAGCAGATTTTCAATTTTTTCGTAAACATTCTCTATCTAGAAGTCATAAATTAACAATTTTTCAACATTTATTTGGCTGAAAATGTATTTTAAAAGTCTCAATGCGCAATAATAACGCAAGACAGTCAAATGCCATACTGTGGAACATTCCAGGCAGGTGACTCTCAACCAAAACGAGATCTTTTTCCTCCTGGATTGTACAGATAAAATGTTATATTGCCGGTGGTGTAAGTGTGCCATTATTTGTGAACAGTAAATTCACAATGATTGGACTGTTCTGGTCCTAAAACTCCAGCTCAAGTCTTTCCCTTTTCTCTTTTCTCTTTTCTCTTCTCTTTTTCTCTCTGCTCGCTCTTCTTTCTGCTCGGCCCACCGCATGTTCTCATTTGGCCTTGTGGCGTTCGGTGTTTCTGGTTTGGTGTCGTTTTGTCTCCATCGTGTTCCAGCTTCATTCGTGTTTTCGGCGTTAGCTTCATTTTTAAAACCATTTCCTCATATTTGCCATCTTCACACATTGACTTCTCATGCTCAAGTCACTCGTAATATTAGTTTTTAAAGTTTCTGACGTCTGCTGGTCTTCTAATATCTATGTCTTTATAAAGAAAAGTGTGGATAATGAATTCTGAGATGTTATTACCTCATTAAGAAGACATGATGAACATTATTGCGGCGTCATTGTAAGCACTGGGAGTATGACTATACTTCTACTTCATGTTTGAGACACAGTGTATAAAGTAGGGTTGTAAAGGGGCAGAACATTTTCCATAGGAACAAAAAAGGGTCAAAAGGCTTCTAAAACCTATTTTTGCAGATTCTTTTGCTGAATGTCTGTCACTGAGAGCTAGCTTCTCTTGCACGTTTGCAGTTCGAGTCCAAATCCCACTCTGTTTGACTGTGGTGGATCTTATGGACACGTGTTAAATGTGTGACTCCAAAGACATTCAGATGTGACTGACCTTCAGTTTGAGGGTGTTTGAGACAATGTTCGTCACTCCTTGTTAAATTGAGTTAATGTTAATGTTCTCCTTAATTCCCATACATTCCTGATCATTCCCATAGCAACGACCCGTGCTAGAAGTATTTTGACCTTAAATGAAATGGTAAAACTCGTTTATCATGACGTGCCCCTGGTTTGCTGTGTTTTGTGGTGAGGGAGCGCTGTGGTGAAGTGTGCTTGCCTTTTGTCTCCACCAGGGGGCGGTGTCGGATCAGCGAGGGGCTCACGCCGACAGCTACAGGCGAATCGGTGGACTCTAACCAGCTTCTCTCTGCTCCTGCTCCTCTTCACTAACACCTCCAAACCTTTCCTGCGAGACCCCTCTGCTCTGCGACGCTAAAGCTTCTGTGAACTAAAGCCACTCTGCAAAAACACACATTTACACCTTAAACTGACCACTAAAGCTTCTGTGAACTAAAGCCACTCTGCAAAAACACACATTTACACCTTTAAACTGACCACTAAAGCTTCTGTGAACTAAAGCCACTCTGCAAAAACACACATTTACACCTTAAACTGACCACTAAAGCGTCTGTGAACTAAAGCCACTCTGCAAAAACACACATTTACACCTTAAACTGACCACTAAAGCGTCTGTGAACTAAAGCCACTCTGCAAAAACACACATTTACACCTTTAAACTGACCACTAAAGCGTCTGTGAACTAAAGCCACTCTGCAAAAACACACATTTACACCTTAAAACTGACCACTAAAGCGTCTGTGAAACTAAAGCCACTCTGCAAAAACACACATTTACACCTTAAACTGACCACTAAAGCTTTCTGTGAACCAAAGCCAGTGCAAAAACACACATTTACACCTTAAACTGACCACTAAAGGCGTCTGTGAACTAAAGCCAGTGCAAAAACACACATTTACACCTTAAACTGACCACTAAAGCGTCTGTGAACTAAAGCCACTCTGCAAAAACACACATTTACACCTTAAACTGACCACTAAAGCGTCTGTGAACTAAAGCCACTCTGCAAAAACACACATTTACACCTTAAACTGACCACTAAAGCGTCTGTGAACTAAAGCCACTCTGCAAAAACACACATTTACACCTTAAACTGACTTGAACACTGAAGTTTAATCTGGTTTTGTTCAGATATATTTTATTATTCGATTGATTTGACTGATTTAAAATGTTTATTACTCTTTAACTACTAGAAATCTTATCTAGGGGAAAAAAAAGTGGGCTTCCGTTGAGATTATTGATCTTATTAAAGGTGCATAATGTAACTTTCCTGGCAGGTGTTTTTAAAAAAAATCATGTTTTTTGATCATTGTAATGATTATCTGCACAATACACACACTAAAAGGACCTTTTTATAACAAAAACTGCGACATTATTCGATCTAAATGTCAAAAGAATAAACAATTTTTCAGAATAATTCACTTTATTCTTAAATATTCTCGCTCTAGAAGTTTCCGGTCTTCATATTTCAACTTTTACTTGGTTGATAATGTGTTAAAAAAGCTAAAAAAAAGTAAGCCTGATAAAATAATTGTTGGTTAATACTGTGAAACATTTGACCCGCCACTAGAAAAGTTCCGTACTGCACCTTTTTTAGAGCTTCTTATTTGACCCACAGTGTTTTTGACTGGGTTCTTTCTACATACACGATGCGATCTGCTCAAAACTCTTCACGAATTATGCCGTTTTAAGCCGTTTTAAGCCGTTCATAAGCCGTTTTAAGTCATTTTAAGTCTTGTGGATGGAAGTTGCAGCTGTGTGCGTTTTTAAAAAAAGACCCAAATGTTGAACTTGTGCTTCTTTTGTTTTTGTGAGACAGAAGATCCAAGACGCCTTTTGTTTTTCCCAATGGGATAAAAGATATAAGTTTGGTCAAAATGCAATCTTGAGTTGTGACCAACTGATTTTTTTAAAAGTGTTTTTTGTATATTCTAATGTTTCGATGCTTTTTTACTTCGAAAAAAAGTGTAAAAACTGAACGAATTTCCACCTAAAAATACAAGGTAAACGCACTGAAATTAAGCATTAATCTTAATTCCAGTCGCATCCATGTGAAAAGAGGGATTTGGAACTGGAAGTGGAAGTGGTGCAGTGGGTAAAGCGCTGTCTGGTTTGATTCCCAGGGTTAAATCTTAGTTTTATTAGCTTAAAACTTGCACCAATCCTTCAAATTCAGGTAACTGCATTTTCCCTGCAAGACACTTAGTTTTTCTCTAATAGTTTTACATTTCAGACTAGATTAGTTTAGATTTAGAGTAATTTCTGAGTACATTTTAAGTGTACTCCGCGTGTCTGGACCTGAACAATTCTCCAAAGAGCACACTAAAGCAATATATAAACTTTAACTTTAACCTCACTTAAAAAGGACCTACTTTTGACTCTTCTGTACTTTTTAAATGTTTTTGTAAACCAGGGTTGTCCCATGAATGTACGTTTTTTTTGTTTCATGTTTGTAGACAGGGTATTTTAACTGTGTCAGAAGCTTTTCTTAAATATTTCAACAATCGACTTATAACTTGGACGTTTTGACACTTTTTGAAAACTTTGTCTGTATCATTTCTTATTTACATGTATTTTAATGTTTTCTCTATTGGTTATAATGTGTTTTCCTTCTTAAACTTTGCCCTGAAGAGATTATTATTTTTTATTATTATTATTATTATTATTATTATTATTATTATTATTATTATTATTTTATTTCTCCATTTAGTTCATATTTATTTGCTATTTATTTTAATAGAGCCATCTTTATTTTTATTTATGCATTAAATTAATTATTTTTTCTAGCAGAGGCACAAGGAGCTGTATTTTTGTATTTAATTTAATTTATTTTGTATTAGTTCATCATGAATCCTTTTTATGTAATGCCACAATGAATAAATAAAGTTGTTTAATAATGCAAAAACAATAAGTTGTTTTTGTCTTTTTTTTTGTCTTTTTTTTTTTTTTTTGCCAATTCAATTATTTACATATCTTTTATTGGCGTAATTTTGTATATTTTGGCAATTTATCCATTATTTATAGTTTCCGTAAATCCTTTGTGTATGATTAAACCTAATTAAACATGTTTTGCTTCTAATACATTTAATTTTAAAGCATTTTCAACACGCCGAAAGAGACCGTTCCGTTTTTTTTTAAGCCAAAGTTTTGTCTTGTCGGAGCGTTTTGTTGAACTCTTTTGGTTATTTGTCCCAGGACGATCGCGAGAGGAAGATGAGGGGAATGGAGGAGCGGATGAGGGAGATCGAGTTGTCTCTGCGTAACGTCAAGCTGCTGCTCAAGGAAAAAGTGGTTCAACTCAAAGATCAGGTTCGTACAGACGACTGAACAAAAGCGCAAAAATGAACCGTTTTGTTCAAACCGCGAGCAGAAAGAATCATTTATGGGTCCTACATGTTTATAATTCAAACCGTTACACCTGAAATGTTAATATTTTACCCAAAAAATACACATTTTGAGCCCCAAAAAGTTAGTCGCATCTATAATATATTGAATTATTGTATTGCAGCAGGATTTATTCATCATTATTATTCTTTATTTCTATTCTGTGTTATTTAATTAACAAAAATCTCTGAAATTTCAAGAAAGGGGCAGATATTTATTACATCAAAAATAAACACAAGATGCTTCTGAACACATTTTGTTTAAACGAGTGGTTTTACGTTTTACAGTTTTACATTTACAACATGCCACACTTTTTATTTATTTAATTATTTAATTCATATGATTTGATTGTTGTTGCTTTAAACTGTTTCTGGATTAGTAGGATTAGTTCCGCGTTGAAACAATTGGACAGAATAAGCAAAATGTCAAGTTTATCCAAATAAACGCTGATAAAAGCCCATGACGACAAAAGAACAGTGCCACCTAGAGGTAAGATTTAGTTTGTAATAACAGTAGAACTTTGTGAAACTGGTTTTACTCGACTGAAAAGGATGTTCTCTTCACTCTTGAGCTTTTTAAAGTACATTTTACATTTATTATTTACGTTTCTCTACAAATAAACGTTCCTTGTCCTAATTGGGGGGTTTTTGGGCGTTTTTTTTTGTTTCCAACCTCGGCCTTTCTTCTCTCTTTTTCAGATTCACAAAAACGGCAAGGCGGACGTCCTGATCAAAGACTTGTACTTGGAGAACGACGACCTGCTGAAGGCGCTGGAGGTGACGGAGCAGAGGCACAAGATCGCGGAGAAGAAGAACTACCTTCTGGAGGAAAAGATCTCCAGTTTGTCCAAGATCCTGCGAGACTTGAGCCCGTCGACGTTGCCGACGCTGCAGTACCACTTCACGTGCTCCTAACACGCCAAATATCTGCTTGTATTTGTAAATGTCGTTCGTTTTTATGCTTATCTTGACATTCGAAAAAGGGTTACACGATATGAGAATCAATTTATATTAAATAAAGTCCTGTTTTATAAAAGCGAAAACCGTACTTAAACAGGGCCGACATCAGGCTAATGTTTATTTTAATGAATAAATTACTTAAAATTGGAGCTTTTTAAATTATTTATTATGAATTTATTTTATTGAACATTTTCAGATTAGAAAAATGACCAATTATCTGTACTTCTAACTACTTTTCCATATTTGAATTTAGATGCACTATAATAAATTTGATCTTAATTTTTTTTTGGGGGGGGGTCAAATAGGCTTAATATTTTCACTTTTACAATATTATTTTCTTGTTTTGACACTTGCACACATTTTAATTGTATAAAATGTCGTTTTCAAGCTAAGCTGCCTTTGTAAAGTCAAATACTGTAACTACTGTACATGCTTTAAATATAAGACACTACCTGAATTCTCAAGCCTTTGTACTGTAAATGGGCCAAAGTTTTCTATTTATAATGATTGCTTTTGTGAGCGGTCGCTTTTGTACGAACGCCAAGTTATTATGAATGAATGAATGAATGAATGAATGAAGGAAACTGCTGCTGGAAAGACAGTGATTTGTGCCTAATAATAAACAATATGGATTTTTAAAACGCGCGTGTTTCAACTGTCATTTGTAGATAATATATTGATCACGATAATATTGAAAGTACTTTATGCCAATGACGCACCGAAAGCATGATATTTTCCATTAAACTAGTTATTTAAATTGACAATAACGATATGAGCTGCAATATATAGGTGTTGTAAACTGATGGTAGATTGTTTATGAACTACAAGTAATGAATAAGCCTTGGTGAGTGTTACGTCAATTTTTATTTTTTTTGTGATGTTTTCTCGATAAAGGTAGAAAATGGACTGCCCTTGACCTTTGACCCTTCTCGCAGTATGAAGAATGTACAGTTATGAAAATAGCCTCGACAGCTGACAAAAGCTATATTAAGTGTAAAGCATTTTGGTCACTCGAGGCATGTAAACACGATGCGACACTGGTGGTCCCACTGTCGTCATGGGGCCTATTGTACTTTGTCTGTTTAGTGCAGACAAAACTAATCTGAAACGGAAAAATTGAGAATTGAATTGATTTTATCATGATTTTCCTTATTCCGTTTACAATCGCAAAGTCTCAGGTTTGTTGCCTTTTTTCTTGTCATAGAAGGTGACGTATACACTTAAGGCATGTTTTATATAAATGAAATTATTGTGTCAAAAGTACTTTAAAATATCGCGCTAATATCCGTACTGTGATAATGTGATCATTTATTATTTTATTGCTGTTAACGGATAAACGACTTTAATACGGTCTGCATTTTGTAATAAATGTCTCAATATGTGGTTTATTACATAGTGTGTTTTTTTTTTGGTTTTTTTTTTACTTTTATTGCACTTTTGATTTTTATGACATTATTGTGTTTTTACTGTTATTTTTTAATTGTTGATTTAGAGTGGCTAAACTTAAGGTTAAAGCGTAAAAAAAGCGGATGGGCAGGACTCGACTGGGACTCGGTTTAGACTCGACTGGGACTCGGTTTAGACTCGACTGGGACTTTAGACTCGACTGGGACTCGGTTTAGACTCGACTGGGACTCAGTTTAGACTCGACCTGGACTCAGTTTAGACTCGACTGGGACTCGGTTTAGACTCGACTGGGACTCAGCTTAGACTTGGCTAAGACTCTGCTTGACTTGGTTTAGACTCTGCTTGGACTTGGCTTGGACCCGACTTGGACCTGGCTTGGACTCGGCTTGACTTGGTTTAGATGCAGCTTGGACTCGGCTTGACTTGGTTTAGATGCAGCTTGGACTCGGCTTGGCTCTGTTTAGACTGCTTGGACTCGGCTTAGTCTTGGTTTAGACTTGGCTCGGACTCGGTTTAGACTCGGTTTAGATTTGGTTTAGACTGATTGGAATCTTCTTGGACTCGGTTTAGACTCGGCTGGGACTTTACTCGGACTCGGCTGGGATTCGGCTGGACTCGGCTGGGATTCGGCTGGATTCGGCTGGACTCGGCTGGGACTCGGCTGGGACTCGGCTGGACTCGGCTGGGACTCGGCTCTCTCCCAGAGGTTGCGGCTTTGAGCGCTCCTCTGCGGCTAAAGCACATAAACATGAAAGCGTTGCGCTCTTTAAAGCCCTTTTGCGTGGATGGACCGTGTCGGAGGACCACACCACCTTGTTGTTGATGTTTTAGGGAGCTTTAAGTGATGCTCTCGCGAAAGAAAAGCAAAAACGAAGCGTCCAAACCAGCCGAGGTTCACGGGAAATATGTGAAGAAGGAAACGTCGCCGCTCCTCAGAAGTAAGCAACAAGTAGCACCTAGCGTTACCCACTGCTAGCCGCTAACAAAAGTTTATTTCAGGTCAAAATATAGTTTATTTCTCAAACGAATGGCACGTCTAAATAGTCTTGGTTAAGTCGCTACAGGAAAACTATTTATTTACATCGAATAATGACTTTACGTACAGTTTGGAGGCCGTAACTAAGCTAGATGCTAACTAGCAAGCTAACCAAACATTGACCCAGTTGCTAATGTTGGTAGCACTGATGGGAGGATGGAAACACTGGATAAAAGTTGATAAAAGTACACGTGTAAGTTGAAAATTGGGCTGGTGTCGTGTCTAATGCTTTAAAAGTATTGTTATCAGCCCATAAACTAGTTTGATGTGTAATTGGTCTGTTATTACATCTTTATGGAAGGGCTTTTCTGACTATTGAGAAGGTTCTTCTGCAAAAAGAAATCAAATCCAAAACCCCAATTTGCTGCACCATTATTATTTTTTTTCTACATTTTCAGCAAACATTCTTAACTGGTTTTCAAGATATTAAAAAACAGTGAAAGCAAATAAGAACCACAATAATTAACATAGCAAATTATGAAAAGCACAATGTAAGCAAAGCATTTCAATAAATAAATAGAAACTTTGTAATGGCAGGAAGCCATTGCGAGTGACTGCATTAACTGCATTAACAAATTTGAGCGAATCAACGGAAGACTAAATGTTTCTTCTTCTTTGGTGGTGTTTTATGGCGGGTGGTATCCATTATGTTACATTACCGCCATTCTTTAGACCCCATTCTGTAGTTATTGTTATAAGCAGTTCTGGGGAGTGAAGAGCACTTAGAATTTATTCTTTAGACTTTATTCTCAAGACTTTATTCTCAAGACTTTATTCTTTAGACTTTATTCTTCTTCTTCTTTGGTGGGGGCGCTGTACAGCCTTTATTTGAGCAGCCAGAAAATTATGAGATTGACATTTCAATTAATTTAGTTCACGCTGACAACTTTGGTGCATTTGTGCTAATGTTTAGTGTGTATTTAAGACTGTTTTGTCTTATTTGGTGTGGAGGGCCCTAGAGGCCAAACTGTACAAAATGGGGCATAGGTCTGATGGACTTTTAGGATCCAGGGCACATTAAAGGAATGCTCTGCTGAATATCACTAATAAAAGTCAAAGTAATGTTTATGCATTCCTGTAGGTGGCGCTAGAGCACCAATCAGAATGGTTGACACGTTATTGTAATCAGTGTTGGGAGGTGTACAAATGATTACAATTTCAACCCAATCAGGTGAAGTTTGTGCCAGAATTATTTTTACGCATTTGTGAGCATTAATTGCACCCCTGCTGACCAATAGTGAAAAATACACAATAGTTGGCATTGGCAATGATGTCACACCGCACCAACATTCCGCCACTCTAAGAGATAGGGAAAAATCCCATCTTTGACGACGAATCCCGAAAATATAAGTCTGAGGAATACCGAAAGCAAAAGGAGAAATCACACGAGAAATATTTACAAACTGAACTTTGAATGACAAAAATCGGACCAGGAATGTGACCTGTGCGGACCGCCGAAAAACGGGATAAAGGTGGAAAATAGAAAATGGCACAAAAATAATAAGAAAAAACCCTAGAACTATTAGTGACTCAATAACAATGTAGCTATAGACAGAGCAGAAGACTACTACTACTACTACTACCACTACCACTACTACTACTACTACTACTACTACTACTACCACTACTACTACTACTACTACTACTACTACTACTACTTTAGGGTGGAAACTAACTAATTTTGCCAATCAATTTATCTGTAAATTATTATTTTGTTCAAAAACTCTAATTACACATGTTTCCTTTGTCTTTTTGAAGTAATTCTTTCTTTGTCCGAGTCAGGAAACCTCTTCTCTCGGCACGTGGCACGTTTCGGAGTGCGTGTCTACTCCAGATAATGATTATTCTATTTCTAAATTACTCGATTGTATGAATAGTTGTGATTCATCGATTAACTTGCTGCAGCCCTGGTCTACTTTTATACTTTTCCCCTCTAACTTTAGATTACACTCGACAAACTGTGCTGTGACTTGATTTGAATAAACAATAATAACCAACATCATTGACCGCAGGGACTGAAAATACCATTTATTTCCTCGAAACAAATCAAAATGGATCCAATTGTGCTTTGCCTGAATGAAAGGTCGAACTTGATGTGATGTTCTGAGCTGTAAATAGTCTAATTACATATATTTTAAATGCCCTGCAAAGATATCCGCTGAGCCAATAGTCGGTCCCATTTTCCAGGATTGGCACCATTTCTGATGCCAGCTTGAGTAGTTCAGAGTGAAGACTTAGAACTTTGAGTCAGTGTTTGTTTCCTGCTGATGGAGGTCTAGTCATTTAGTGTTTACAGAGATGAAGCAGGACTTCACTTCACCTGCAACATACTTTTTTCTCAGATGAAGTACGGGTATTCTTTTCCTAATTGTTGACGTGTGGTTGAGATAAACAAACTAAATTAATAAGAATAACATAGGTAAGTTCAGGATTCTTATGATTCTTAAGAACTGTATTATTGTGTCATATCTTAAGGTCTGACTTTAAGAATCCTAAATGTATTAAAATGTGAAGAACCGGACAAATGATATACTTCTCATTTGGTCCTAAATTTAGTTAAATTTTTGTCCTGATTTGGTTTGGTCCTTGTTTAGTCTTTTTTTCAGTCCTGCTCTTGTCCAGTTTGGTTTAGTCTTGGTTTAGTCCTAATGTGTGAATAATAAACATCACAATCACAAGCCACTTTGACCTTTAAATCCTAAATGTTGTTGTATGATTTTAACAGCTGCGTTTCCTCTTTCTTTTGGTCCAGATCTTATGCCCTCCTTCATCCGTCATGGCCCCACGATCCCCAGACGAACCGAAGCCCCGCTGCCGGAGATGGGCCCCTCGACGTACGCCGTGGCCCCGAGCAGAGAGCCTGTTGTGCGCCGGACCCCGGTGCAGCGCCCCCCGCAGGAGATCGCACGCAGGTGAGGCTTTCATGAACACTCGATTTTGTTTCACAATTATGGAGAAGAAAACGATGATTATCGACGCAACAGTGGCTCAGGTTTTAGACTCTGAGTGGTGGTGGTTCTTGTTCTTGTTTCCTTGAGTAATGACATCTCCATGGAGACAAATATTTTGCTAAGGTGACTTTATTGAGCTTTTAACCATGTTACAACAGTGTTCCCTCTTCCCAAACATACCAGGACTTGTATTTAGCTTCATTCACGCTTGTTTGAAGAAGTTCTCTCCCCTCTGAGCCTCAGAAAACACGCTGTTTCAAATTGACCAGTTTTGTGACGTCACAAGCAGTGCAATCTTCTGCAAAGTTTTTAAGTCGTCCATAGATCATCGGCAGACTCGCTCTGAGCGTTTACGACATCAAATCACGATCATTACAACTGCTCGGCTACGTTAGTATGTTGGGCGCACGCTAGGATTGTTTATTTCCCTGTTATAATTGCCTCTGCTGCCAGTAGATGGAGCGCTAACTCAATTCCTGATAAGTAGTGTCGTTTTTTTAAAGTTCTAAAACACAAGAGCTACTTGAGAGCGTGTTTAAAGGCCAACAACCATGAAATAATGCATAATATTTGTTCTTTAGTATATAATTACACCTCTTTACTCTCATTGCAGGGAGAGCCATCGTCTGTCCGCGCCGCCGTACCTGCCCCGGAGCCTGGGCGACCTGCCGCGAGAGTACGGCGGCTCCACCCAGTCGTTCCTGAGCGACGTGGGCCCGCTGTCGGAGAACGGCGAGGGCTCGAGGTACTACTACCCGCCCGACCTGTACTACTCCAACCAGCCCCAGCAGCCCCAGCAGCAGCAGCAGCCGCAGCAGAGGCGGAGGCTGCAGGAGAACTTCCAGGAGGATTTCCGATTCTGCGAGAGGAACGAGCTCAACGTGCAGAGGCATCCCAGACAACACACGCCCCCGGGACAGGGCCGGCCCACTGCAGGTCAGGAGACAGTAACGACGCTACTGTAACATCACGACATTGTAGAATCTTTAAGGTTTGAAGCACGGTTGGTTTTAACAGTCAGAGTGCAGATTTGTTGACCTGGTTTCTCGGTTGTTACTGGGCCAATCCACATGAAACAAAAACCGGCACAAAGTGAAACATCTTCAATCTCCGTCTGCCTTCATTTTTTCACATTAGTCTCAGAAAGTGGCGCCATTATTCACCCCCAAAGACGCGATGGTTGTGAGTTTAAGACGTTTAAGATTAACATGACAAGTCTGTGGAGCCGATCACCAACAAATAACGATAAATTTCAACATTTGTGGATCATAAGTTTGGATATTTCTTTCAAAAACAGTCCGTAGAGTTATCTAAAACCTTGTAACGAGGATCAATTTAGAAAGATCCGGTGAATCAACAAAACAACGTAAACCATTGGTCGGCCTCTGTCATGCTTTGAGTGAGTGACAGGTGAAATGAACCAGTCAGAATGAAGTGTGGACTCTCAACAGAAGCAGACTTTAGTTTCATTTTAAGGCAATAACAAAATACTAAGAGATATATGTCTATGTTTTTTCTCAGATTAACAAAAATTAATTCACAACTTGCTTCATTTATTCAGACTTTGGACGGGAACAAACTGCACATTCGCACGTCTTGGCTCGGTCCTCGTTTGAGTCCAGTTTAGCCTTGGTTTGGTCCTGTTCTAGTCCCGGTTAGTTCCAGGTTTAGTCCCAGTTTAGTCCCAGTTTTGTCCCAGTTTTGACTGTGACAAACGTGACTAGTCGACTTAAAAAAAAAATCGTATTTCGACACTCGTAATCGTTTGTGTTAAATAAAAACATGTCAATAAAGAATAAGCTATTTCTGATTATCTTCTATAATATATTTTATTCGTAAATATTGTCAGTCCAGAAGCCTTCAGACACAACATTTCGACCTTCATTTGGTTGATAATGTGTTTAAAAAGTCTCAATTTATGTAAGAAATCATTGTTTGACCAGTCGACTAATCAAAAACAGAATCGCTGACCGCTTAAAATAATCGTTTGTGAAACTACTTCTTTTGCCGTAAAAGGCGGTGGAAGACTTTGTCCCACAGTTGACAAATTCTCTGAAGTCCGTTCATTTCAGTGCGATGAGGCAAAGCCCTGACCCTGTTCAGGAGGATTCCTCTGGGTTTCATCACTCTCGGCTTACTTCAGAGATCATTAGTCCTGACACACAACGCTCGGTTTGAAGGTGCCAAAAGTACAGTCACAAATAAATAAACTACGGCAAAAACAATGAGTGAAAAGTTTCTCTCGGTGATATTTGGTGGGAAAACTGTGATGGTGGATCTTTAGAGTTTCCTCGTTCAGTTCACACAGAGGTTTTTGTCAATTTTTTTGTCATAAAGTGGTGAAAACAGCTGCAGGGAAACTCTTCTGGGACATTAAAGTCTAAAGTATTTTCATGAACTTGAGACAGACGCAGAAATGTCTCCTACGCCTCTGTTTAGGGACTGTTTATAACCGAAATGAGACATTGTGTGAATTGTGATGTGTTTTGATGTGGACTTTGAGAAGGCGTGGGCAATTTTGACAGAAACGAATGTCTAGGGAACAATATTTTAACTACACAAGACATTTACAAGCATATTTTAGCTCTTACTCGAAAGCTGTAATCATCGTTCAGTCGGTTAATCAGTCGATGGCGTCTTAGTCGGACAACTTTTTTATTATTCTGTATTATTTATAGGACAACAGCAAAAAAAAGGAAAAGATTTTGGCGTGAATCATGAGTTTAATCTAATTTGTACAACCCTAACATATAAATACACTGTTTACTCGTACCTTTCTGTGCAGTTGTAGTATTTTGAGTGCTGTTTGGTTTGGATACACTGAGATACTTCACAGTTTTCTGTCTCTTAGTCGACCAATAACGTATTTAGCCGACTACAGCTCTACTTCACTGACGCGCCGAGGTTCCAAGTATGGCATGAAACACCACAAAATGTCATAAATATCACTTTATATCTTTATATCTCTCGTGTTTGGGAGATTAATACTTGACGTCTCTTTTTGAAGGTCATTTTGAATAGTTTTGATTACATACTCGATACTCTATTTGTGCAAATCCCCCCCCAAAAAACCCAATCGCAATATTAACACTTTTCCGACGTGTCTGACACCTCTAATTACAAACGCTCGTGTTCATACCAGACGCGATCCAAATGAGCAGCTGTCGCTCGCAGGCAGCGCTCGCACGACACACAAAATGTATTTGAACCTCCACAAACGTGCTCTGATTTCAGTCTTGTCTGCAGTAAATGTAAGCAGCTTTATGCCACTGACACAAGAACTCTAAAGCAGAATAGAAGTACAAAATGAGTACGTAAATAGCAGAATGAAACACTAAAAAAATGTTGATTTAGTAATGGGTCTTTGAGGTTTAGTTATTGAACAATTTACAGCTGAAATCGTACATTTCTGCCTCAAAAATGGCAAACATTTCCCCACCAGAGCAAAGAAAAGGTCCAAACCGTTGATACATCTGTCATTTATTGAACATGCACAGTAAACCTGATTGAAACTTGATTTTATAAGGTAAATTGTACATAACGCATTCATAGAGATGTTCAAATATACAAATGTAGTGTTACGATTATTGTGAGGAGGAAAAGAGTCACAATATTACGATTATTGAGGACTAGTGACCCCAAACAACAGCGGAACCCTTCATTGGCTTTCGTTCACATTGTCCAGCGTTTGGAAATCACACTTTCTGAATGATAAAGTAACGCTGCACTATATAGATTTTTAGATTCATCGGCATCGAATCAGACGGCTTTACATCAGAAAAAACATTCCCATAAACGTTAGCGTCATACGTTAAGATGCAAGGACACAATTTAAGAATAAACCAATCCAAGACCTCGACGTATAAAAGAGGTTTTCTTGCTCATAACTTGAATCGACTTGCGTCTAAAATTCGCTCGATGATAGTTTTTCTCGTATTTACAGATGTATTTTGACTTGAATAATCACAATTATCGATAAAACCCGATGATCTTGACGTCCTACACGGAAATACCTTCTCAGAAAACCCTAGTTTGATATATATTCTTCAGCTCCGCACCAGTAAAGTATAGACACTCTTGACTTGTTACCGTTCTGTGCATATGTTGGCCGTGAGGAGGGTTGTCACGGTTCGAGCAGTGATTTGTCGAATTCCTCCTGTTTTTTCCACGACCAAAACCAAATGACCTTTAAACCTCGTGCATTCCTCTTTAAATGCCACTTTTCCCTCATGAAAAGTATGCGTTTCTTTCTGACATCTGTTCTTTGCATTCAGCGTGTTTCTGCCTGCTTCAGACAGTAGATTCTTTTCTTTTTGTATCAGATTGTTTTGCTCAGTTTTTAATTTGGATCTGAAAGTAGGACTGAACGTGGTCTAAACCAGAACTAAACCAGAACTTAAAGGGTCTGAATCGACCAAGTTTAAACTAGGATCAAATACTGCACTGAACCAGGACAAGAATCTGCCACAAACTGGACTAAACCTGGATTTACCTTGGTCCCGGACTTGTTTTAACCTTGATTTAACCAGGAATTAACCAGGACTACACAAAATGAACTAAACGAGCACAAAAACTGGTAAATGTCTGGACTAAACCAGGACCAAACCTTGATTTAACGTGGACTAAACCAGAACCGGAACCGGATTTAACCTTAATTTGACTTGAACTGAGTCTGTACTTAAACCTGGACTCGTCCTGGATTTAAAATGACTAAAACAGGACTGAGAACAGAGCTAGACAAAAATAAAACCCTTATTTTAATTGGGACTAAACCTGGAATAGATGTAGATTTAACCTCGATTTAATCTGGACCTAATCTGGATTTAATGTTGATTTAACTTGATTTTTATTTGTTCTTAACCTGGACCAAACCATGAATGAACCAGGACTAAACAAAATTTAAAAAAAATAAATAGTTTGAACTAAAGCAGAACAGAACCTGGGTTTACCTTGATCTAATTTTGACCTAATCTGGTTTAAATTTAGGTTTAATTTGAGTAAACCCAGAACAAACCAAGAAGAAACCAGGTGTAAAACAAACATAACTAAACCAGAACAAAACCTGGGCTTCACCTCGATCTAACTTTGACCTGATCTGCTTTGTGTTTAGATTTAAACTGAAATAAACAAAGAAAAACAAGAATAAACCAGGACTAGAACAAATCTGGTAATCTGGTTTAAATTTGGATGTAATTTGTCTTTAACCTGGACTAAACCTAGATTTTAATTGAATTTAATCTGGATTAAATTTAGCCTTCATTTTACGAGGCCGGGACAGAACGTCAAATCTTTCAAATGACCTTCTGTTTTCTACATTTGTTGTTGCACATTTCGTTCCGCCTCTTCACAGTTCCTAAATTTAACTTTTGTTTTCCGCCAGGCATCGGTCGAATCCAGGCCAAGTCTCTGGGGAACCTGTCCAGCCTGACCCAGGAGGACCTGCCCCTCCCCCCGGGCTGGACCGTGGACTGGACCATCCGCGGCAGGAAGTACTACATCGACATGAACACCAACACGACTCACTGGAGCCACCCGCTGGAGAGGGAGGGACTGCCGCCGGGCTGGGAGAAAGTGGAGTCGGCCGAGTTTGGGGTTTACTACGTGCACCACAACACCAAGAGCGCGCAGTACAGACACCCGTGTGCACCCAGGTATGTCAGCAAGAGGGTGGGCCAGTTATTTATCTGCAAACTGTGCAATTAAAACACAGCATTAAAGACGATTCTGCACCACTTTGGAATAACACCTTAATTAGCCTTAACAAAGCATGAACAAAGACTTAATTCATAATGAAACAATAGTTTATTACGAATGATTAGGCTTAGTAACTACTTAGTAAAGAGTTATGGTGGTGAGTAAGTCTTAACTAAGCCTTAATCATTCTTACTGAACTATTTGTTCATTCACTTTTTGTTCATGGTTATAAAAAGTGCAGTGATGTTAAAGTCACTACTTTTTATACAGTTGTCTGAGTAAGTCTCAAACTACTTTTTTAACCCATACAAATATTTTTATTGATTAGTATCTAGGTATTTTTTGTACAACTCTGAAAGGCAGAAATAACCGCCAGATTTACCATTTAGCAAAACAATTGTTAGCTTCTTAGATAATAATAATAATAATATTGGAAAACATGATCTAAGGACTTACAGTTAGTGATGAGAAAAGAATGAGGCCTTATGAACCAATGAATGAGGCTTTATGAAGTAAAGAATGAGACTTTATTAACCGATGTATGAGACCGTATGAACCGATGAATGAGGCTTTATGAACCGATGAATGAGGCTTTATGAACCGATGAATGAGGCTTTATGAACTGATGAATGAAGACTTATGAAGCGATGAATAAGGCCTTATGACTTTATGAACCGATGAATGAAGACTTATGAAGCGATGAATGAAGACTTATGAACTGATGAATGAGGCTTTATGAACCGATGAATGAAGCCTTATGAACTGATGAATGAGGCTTTATGAACCGATGAATGAAGCCTTATGAACTGATAAAGGAGGCTTTATGAACCGATAAATGAGACCTTATGAACCGATGAGTGAGGCCTTATGAACCGATGAGTGAGGCCTTATGAACCGATGAATGAGGCCTTATGAACCGATGTATGAAGACGTATGAACCGATGTATGAGGCTTTATGAACCGATGGATGAGGCCTTATGAATTGATGAATGAGGCCTCAGAACAAAGCTTCACCAAAAGAAGCCATCTATTATTAGAATACAAAGATTATTTTAAGGTTCCCTATCAGTGAACGTTTATCAATTATAACAACACCCAGAATATTTATAAAAGGTTTAATGCGCACATACTTACTACGGCTTTCATCCAAACCGAGGCCTCGGTCATGTGACGTCCTTCGGTTCGAGGTTACTTTGCTGGAGCCACGACTCACAGATCCCTTCTCGTCTCTCTAGTGTTCCCCGTTACGACCAGCCGCCCCCCCTCCCTCCCCCGGTCCCGTACCAGCCCCTCCCCCCAGAGAGGTCTCAGCCCGTTCTGGTCCCTGCGAACCCGTACCACGCGGCGGAGATCCCGGACTGGCTCCAGGTCTACGCCAGAGCGCCGGTCAAGTGAGTCCATTAACGCCATAAACATGTCGCTTTAAACTGACTTTTTTAACCATGTCACGCTTGTTTCATCAACCCTGTTTACGAGGATCCTCTGATCCTTTGCTGAGCCTCAGAATACACTCTGTTTCAAATTTCACATTTTGATCATTGTTATCTGAACTTTAAAGACTGTAAAAGCACAAATGAAAATAGCTTTTTATAACAAAGATTGCAACATTAATAAATCAAAATGTCAAAAAAGAATAAACTATTTCTATTGGTAACATTTGTGAAACTTTGGTGAATTCAAGTAAAGTTGGCACGCTTCTTTGGTAATAGCGTCATGCATCCAAACTTGCATTTATTGAATGTTTTTCATTTGTTTTAGGCCTTGGCGTCAATTTTAATGATGGGTTTAAGTAATAAATGAAACTGTCCCCCGAAAGGTCCCAAAAATGACTTTACCCCAAGCCAATTTAAGAACGCGATCGATGGGCGGCTTTTGAAGTTTCACATTGCTCCAGGTTTTGAGGCGGAAATATCTCATATAATTCTGAACAGAGTAATTGTATTTTCAAATAATAATAATAAATTAAATCACGATTATAAATTTGATTTAAGTACCCCCTACAGGTCGGACAACTCCTTGAACTAAAATGCAGTTAAGATTTATATATTTGAAATTTTGCTAAAATCTTTTAAAAATGTTATCCCAGAATAGCTTTTTCCCTTTTTTTTCGGTTTCTAATTTCACTTCCTGTTTGTAATTGATGACATCACACTAGGAAAACTTGTCTAATGTCACAATTTTTTAAATTTGACAAATAAGAATATATGAGAGCGAATTTATTTTGTTGTTTAGAATGTCAAAAAAGTTGTTTCTTTTGTGTAAATTCTGCATAAACTTTGACTGGAATGAGTGTGCCTAGTGTGATGTCACTTCCTGTCATTTTCTACAGACTTTTCTTCACAAATACCTGCTCGATTGGTGTAAAAACTATCATTTATATGTACAACGGACACCAAATAAAGTCAAAATTAGAAACTTGGAGAAACTTGTCATGCGCCCTTTAAGCCCTAGTTCTAACACAAATCCTGATGAGGGAACACCTTACTGATAGAAAGTAATGTGCGGCTTTCAATACATAAATTATTTTAAGTCCCACAACATGAGACCCCACAGTAAATTCACTCAAGAGCATGTTTAAAGGCCAATAACAATACAAATAATGCCAAATCCTTCCTTGTGCTCTTCCGCCGCAGGTACGACCACATCCTCAAGTGGGAGCTGTTCCAGTTGGCGGATCTGGACACGTACCAGGGCATGCTGAAGCTGCTCTTCATGAAGGAACTCGAGCACATCGTCAAGTCGTACGAGGCCTACCGACAAGCGCTCCTGTCTGAGGTGGAGGGCCGCAAGCAGAGGCAGCAGCAGTGGTACGCCGCGCAGCAACCCAAACAGAACTACATCAAAAACATGTGACCGGGGCCGCGGGGGGCCGCTCCGCACAGGCTTCGGTGGCGCCGCATTCCACTAAGCAGAAACGATAGCGAAGACATAAACGAGAAACAAACACTTTAAAGAGAGTTCGAATGTGGGCTTTTGGAAGTAAAAACAGACACTTTTCCAAAGACAAAAAAACGCCGGCTCCACCTTCTACCTTCTACCACAAGGGGGAGCTTTTCCATTTCACGCTAAAAGAAGTCCACCAATCCTGTTTCACCACCCAACACACAGCGACTTTATCTTGTTCACTTGGGGCGAAAAGAAGAACACTAAAATAATAATTAATAATAAGTAAAGTAAGTAAATTTCCCATTCCTGTTTCCCCATAGACTTACAAAAAACATTCAAATAATATAAAGAGTTTTACGCCGGGTTTATACCAAAGCAAGTACCGCAAGTTAAATAAAGAATAAGAATAGTTATTGCTTCGTTAATAACTAAGGGGGATCCAGTATAAATATAAACATGAAATAAAAATCTATTTGTGCGTAAAGAAGCTTATGTTGATGGTAAGTAATGTCCAAGACGCGACCATTTACAGTCCAAAAAACACATTTAAAATCTAAAGTTTGGTTAAATATTGTATATATTTAGATTATTAACATTTCCAAAATATATTGTGAATTAAATGATGTGTCTTCAGCCCCATTCTGATAAACCTCCATCAGTCTTTCAAACGTTTGTGGATTTAATTGCTTTTAAACAGGCTTTTGGTCACTTTGGCATTTCACGTTTTCTAACTTAAAATAATGAAGACTTTTTGGAAAACATACTTTACAAAGAGGCGTCGACCTCAATGCGTTAAATAAAGGTTTAGAAATAAATAAATACAAACTACACCTACGTTTCCAATGATGTATTTTAGGCGTTGAATCCTGTAAAAATTTATAAATTAAGCCATTAGGTAATGTGACATTTTAATTTTTTTTTCTAAATTATGGGGAAAATGAATCAGTATTTCAAATTTTCTAACTCAAACTTGCGTCTACTTCTGTAAAACACATTTTACAAACTACAACTACGAGGTATTTTAGGCGTTGGAGCTTGTAAAAATAAATAAATGAAGCCACTAGGCAACATGACCTCTTTTTAATGGGAAAATTAAACAGTATTTAGCATTTTCTAACTTAAATAATATATACTTTTGGAAAACACACTTTACAAACTACAACTATGTTTCCAATGAGGTATTTTAGGCGTTGGATCCTGTAAAAATGTATAAATGAAGCCATTAGGCAACGTGACTTTTTTTTTTTTTTTTTTTTTTTTTCTAAATCTATGGGGAAAATGAATCAGTATTTCAAATTTTCTAACTTAAACTTGTGTCTACTTCTGTAAAACACACTTTACAAACTACACCTACGAGGTATTTTAGGCGTTGGAGCTTGTAAAAATGAATAAATGAGGCCATTAGGCAACGTGACCTTTTTAAAAGGTCTATGGTAAAAATGAATGAATGTGAGTTTTACTTCCGGATCCCTGCAGATGGCGTCGTTGTGTTTGTGCCTTAAGCGCGGCAACAGAAACACCTAAGTCAGCGCCGTGAACCAAATACCAATGCCTCCAAACAGATGGGACGTTTTTTGTGTTTATGCATGCGATCGCTTCCATTTGAGAGACGGATTCACCGGTATTTTTCCTCTGGACAAATGTGCCTTGATCCAAAAAAAAAAAGAAAAAATCTGAATGTTTGAAAAGTTTTAACACTACGCAGCGGCGGACCTCCAAAAACGACTATAAACACTTGTATGAAGAAGAAGAAGAAATGTGGCTTAACGCGCGAGAGACGTGCTCAAAGACTTTTGGATTTTACAGATTCTGAAGATTGAAGTTTACCAATGGAATCCCAAAAAAAACAACAAAAACATCCAAAATCGTGCCTTTTACCGCTGACTTTTAACCGTTGTGTCGTCTCCATCTGCTTTTTTTTTTGTCTCGGCAGCTTCAGAAAACAACCACAAATTGTAAATAAAGTGTATTTTATGACAATCCACCACCAAAAAAACAAAACAGAAAAAAAAACATACAAAAACGTGACATATTTAAGTTTTGTGACATTATTTAAAAGGACTGTTGAAGCGCTCATCTCTTTACAGGCATTACAAACTGTTATTCATGTTATTCAGTGTAATCAAAGTAACATAAGCTACTGGAGAAATGGTGTTGTACAGTGATATTTTCTTTTTCTTTTTTTAAGTTTGACAAGTCCATTTTAACATTTTATTTAAAAAAAAACAAACAAAAAACGTTGCTTTTGTAAAACTACTCAGAACTTTATTTGTAACAGCGAACAAATCGGACAAATCGGACAAATTATAAAATAAAACGCCAACTTTAGGATCTGTTTTTCTTGTGATTGATGCCATTTTGAGGCCCCGTTGACCATATAAGGTGGTCACGCTGCCACTGGTCAGGGGGACGTGAAAGCGCTTTGGCTCCAGGGGTCTCATTTATAAATCTTCTTCATCTCTCTTAGCACTGATCGCCTTCTGCCTCGACTCTGAACACCTCATTGAGAATAAGCGGATTTTTGGGGTTATTGGTTCATTTTATCCTTTTATAGATGCCAAACTTAAAGTGATGTATGACAGGTTTTTACAATTGTCTAATTTTACTTTATTTGGTGTGTTTATACCTGTCGTACATATAAATTATAGTTTTACACCAATCGAGTAGGTATTTGTGGAGAAAATGTTGAAAAAGCTGTAGAAAATGACAGGAAGTGACATCACACTAAGGATTTATGTTTATGCAGAATTTACACAAACTTTTTTGACTCTCTAAACATTAATTCAACAAATTAAAAGGCGCGCTCATATATTTTTATTTGTCAAATTTTAAAACATTTACATTAGATGAGTTTTTGCCCAGTTTGTTGGGTAATTTCCTACTGTGATGTCATCAATTACAAACAGGAAGTGAAATTATAAACCTAAAAAATTTGCTATTCTGACATAAAACATTTTTTTTAGACCTTTTTAGTAAAATTCTAAATATATTTATCTTAACTGCATTTTAGTTCAAGGAGTCACGCACGCTTTATAAATGAGGCCCCAAATTAAACCGCCGCTCTTCAAACCGCCGTCTCGGACTTGTCCCCGATTTTTTTTAAAAAAACAAACAAAAACAAAGTATCATTTCAACACTTCTTCACGAGACACTAGTTTTGCCAAAAAAAAATTAAAAAGTGCAATTCAGCTTTGTCGTTATTTATCATTTTCGATTCGTTTATAATCTGTTTCCGCTCCACGCCGTTCTGAAGTGAGTCTTCTGTGTCCAAACGTTGAGACTTTCTTCTTTAAGACCGTTTTATTTGGCTTTTCATTCGTGATTTTGTGCAATTTAGATTAGTTTCTTCAAATCGAGGGCTCAGTGTCAAAAAAAGTTGAATTAATTTATTTTCTATGACATGAAAGCTTTTTTAAAAAACATTAAAAAATATTCACGCTAAATCTAGAGTAATGGATACAAAATATTTGGAAAAAATCTTTTAATTTAAATTTGTGCAAAAAGGCGCAACATGGAAAATCATTTGTCTCATTCGTAAATGTTAAAAAAGAGTTTTTAAGCCTGAAAGAACATGTTTCTCCTCTGGATTTAAGTTATTATTTTTGTATGCATTGTTCAAGTTGATTTTTACATGTAAAAATTAAGGAAAAGTGATATTATTTTCCAATTTTGTGGTTAAAATTTCAGGTTTTCACAAAAAAACACATGCCATATGCAACTTGCCATCTTATTTTGTGCCAATTTGATATAAAATTCTTAAACAATGGTCATTTTTTTAGCCTCCAAAATATGATACGTGCCATTTTGACTCTGAGCCATTAAAAAATAGAAAGTAAAATGACTCAAATTGCGCCCAGAAGCTTCACTTCACTCAACATTGTGACTACGTTGTACATAAATAAAACCTGTTGTGACATAAAAAATAAATAATGTTACACTTGTTTGAATAAATGACTCTTGTTTTGTTAATTTGGTCCATATTTTATTGTTCGTTTACAGTGAATCTGAGACGTTTCTGTACAAGAACGTGAAAGGGAATCGAAAACATTTAGATCTTTTTTTGTGAGGAAAACAACTGCGCGTGTTCAAACAAAATCACATTTAAACCTCCTTCAAGTTTGGTCCTCGTTTAGACCTGGTTTGGACAGTTTTTTTAAGCCTGGTTTAGTCTTTTTTTATTCTTTCTAGTTCCTGTTAAGACGATTGAGGCTAACTTTACTCTTTGAATCCAGTCTGAAGATGCGTTCACACTCGCACTTGTTTAAGGCCCAGTTTAAGACTTAATTTGGTCCGGTTTTAGTCCTGGTTTAGCCCTGTTCTTGTCCACTTTTAGTTCCGTGTTTAGTCCTAGTTTAGTCCTAGTTTATTCCTTATTTAATAGGTGAAAACACACCCGCAGTCTTAAATGTTAGTCCTGAAAACTTGTGGTTTGGACCAGGTTTAGTTTTAGGTTAGACAAAGTTAAGTCCTGATTCATAGCACTGTTTAGTCCTGGTTTAGTCTTTAGTTTAGTCCTGAATTAAGCAAGTTAGGATAACTTTACTTCAGTCTGGTTTAGGCTAAATCTTGTCAATCTTTTAACATTTTAGGCCTGGTTTAGTTCAGGTTTGCTCTGGGTTTAGTCCCGTGAAACCTACTTATTCTAGACCTGGTGTAGACCTAGTTTGGACCAGGTTTAGTTTCGGGTTGGACCAAGTTTAGTCCTGGTTTTGCATTTTTTCTTTCTAAGCTAAAACTAGTTCCTGTTTAGACAATTGAGGATAATCTAAATCTAGTTGAAATCTTTGTTTTAGTCCTGGTTTAGTCCTGATTAAGACTTTATTTTTCATTAGTCCTATTCTAGACCTAGTTCGGACCCTTGCTTGGACCAGGTTTGGTGTTGGGTGAGACCACGTTCAGTCCTGGTTTTGTAGTTTTTCTTTCTAAACCAAAACTAGTTCCTGTTTAGACAATTAAGAATCATTTAAATCTAGTCGCAGTCTTTGTTTTAGTCCTGGTTAAGACTTTGTGCTTTCTTAGTCCTATTCTAGACCTAGTTCGGACCCTTGCTTGGACCACATTTAGTCCTGATGCATTATACTGAATTTAAGACCTGGTTTAGTCCTGATTTAAGTAACTGAGGATCACTTTACTTCTGGTTTACACACGGTTTAAGGTAAATAGCTTAGTCCTGAAAAACCTACCCTGGTTTAGACCTCGTTTGGACCCTTGCTTGGACCAGGTTTTCGTTTTCGGAGTGAAGGATTGTTAATCAGTAATGAAAATCCAGAATAAAAATGTAAAAAAACAAAACGTTTTGTGTTGGACCAAGTTTAGCCGTGTTTATCACTGTTAAAGACCTGGTTTAGTCCTGACTCAAGAGGAGACGCCAATACTATACACCTAGTAGTAGTAGTAGTAGTAGTAGTAGTAGTAGTAGTAGTAGTACAACAAATAGTATTCTGGTAGGTCTGAAGGAGGCCATGGCAATAATAAAACCATTATAAACCCTGACATATTGAAACAAGACGGGGAGATCTTCTACATTTAGGTTCGATGGACGTTGATTATAGTTTTGTGGAAGACTGGAGAGAAGCCACAGCAGCAGCGCCCTGAAATCGAGCCGACCTCAAAATAAACGTGGCTGAAAAACGCACGACACAGCTCCAAGACTCGCACGCCACGAGCTCCGAGCTGCACTTCCAGCCCGCGACACAGTCGAGGTTTCGGCGATGCAGTGGCGTGGTGACGAAAAAAAGGCAAAAAAAACGGTCGTCGTATTTGCGGCGACAAAATTGCAATGTTTTGAATTGAATGGTCAAAATTGTGTTGTAAATGTATCAGAAAGCACGTCTGAAGTTGTGTTTTGGAGTTTTCTTTTGCGTGTTTTGTCCATCGCGTCTCAACGTTTATTGTGCAGCTTCTTCCTCACACTGGAAAAATGTACACTCTTCAATCAGACAACACGTTAAAAAGTCATTGAATTAAGTAGTATTAATCTTGGTTTGAGTACATTTTGACTACATTTTGTCATCATTTCAAGTGTAGTTGTATTTTTTTCCTCATTTTTTCTCATTTCAAGTTGGAAAACGCTTGTCTTTTTTTCTTATTTCAAGTAAAACAAGATATTTCCTGCTTGTTCCATTGGCAATCTTACTTTCAAGACAGTCAAAATGTGCCCAAAAGACGGGTATTTTCCAGTGCAAGTGCCAGACTATCTTGATTTCTCACTTGACCGAGGTTTGAGGATACAGTTGTGCACAGAAGGTAGATTATAACTTAATCCACCATTTCTGATTGCACCTCTCTACCTTCAATCCAGTCCAAACTTTTCAAAAGATTACAAATGCACAGCAACAGTCCTTTTCAGTCTTGCAGATCTTTATACAGCACAAGTCATTTTTGGCCTATACTTTATGCTTCAAATTGTCACATGACGAGTATGATTTGGAGTGGAACCATGGGGCCTTTCTCCCCAAAAACGGCTCGAGTTACGCCCAAAACGCCTGATGTTTTTTTTTTTTTTACATCCTCGGCGACCGCAGACACATTCCTCTCCCTCGTTCACATTGACAGGAAACTCTTTCCTTCATATTGCACTGGTGTGTGACATGGGAACCGCCGAACTTCTCCTACAGTGTGGTTTGAGCCTCCTGTACAACTAAAAGGCGATAACGTGAGGCTGATATCATGGAATCGCTGTTCTCTCAAACCAAGTGACAAAAAAAAACCCAAAAGGTTTCGATTGTGCTTAAGGTGAGACACTGCGGGTGAAAAACGACATTTAGAGGTAACAATTTGAAACGGCTTTAATTTACCGACATAAATGCGTGAATCTTCTTTAAAATAAGGGCATCTTCTGTGTAAAAATGGCCAAAATTCCACTTATTTGACACATTGATAGAGCCAGATTTACATTTCATCTTTCATTTGTTTTAATTAGAAACAAAACACATTTCACAGAGATGATTTCGGATATCTTTGTTTAATATATCTTGTTTACTAAATCCGACTGAAAATTGGCAATAAAATTCAATATTGCGTCAAAACGTTAATAAATCAGGCTTGGAATTCGAAATCTCAAAAATCCTGCTGTTCCGTGTGATTCATAAAAGTTTGCGTGAAAACAAAATGGAGAAAACTGTCGATAGTTCAGATTGGACAGTTTCCTTTTGCGTCGCAGTGTCTCGCCTTAAATGAGTCCAAAAACTGAGACTGAAAATCAGACCCTCGCGACCCAAAAAGAATGAAGTTAAGTCGGCCACAGTTTGGAGAAGCACGCAAGAAGTCCAGAGCTTTGTCCTTCACTTCTCCAAATCAGAGGCGGATTGAAAGCCTTCACTAATGTTAATATACATCTACAAGTACATTTTACATTCACGTATTTTATGTTCCCTGATAAACCAGCAAAATAATCTCCAAACTACTCTTTCCAGCTTTAAAAAAAAAAAAAAACCCTCATTTTACATCATTATCGGACAAAAAACATACATCCCACAACAAAACTCTGAAGTATTTGAGCTCAAAGATGAAACAGACACTTGACTATTTTATATGCGAAGGTGGCGTCTACAATATAAGTATAAGCTCTTAATATTATCTTTTTAAAACACACTCAACAAAACAGAACAGGGAGGGCGATGATTGCGTTGTAGGTGGAACTTACAAAAGCGGGAAAGCCAGAGTCGTCGCTTGGGGAAATCACGGGCGACGGTTTTGTAACTTCAGCGGAGAAAGAGAGCGGCGGACGAGTGGACCAAACGAGCGTCTGTGGGCGGAGAGTGGACCAACGAGCGTCTGTGGGGCGGCGGAGCGAGTGGACACGAGCGTCTGTGGGCGCGGCGAACGGCAGGCGTTTGTGAGAAGCTAACGAGGAAAGCGCTCGTGTCGCGGTACGGCACGTGCGAGCCACTTTCGGAACGAGATTTTCTGACTCGGAAGCCAACTAGAGTGTGCACTTATTCCAGCCGTGGTTTCATGGACAAAACCAGGACTAAATCAGACCTAGACCAGAGTTAAATCAGAGGTAACAGGACTAAATGGGCCTAGACCAGAGCTGAATCAGAGGAACCAAGGACTATAATCAGGCCTAGCCAGAGCTGAATCAGAGGGACACAGGACTAAATCAGGCCTAGACCAGAGCTGAATCAGAGGTAAACCAGGACTAAATCAGACCTAGACCAGAGCTAAATCAGAGGTAAACCAGGACTAAATCAGGCCTAGAACAGAGCTGAATCAGAGGTAAACCAGGACTAAATCAGACCTAGACCAGAGTTAAATCAGAGGTAAACCAGGACTAAATCAGACCTAGACCAGAGCTGAATCAGAGGTAAACCAGGACTAAATCAGACCTAGACCAGAGCTAAATCAGAGGTAAACCAGGACTAAATTAGACCTAGACCAGAGTTAAATCAGAGGTAAACCAGGACTAAATCAGACCTAGACCAGAGCTAAATCAGAGCTAAACCAGGGCATAACCAGTACTAAACCAGGACTAAATCAGAGGTAAACCAGGGTATAACCAGGACTAAATCAGAGGTAAACCAGGGTATAACCAGGACAAGACCAGTGTATAACCAGGACTAGACCAGGATTAAATTAGGACTAAACCTGGACTAAAGTAGACCTAGACCAGAGTTAAACAAGGGAATAACCAGGATTAAATTAGGACTAAATCAGAGCTAACCCAGGGTATAACCAGGACTAAACCAGGACTAAATAAGGGCTGAACCAGGTCTTAATCAGGACTAAACCAGGACTAAATAAGGGAAACCCCAGGAAAAAAAATAAGTACTAAACCAGGACTAAATCAGACCTAGACCAGGACTAAATAAGGGCTGAACCAGGTCTAAACCAGGTCTGAACCAGGTCTAAACCAGGTCTAAACCAGGTCTAAACCAGGTCTAAACCAGGTCTAAACCAGGCCTAGTCGTGTGGTTGTCATTGCACGTTGGATCCAGATACAAGGTCAAAGCATAGAGATATTTCATGTTTTCACGAGCTTTTGCCAGCGCCACGCCCCTTTTATAGTCCTTTAATTAACTGTAGTCGACCACAGCCCTGATCTCCACGGAGACGAGCAGAAACGTCCTGAAACTCCGATTATCGCCCTCCGTGCTCCGCTCGTGGTCCACTGTCCATTTACTGTCCGCGTCTTGTATGTAATTCTACGCTTAAGTTCCACTTCCCTCCGTCTTTGTTTACGCACAGTCTGTATCGCTATGGAGACGCTTTTACAGTTCAGAATCACGCGTTTTCAAGTGAAGGTTTTGGCTCCGTTGTGTGGGGGGGGGTTTTGGGTGGGTTTTTTTTTGTGTGGGTGTGTGTGTGTCCGTTTTAGTCCGTCTTTCGGTCCCTCTGCCCTCGCTCCTCCTCCTGTTGGTGTCCGGGGAACGCGTGGTGGTACAGGTGCCTGTGGTTGGCCGCTACGTTGTACAGCTTATGGAGAGCCTGGGCACGAAGGGAAAAAGTCAAAGGTGAAAGGTGAAAGGTGAATGGAGCGGATCTTTAAGCTGTGATTCTTACCTCGTGTGTGTTTCCCTGCGGAGGCGTGAACAGAAGGAAAAGATGGGTTAAAACAACTGAAAAGTATTACAATTGTCCAGTTTTCCCTTTTCTAACAATGAAAGCTGAACTATGCATTTAGTGACATCTAGTGGCAGAGGTTGGTAAAAAATTTTATTCACTTCAGCGCACACTTTGCTTCTTCTCTGTGAGTAAATCTACAAGTGACAAGATTAAATGAGTTAAATACTTGTGTTTTTAGCACTGCTCCTTCAGATATGATTCAACAATTTTATTTGTGTGTCTATCCTGTGAAAATATAAGAACAATTGTGTGCATTATTTCTGGTTTTGTCCTTCCAATTACCTCAAATCCAAATAAAAAATCCGACCGTTACTCTTACTTGAGTGGTAGTTTCAACACATTTTTTTTTTTTATTCTTGGTTGAACATACCACCAACTTAGTACTTTTCCTTGAGTAATATTATTTTGAAGTAACGTTACTAAGTTTGGCTACTCCACACACCTCTGCCTAGCGGTTGTGTGATTAACTAATTGTGAGTAAATACAGGACAAAATAGAAATATTAGAAGTCTTTCCAAAATATAAAATCGCAGAGTGAGGAGAAAAGTAAGTTAGAAAGGTCTAATAAGCAAATGTTGGTAAATAAGTATTGAGTGGGTAGAGTGAAAGGGTATTGTTACAGGGTCCACGATACGATACCTGATACTCGCAACTGCATACGATTGAAACCGGTGTTAAAAGTTTACTCCGATGATGTTTTTGATGAAGTGGAATAACGAGATGCATTAGAATTTCATGTTCACACTGTCCTCAATATCCGAATGCAACTGTCCTATGTGATTTAAGTATGTAGTTCCAATATCGGTTATGGACGATATAAGAGGATTCAGCAGATATTTTGTCTGCGTGCGCCTGTGTTATCCCCAGTTTCAGTGCATCAGATTTGTCTTTTTGAACAGCCCAATTAACCAGGTAGAAAACACTGAGGTCTCTTTTTGAAATGGGCCTGGGCTAAACGCGGCTAAACACATACAAACATTTAAACATTCGCGCTCAAATGAGAAAAAGAAACATTGCAGGAGATGAAAACAGGACTGCGTTTACAAGCACGGACAATATTCGTAGGATTCTCGCTCTTTTTTGCGAAAAACCCCCCAGAGAAAACAAAATGCAAAAGGTTCAGTTCGGTTCAAAAGGTGTTCCAAGCTGTGGGAGCAGCTTAACTGAACGCTCGCTTCAGTCTGCACTCTCAGTCTAGGGATAAACCAATGATAAATGTCACGTGAACGCACGGGTGAGTGTCTTTCTGCTCTCTGCACGTATTGTATAGTATTGATAGTATTGATAGTATTGATAGTATTGATAGTATTTGGTGTGTGCGTGTCAGCTTCACCTGGTCCCACAGCGCTCCTGCCACCTGGTCGATCACCGCCCCGAGCTCGCGATACTCCCCAGAGTATCTGATGTACGCCCAAGTGCAGAGCGTGATCAGTGCCAAACCCAGGATCATGTTACACAGACTGGCGATGATGTCCACTCCCACGAAACCGGTGATGCCCGCGGCCACGTACATGACGAAGATGACCACAAAGAGCGTGGCGGGGGTGCGCGCGGCGTGGAAAATGTTCTTGGAGTCGTTGTGCTTGATGTACTGGACGAACACGTCGTCGATCTCGGTCTCGAGCTGCAGCAGGTAGCGGCGGCTGAACTCCTCGCCGCCCATCTTCTTGACGGACTTGAACAGCTGCAGGGCCTCTTCGCGGATCGCGCCGTGCCGGGTCTGGAGCTCGGCGGGAGCGAGGAACGGGCGGTCGCCTCCACAGACCTGACGCCACACACAAGAGCGAGAGGAAAGCGCATTTTCACCTTATTGAACGTCTTTGTAAGTCCTTGTGACGGTTAAATATGTATTTTCGGGGCTTTTTAAGCGCCCGTCGTCGCCCCCTGCTGTCTCAGGGCGGGAAACCAGCTAAGCAGCATTTGCCGACATCAAACTGAAGATAACTCCCCTGAGAAACCCTGGCTCTTTTTTTTAAGGATGGCAATGTTACATGTTTTTGAATGTGATGAAGCTGTAAAAAATATCGGACTGAAATGAACAAAGCACTGCGGACTGTTTTTGACTCTAACCTTTCGAACTATGTACATGGGCCTCAAAACTCCTGCCATGGACACAATAAATGGATACCTTTGGAACGTACTTTTGGCGGCAGGAAAAAAGGCCATAACGAAGAAGTGGATGACACAAACATCACCAACGCTCAAGATCTGGACCGACATTGTAACACACGTCAGACTAATTGAAAAAAATTAATCAGACTTAATTTGGAAATGGACAAATTTGACCGACTTTGGACCAAATTGACTTTTTATTATGGATTATGGATTATGCCGTGAATGTTGATTTAATTCAGTTATCGTCCAGTTGATTTCTATTTGTATTTTTATTATTTTAATTACATTTCGTTCTCTGGTCGTGTTCTGTGTTTGTTCCATGTTTTACGTTTTATTTATTTTTTTAAAATCTTTAAAAATATAAACAACCTCAATATTTATAGTGTGTACTGATTCTTTGCACTTGTGGGGAACCTTTTTTTGTAATATATATGTAAGATTTGATCAATAGAGTGTCAAATAAACAACTTCAATGACTCATTATGACAATGTATTTTCACAAGGCAGCTGCAGGGGGAGCTCTACCGCCAGAGTTGTATTATTATTTCTGTATTATTAATCCGATATTTAGGCAGGAATTTAAAGCATATGTCTCACTGCTTACCATCTGCGTTAAATATTATTTTTGCTGATGGAACGGCGTGATGATTCGGGCGTTTTTTTTTTAAAATTGCGTCTTTACTGCACCTGTTGGAGCGCCACGCCTACTCTTACCTCCTCCATCTTCTTATTGTACAGATCTTTGGCTGCCGCGACGGCCGCTAAATTATTGGCCTCGGCTGTGGCCTGCAACGAGACAAGCAAAAAACAAAGCGAATTATCTCCACGCGCCGCTCGCAGGAGGGAAACGCGCTCGAAACGTCGTCGCTTCGGTTACTGACTTGGAGCATGGACTTGGGGTGTGGCAGCTCCTCTCCCTGGTAGATCTTTATGTACGCCTGGAGAGAAAAACAAAAAAAAGCACAGAATCGCGGGGGGGTTTAACGGTAGAGACGGTAAGAGACGTTAGAGACGGTAAGCGACTGTAAGAGACGCGGGCGGTGGCTGACATTTTCCCGCGACCGCGCACCTTGAAGTACTCGAGGAGCCCCCTGCAGGTGATCTTGCTGCCGTTGATCTCCTTCACGTCGATGCTCTCCGGGCTCAGCAGCGACGGCACCAGCACCTTCAGGTTGTTGATGAACTCGCCGTCGATTTCTGCGTCGGGATGATAACACGTCGTTAGCAAACTGTTTTGTCAAGGGCAAATAAGTATTGTACATGTTTTAAAAAAGATAGATACTGCATATTTGCCAAGTAATTTGTACAGATAAACTTTATCAAATGTAAGCGTTCGACTGCGTGTACCTCAAATACAGAAAAGACATATTATATTAACAGTAGCACAAGTATAAGAAGTAGGGCAGTTTCATAAGTTCTTTTTTTTATTTGTTATTAGAAGCTCTTCATTTAGAGGAAGAGTGACCAAAGTGGGGCCCGTGAGCCAAATTAGGCCCTCCAGGAGTCTATTTTGGCCCATGAGTTGGAACGACACGTTTCAATAAAACAAAGGGAATATGATTAACATGTTTGCCTGTTTTTATCTCCATTTTGGTGACGTTTATAATGTCACTTCCTGTTTGGACGTGAGCACCAAATATGGCATAGGTGGAGGTAATTCCACAACTGTCACTTAGCAACCAGATTGTAAGATTGCTATGATGTGACAAAGAATAACACCTGAAAACACCTTTTGCTGAACGATTGGTTAAACTGTGAAAATATTGCTAGTAAATTGTCTCTGCAGTGGCACGTTTTGATGACATCACAGAGGCGGCGGTATTCTTTTATAGAACTCAGCTCTTCTTCCTGCTCTCCCTTTCTTTCTTTCTCTCATTCGCTCTCTCTTTCTCTCCTTTTTATCCCTTTCTTTTTTACGGTATCACGTAAAACACATACTTTGAAGACGTACAACTACAGTAGGTGGCGGTAAATGCTCCTTTCGGCTGCCTAACGCCATTAAAAGTAACACAACAACAACAACTTTTATTTGTCAAATTGCCTTCACAAACTGCAGCTTGACTGATGTAAAACTATGATAATTATTCACCAATGGGACGATCTCACCAAACGACGTCACAATTAGAAAAACACGAGTCCGTCTCCCTGAAAAGGAACTTAGAACTTCTGCCATGGACACAATAAATGGATATCTTTGGAGCATACTTTTGGCAGCAGGAAAAAAACACCATCAGACAAAAATATATGACCCAGAAAGACGATGGATTTATTGTGGGTTGTGAGTTTTGTGCACTTTCAGTAGCAATAAACCTTTTTCTGACTTTTTCCTACAACATCACATCACTGAACACCTCAAGGTTCTCCTACTTTAGCTCCAAAAGTGTGTCTGTCTGAGCAGATCATGTATAAATTGTAGGAAATGTAGGAAAACGAAGATCCATTTAAAAGTAGTTCATTCAGCTGTGCCTTAAATGACCAACACACTCGAACGAACCTTTGATGCGTCCGTCGAAGTGCGGGTTTGTGGCCACTTTGAGCCCGGGGTGCGGCATCAGGAAACAGGAGATGTTTGTGAAGCACGAGTGGATGTGTTTGCGCACGTTCTGCAGCTCCTCGTGCTGGTTCTCCGAGATCTGAGGACAGAAAGCGCAGAGAAGTTACAGTCAGCGTCCCAAAAAACTGTCCTTTTACTGTCCTTTTGATGTAAAAAAAAAAGAGGAGACAGAGGAGAGAGAAAGAGGAGAGAGAGAGGAGGGACAGAGGAGAGAGAAAGAGGAGAGAGAGAGGAGGGACAGAGGAGGGACGGAGGAGAGAGAAAGAGGAGAGAGAGAGGAGGGACAGAGGAGGGACGGAGGAGAGACAGAAGAGGGACAGAAGAGGGACGGAGGAGAGACAGAGGAGACAGAGCAGAGAGAGGAGGGACAGAGGAGAGAGAGGAGGGACAGAGGAGAGAGAGGAGGGACGGAGGAGAGACAGAAGAGGACAAAGAGGAGAAGGGAGGACAGAGGAGGACGGAGGAGAGACAGGGACAGATAGAGGGACAGAGGACAGACAGAGGAGAGAGAGGAGGACGAGAGGAGGGAGAGAAAAGGAGGAGAGACAGAAGGAGGGACAGAGGAGAAGAGGAAAAGGAGGGAGAGACAAAGAGAGAAGGGACAGAGGAAGAAAGAGAAGAGAGGGGCAGAGGAGAGAGAAGAGGACAGAGGGAGGGACGGAGGAGAGAAGCAAGAGGGACAGAAGAGGGACGGGAGGAGAGACAGAGGAGACAGAGCAGAGAGAGGAGGACAGAGGAGAGACAGAAGAGGGACAGAGGAGGGACAGAGGAGGACGGAGGAGAGACAAGAGGGACAAGCAAGAGGGGACAGAGGAGAGAGACAGAAGAGGGACAGAGGAGAGAACGAGGAGAGAAGAGGAGAGCCAGAAAGAAGGAGGAGGAAGAAGACAGAAAGAGGGACAGAAGAGGGAAGAGGAGAGACAGAAGAGGACAGAAGAGGGACAGAGAGAGACAGAAGAGGGACAGAAAGAGGGACAGAGGAGAGACAGAGAAGAGGGACAAGAAAAGAGGGACAGAGGGAGAGACAGGAAAGAGACAGAGGAGAGACAAGAAGAGGGACAGAGGAGAGACAGAGGAGAGAGAGGAGGGACAGAAGAGGGAACGGAGGGAGACAGAAGAGGACAGAGAAGAGGGGACAGAGGAGAGACAGAAGAGGGACAGAAGAGGGACAGAGGAGAGACAGTAAGAGGGACAGAGGAGAGAAGGAAAGAGGAGAGACAGAGGAGAGGAGAGAAGAAGGGACAGGGAGGAGAGAACAGAGAGAAGAGAGGAGGGACAGAAGAGGGACCGGAGGAGAGACAGAGACGAGGGAGAGAGAGGAGGGACAGAAGAGGGACGGTAGAAGAACAAGAAAGAAGGGAACCAAGATAAGAGGACAAGAGGAAGAAGAGAGTACGGACAGGAAAGAGGGACGAGGAGAGAGCAGAAAGAGGGACGAGGAGAGAGACAGAAGAGGGACGGAGGAGAGACAGAAGAGGGACGGAGGAGAGACAGAAGAGGGACAGAGGAGAGACAGAGGAGAGACAGAGGAAGGACAAAGGAGAGATAGAGGAGGGACAGAGGAAGGACGGAGGAGAGACAGAAGAGGGACAGAGGAAGGACAAAGGAGGGATGGAGGTTTTGAAAACAAAAATAGAAAAAATAACCACGAAAAATAAATAAAACATTTAATTAAATTAATTTCAATTCAATATAAAAAAAAGTAATAATAATAACAATAATAATAGTAATAATGATAGTAATAATAATAGTAATAATAATAATAATAATAATAATAGTAATAATAATAGTAATAATAATAGTAATAATAATAGTAATAATAATAATAATAATAATAATAATAATAATAATAATAATAGTAATAATAATAATAATAATAATAATAATAATAATAATAGTACTAATAATAGTAGTAATAATAATAATTCACCTTGAGTCTCTTCTCCAGGAACTTCATGCCTCCTTCTTGCCCGTAAGGAAACTCGTATGGAAAACTCCAGTCTCGCACCAAGAAGATCATGGACTGAAGAAAAACAAAGGAAAAGTGTTGTTTTATATATGTTTGGTTCATGAGTGGAACGGACACAGAAAGAGAGGGAATCTTGTAGATTTTACCTGAAACGGTTTGAGAAACGTCTCCTCCATCGCCAGTCGACCGTACTCGGTGAAAAGCTACAAAACAACACCTCATGGATTCATAACTTATTCACCGTGAATATTTCGCACACATGATTTATGGTTCTTCCCCGTGACAAAAGCAGCGCGTTTTTGTTTAGTTTTTTCACCTGTAAATGTTGGAGATCGTCCTCCTGCACGTTCTGTGAAATGTTGTAAACCTGAAACACAAAAACAGGGACGTCAAGATCATTCCGTTCATTTTATAATCGGAATAACCTAAAAATGACCTAAAAATAATCATCTTGACGATTTCAGAAGCAAATTAAGTCTTTTTTGTTTGCAAAAAAATAGACCTAAATGTAAAGAATAGTTTTTTATCTGGCTGTTTTTGTCATATTTAACGTTCTTTTGTATTTCGTAAAGTTTAATTCCGTAAAGTCGCTCACAGACTTGAGGAATAATAACGCGTCCGACCACGAGAATGAAAGAAAATGAAATATTTCACCGTCGCTTCGGTCGCGGTCTCAGGAATAATGGTGAATCTTTTGTAAATAAAGCTGGTTCAAACGCGGACCTGCATGGAGCTGATCATGGTGCTGAGGGCGAACACCGTGGCCGAGTCTCTGAGGGTCGACTGGCTGTCAAACGTGCCCTGAGTGTCCATCAGCAACAACGCCACCTGAAAACAGAGAGCAGGACCCTCTCACCACGAACGCCATATCAGGAGAACGGCGTGAAGCTGAACGCGCGGGGACACGCCTGAGCGGTCTCGCGCGGCCGTGAACGCCAACTCGCTCTGGGACAGACCTTTGTGCCGTCCGGTTTGTCCACCAGAAACACCTCGCTCCAGATCTGGATCCCGGTGGTCTCTCGCTCCGAGCCGCCGCGCCACGAGAAGCCGGTCAAAGGCTCGTCCGATTCTCCCAGCCAGTCCTCGCGGGCCTGGGTGCGACGGCAGAGAGGGTCAGACATGGACCCCAGACATGGACCCGGGTCAGACATGGACCCGGGTCAGACACACAGTTAAAGCCCTCATGACAGGTTTGACTAATTATGAGCGAGTTTAATGGGATAGAACCTGTAGGCAGGATTTATCCTAGTTTTACTTCCGTTACGTTGCAGTTTTGAAAAATGAAACCTTAAAATGACTTGAAATGAGTTCTACAACGGAATCCCTCTGTGATGTCATCAAAAGGCGACGTGCCATTGAAAACGCAGTCCATGACGCACGAGACGACACCTTTCAGTAAAACAAAGGGAAAGAATGAAGTCTAAAGAATAAAGCTTTTATCAAATTTCTTTTTTTTTTCTCCAGTTCTGCAATTTTTGTAAAGTTTGTAATTGTTATAATTGTACTTCCTGGTTTGACCTGAGCAGCAAATATGACATGGGCAGAGGTAATTCCACAACTGTTACTGAGCAACCAGACTGTAAACAAGAGCAAACAAAGCCAAAATCCGTTTCAATCATACAATAGTTTTGATTTGACAAATAATTACGCATGGCGCTTTCTGATGACATCACAGAGGGGGAGGTTTTCTGTGCTTTAAGCATTACTTCCTGTCATTTTCAACTTTTATTCGTCAAATTCATAAACGGCAACTTGACCGATGTGTAAGTCATGTGGCTTTCGGCTCTCGTTTTTGCCGTCTGGTCGCTAGGTAACAGCTGTGGAATGACCTCTACCTGTGTCATATTTGCTGCTCGTGTCCGACCAGGAAGCACGATTACAAACTGTACACAAATGGTCAAACTTGGGGGGGACACATTGGACATTTAGTGAAATCTGGAATATAATTGTGTTCTGTGCGTTTTAGTGAATAAGCGCAGTTCATCCTGTCACTCAGACTCCACGACACCATGTTACGGTTGATGACTGTGTTAGGTTTCACTCACGTGGCGGTACATATAGCGCAGCATGAAGTCCATGAGGAAAGACTTGCCCTTCCTGAAGGCTCCGGCCACGGACACGGCCACCACCTCCCTGTCCCGCACCTCTTTGTTCAGGAGGATCCGGGACAGCGCGCTCTCGTCCAGCTCGAACGTGTGGTCGTCCTTCACCAGCAGCACCTGAACGGGCCGCGCCTTCGACTCCGCCTCGTCCTCCTCCGAGCTCCAGTCGTACGTCTGCTTCTCGTTCAGGGCCCCTGGAGGAGGGAAACGAGGCCAAAACGGGTGACGATAACGCGCACAAACAGACAAGCGCTTACGATTTTTAACTCTTTTTTTTTTTTTTTTTTTTATGCAACTAACACGACATGTCTTTAATAATATGTGTAAAAGAGAAAAAACGTCCTGCAAATGGACTTTGAAATGTAAAGCTTAATATTTCTTATTAACCAAGTGAAGAGCGATGCGAAAGACAATTTTATCACGAATTTTTCCCAAATGATCGGTAGATTTGCGATTCGATTTGTACTTATTATTTTAGAAAACAAAACGAAAATGGCACTGATATTTTTAAAACATATTTTATCTCTTCTTCTTTCTTTATTTTGTTTTGTTTTTCATGAGTTTCAACAAGCACACATGACAAATAGAATTAAATGAAAGGAGGAGAAATAAAAACAATATAATAGTAATAAAAATAATAATACATAAATATAATGATAATATAAAACTAACACAAAACGCAAAACAATAACACACAAAATTAGAAACACCATAAAAAAATCTGTAACTAGTAAACATTTAACACAAAAAATACTCAAACTTTCTCCCCCAAAGCGGCTTCTGATAATTAGAAATGACTGAATCTTGATTTAAATTTGAATTAATTGCATGCACTGAATATGATCGTTGAAAAGATATGATGAACTATTTCATTAAATGTCCCTAGTTATAAAGCCATATTCTGGTGAATTTCGGAGCCTATAAGTATTATTTATTTATTATTTATTTTATTTATTTTATTTATTTTATTTATTTTATTTATTTTATTTATTTTATTTATTATTTTTTATTTATTATTTTAATTTTTTATTTTATTGCCCTTATTTGATTCATTCAATTAAATGTTTGTTTTATATTATTATGTGCAGCACTTTGGAAACTTTACTTGTTTATAAAAATCTGCTCTACAAATAAAATTGGATTGGATATATTTGTTTAATTGATAAAATTGATGCTTTATAAGAAATTCAAAATTAGAATATTGAGTGCATCGTCCGTCATCAAAACTATTGAAATGAGCTCAAAAAGAGGCAGTTACACTGCCTCTTCCAAACATTTGCACTTTTCCTGTTAATTTCAATTAAATTTGTTTGTGTTTTGTGAGACACTTGAACCTCAGCCAAGACGTAAGGATATCGATCGGAACAGGAAACCTTTTCCCTTTCAAATTAATGAAATGGTGCTGTAAATCTGATCACAGGAAGTTAACTCACTGCTGTAGGAACGAGGCGGAAATGGAAACTCTGGTTACAGCGACGTTCATCACCACCACAAGCGCTTGTTTTAGCATAGCCTTTCTTTTTTCTTTTTTTATTTGGATGCCTTACTTTTCCTAAATATGCATTTTAAATTGTATCCAATATTTTGTCAAGACCCATCTATTTATTTATTTTATTTATTTTATTTATTTTATTTATTTTATTTATTTTATTTATTTTATTTATTTTATTTATTTTATTTATTTTATTTACTTTATTTACTTTATTCACTTTATTTACTTTATTTACTTTATTTATTTTATTTATTAATTTGTCTTTTTACATTTGAATTTAGTTTTTCTGAAAAATAAATACAATAATAATAATAATGATAATGATAATAATAATAATGATAACAATAATAATAGAATAAAAAAAGGGCTGAAACATTACCAAATGACAAAAGGGGCGAGGCAAATAATCAGATAAAACGGGGTAAATGATACAACAGAAATAAATTAATAGTTAAAAAATACTGAAATTAAACAAATGTGTGAAGAATAAATATAGTGCAATTTATGAATGAAAAAAGGAAATAATTCTGTCTTAAAATAATGAAGGAATGGCTGCCAAAAATAATAATCCTGACCATTTTAGAAGCAAAATTCTGTATTTTGTGTTCAATATATCGCCCAAAAATAGACTTTTTTTAATCTGGCTGCTTTTGTCACATTTAACTTTATTTTGTCTTTCAGAAAGTTAGATTTCAGTAAAGTCTGTCACAAATTTGAGGAACTGTGACATTTTAAACCACGAGAATGAAAGAAAATGAAAGATTCTCACAAAAAATGAGATAACTATTAAATGTATAAACGTCGAGTGCAATCTCCCAAACGAACATTTACGAGCATTTATGCCTGATTCACTGTTAAAATATGGTCTGAATCGGCCTATTGTGACTGAGATCCAGACAAATATGATGGCCCACACCCTTAGATCTGCTGAGAAAGGCCCGTGACATGTCCAACTTCACACAGACTACAACAATACCCATTAACACAAATGGCACGGGTTCATCTGAGGTTTCTCCTTCAGCCTTTACCAGCCTCACCCAAGACACTGCTGTAGGACCACTGCCCCAAAAGACTCACCAATGGCATAAACAACTGCTTTTCCTGAAAAAATCTTGCATGAAACGTCACATTTTCACCATTGAACAGGTCAAACATTGGCTTAAACGTGTGTGTCATGACCCTAATGCTCATTATGGCGTCACAAATTAAGCATAAAGGAGGATGACAAGGTGTTTACTGATGCAATATTATATAATAGCTTGCCATATGCTCTATTTGGCAAAGAAATGTGACTTAAATGGACATTATCGTTGCTTTCCTTGCTCAGATCTGGCTCTAAAACGCATTGCTGCGATATATTCATAAAAAAGAACTCTGGATGTCGAGTAATAGGTGTTTACTTATGTGACTGAACATGTTTGAGGCCTGTATCTTTGACTCCAGCGGCACAAAGCGACATTCCCGCAAGAGAAGGGCGCATTTGGGCGAATAAAGCGCACTGTCCCGCGACGCGCAACGCTCCCAAAATGTGACAACAGCAGCTGCGCGCGTTGATAAAAGGTTAAATGTCTAATTGGCTGCGGCGCTAACCCGATTCCGCCTCGCCAAATGCGCGCAAAAAACGGAACGGGGTAATGATGAAAATCGCATTACGCACACTCGCCCCAGCTGTCCCGGTCCTTGCACTGCTTCACCATGGCGCGGTCGTCGATGCTTTTGGGTCTGACAGTCCTGGGTTCAGTCCGCAGCAGGCATGGGTGTAGCTCTGGGTGGGTTGTGCCTGGTCTGAGGGAAGATGCTGAAGGGGGGGAAATGATGGAGCCTTTTCTTCCCAAATAGACGTGCGGTGTTTGTTTTTCGTCGATAGGGGGAGCCAGAGTGCGCGCATCTGATTTTGTTTTGATTGGTGAGTGTATTTACGCACGTAACCCACGGATTACATGAGTGTTTTACACATTTCTGCGATTCTGTTCTTTGGGAATACTTGAACTAGCTTAATGTTTTGCAAAATAAAAAAAATAAAATAGGTTTTTGGCAATGGGGTGTTGTTAAAAAGCCTATCAGTATCATAATTAATGCACAAAAATGTCTTGAAACTATACTAATAAGCAGTAACACGAAGTTTATTAATACCTATCTAATTAGCATCTGAATTTGGTTATACAGAACAAGACTAAATACTAATGAAATACATTAACAGAAAAAATAACCCAGTTTACACGTATGCAAATGAGCAGATAGTTAGCTGTTAATAAGTGTAACCGAAAAGAAAGTTTGACCATAACCACGTAAACTGTTTTTGTTAATGTTTATGTATTCTGACCTTTTACTACATCCCCTGCGATACTACATTCAGCCACTAGATGGAGTCATTGACACATCTATACACGGATTAAAAATCAGTGACGCTGCAGTTGAGGAAACGTGTCAAAACAAAACAATAAATATTATTATGTAAATACATGAAAAATAATATTCTTCCATTGAAACGACCATATGTAATGTTTATATTTTTTATATTTTAAATAGAGTAAATAATATCCTGTCAAAACATATTTGCATACAGTTTATAGTGCACTGACAAACATTAGAAACTATACATCTCATAACTCAATGTAAAAAAGTGAAATATTAACAAAAAACATGACACGGAGAGGAAAACAAAGACACATGTAGCTGTTTCAAGTTACATAATAATAATAATAATAATAAACAATAATAATATATAACATTATAATAATGATAATAATAATAATGATAATAATAATACAATAATAATAATAATAATAATAATAATAATAATAATAATAATAATAATAATAATAATAATAATAATAGTAATAGTAATAATAAAAAATGCACATTATATATTATTAAATTGCATGTGTGGAAAGTAACTAATTACAAATACATTCCCAGTTACTGCCATTTAGTAGATTTTATTGGGGTAGTTGTACCTTTTTTTTGTACATGTAAATGACTAATGATGCTGATTGTGGTTTAAAACAACTTAATTCAACTTTAAACTGTTTAATTAATCAAGTTTAGTTAAAATACTGACGCAAAATGCAACTAAAATAGTAGTAACTCGTACTTTTTCACGTGTCTTTTGGCAACAATACTTAATTGAGCACATTTCTAGCCATTTAACTGTACTTTTACTTGCGTGCACACTCGCACTACCCTTTCCACCATTGCTAAACAGTAAATTCTTGCTTATAAAAGTGAGTTCTGGGGCTGAACAATCTCAACGAAACGCCAAACTTTCGCCCGCGTGCTGCTTTTTACGAGCGGCCCCTTGAACGCGGCAGCAGCGCACTGTATCCTGAAACCAGAGATTAGCGACGCGCACTGTTGCTTTTGCTCATTTACGACCCACTTCAAAGCGCGATTCACCAACACATTTCTGAATTATTCCACCCTTTGAAACGCCTCGAAGCTTTGTCGGACCTGTCAACCTCGTGAGATGTCGCGTCAAAGCAAAAACGGGACCAAACTGGGCCCAAAAGTCCGTGGGATACACGCATCGGAGGAATAAAGTTGAAGCGCAACTAACGTTACAACTGCTCGCATTCGCTCGACAACAAAGCAGCATTTTCCCCCCTCTTCTTTTCGTGGATTTAATTCGACGCGATATTCAAACTTGTATGGCGTAAACAAATCGGACATGCAAGCCGGAGCGATTTGCAATGCCAGTGTTGCAAAAGGTAAGGAAACGTGAACTTAAATGTGAAGCTAAAGTTGAGCTACTTAGCATTAGCCGCCTGAGCTAAGCCATAACTACTTCTGTGGCTTTTATTTACTGGGACAAAAAAACAATCATTTTATCTGTTTAACTAGACTTATGCAACACTAAATTTGAAGAAATTTACTTAAATTCACTTGTTCGTCGCAGTACAATTGCTTAAATCTATTTAAAATAACCTAAACGTTCAAAATAGTTGTAATAAACGTAATATTGTAAGGTATTTTGTTGATTTTTTGCATTGTTTGCTATACCAAAATATTAGAATAGCAACTTAAACCTCAATTTTGTCCAAATAAAAAGCCGCTTCAACATATTTTACGCTTGTATAAACATAGATGGATCTTTTTTGCACATAATTGTTGCCTTAAAACTTCTAAATCTATCATAACATGTATAGTTTTAGTCTCCAATCGTGATTATTATTATTTTTTTACATGATTTGTTCAAAGTGACATTGTTCAAAGCCACATTCTTTTTGTTGTGAGGGAAAATGTTGGTATGTTGCAAAAAAAAAAAAAAGTAAATATTTTTTGATTTGGGGGCCCTTACTTTGTGTTTATGTTATGGCGCACATAAGTTGAGGAAGCTGATATATTTTAGATCTATTACGTATGATGAGTATTATATTGCGCCCGATTCCCTTACGCGCTTATGTTGTACTAAAATGACTCTTTGTTTTTCAAGGATATGAAGTTGAAGGAAGGACTATTTGAGTGACTCTACCTGTGGTCACCAAAATCGAGCCATTCTGGGGATATTTCACTGAATGCGACGGAGATTTTGAGGCAAACGATGGATATTTTTCCACGTCCGAGCAGTGAGATCCGGAGGAGGAACCCGCAGCATGACTTCGAGCTCATTCAGAGAGTGGGAAGTGGCACATATGGAGACGTATACAAGGTAAACAGTTTCCACAAAGGCTGCCCCGGGATCACACGACTGCCGGCGCTGTCGGACTCATTTATGACCCTTTTTAGTGTTTGTTTTTTACTTCGAGGAGTGGGAAAAAACATGCATGTCGAGCCAGGGCCGAACAACGTTGTCAAAATATCTAATTGCAATTTTGTTTATTTGTTAATTTTTTGCACATTTCAGCATATCGTCCTGAAAGTGCCAGCATTGCCCGATATTTATTTATATAGTTGTTGATTATTTTATTTAATTTTTTAATTTTTAATGTTTTAATTTATTTTAATTTGTTTTATTTATTATTATTATTATTATTATTATTGTTTTTTATATATGTATTTATTATTATTATTATTATTATTATTATTATTATTATTATTATTATTTTAAAATTTATTTATACAGGGGAAATCTAAATTAGAGAACCTCTCCCTTTCATCGGTATCTTGTCCAATAAAAAATACTAAATAAAACAAAGAAACACATTTAGTCTTCTCATAATTTATTTTAAAAGTTATTTCATACTTGACAGCTTCGACTGCTCGCTCAAAGTCTTCTGCAGAGTGTCACGTGATGTTGCCGTGACGTGTTTTGTCCGTTGATTTACTTTATTTACTTTGTTTGAGCTGACCAACTTCTTAAAAAGCAAACACTGTCTATATAAAGCTTTATTTGAACACATAAATAGTGTTGCACAAGATGCGATTATACAGCTCCATTATACATTAGTAATAAAACATTGTTGTAGATTTTGTCCTTTTATTATACTTTTATTATGTCGAGCAATGAAAAATATAGACCGCCTTTAAGTTGTAGTACATCATGACTTGGGCTCTGAAATGTGGGCTGTCCATGAAGGTCGCAGTCACCTGATTCGTCACGTAATGTGTCTGAAATCTGGTTTAGTCACATGTCTTTTCCTGGTTGAACAGGTGACTCCGTGAAAAGCCATGTAAACAAACTTGTTTTACTGAAGAACATGACGTTTAAAAATCAACTTTCTAACGCATCAGACATGGCTCGTTTTCTTAATCATAATAATAATCATAATAATCATAATAATAATTATACTACTACCACTAATACTAATAATACTACTAGTACTACTACTATTACTACTACAACAACAACTACTACTAACACTACTGCTACAACTACTACTAACACTACTACTACAACTACTAATACAACTAATACAACTACTACAACAACTACTACTAATAACACTACTACTACTAATAATCATAATAATCATAATCGCGCTACTACTAATAATCATAATAATTAGGGCTGCAGCTATCGATTATTTTAGTAATCGAGTAATCTATCGATTCTTTTCTTCGATTAATCGAGTAATCGGTTAATTTTTTTGTACATTCAGTAAACCATTTAAACACATTTAATAATTTTTAGATAACCTTATAGCTCATAGTAATAAACAAATACAAAATAAGGAATTTCTGCTTAAAATACACATTTTATTCTAAATTTAATATAAATTGTCCCCAAAACAGCAACATTTCACTTCAGTCCAAACTGTTCTGTTGTATAGAAAGAATATATATGAATGACTAATTAACTTGTCATAGATTGTAAACAGTTACAGTGGCTCTGTCACATCACTTAAAATAAGACATTTGTTAAACGTTATGTTGGGTGGGCCGGTGTCCTGGCGTTTTGAGCATTTTGCGCATTTTGTGTTTTTGCCGTTGTGGCTCGTTGCCGTCACTTTTGGCCTTCCGCGTCCGACTTTCTGTTTCACAACAGATTATTATAACATAACCGTCCTCGGCTGTTCCATGTGCATTGGCAGTTTAAAAGTACGACTTGTGACTGGAAGCAGAGTTGTTGAGTGGAGCGCGGGTCCGCGGTGGCGTGCGACGGCGCGGGGGCTGGGTGGCGGAGCTAGATGCAGTGTTTAGAGTGCAGCTCTGTATATCTATAATAGATCATGGCTCTTTCATCTAAACTCTTCCCAGTCGCACTCTGAGTTTCAAACGCGCCGCCTCTTCCTGTTGCGCCTTCGTCAGAGCGGAACCACAGCTCGCGTGTAAACAAAAGCGCCACAAGTCGTTCCGCGCGCCACAAATTCCACCTGTTTTATATTCAATATGTAAATTAAACGAATCATCGAACCAATATAATATAATCGAAGCTTTTTTTAATCTAATTATTCGATTTTTCGATAATCGTTGCAGCTCTAATAATAATAATCACAATCACCACTAATAATAACACATAAGTCATAACCCTATAATAATACTACTACTATTACCACTTACTCATAATAATAATAATAATAATAATAAATTAATATAATATATAATAATAAAATATAATAATAATAATGCCTTGCTTTTTTATCAATCTAAATGATTACTGAAAGAATATTCATTCTGATTTGTAATCTAATCAGTGTTTTTGCTGAACTTACACAGATTCCAAAACTATCTAAAGTATTAGTACACATAAACTAATCAATACCAAAACTAAATGCTCATTTGAACACGTATTGTACACTGAAAAAAACCCCACAATTTGTCGTTTCCTGAATAGTTTCACAATGCTCTTGATGTTTGTAGTCTATGAACGAAGCCACTAGTGGCGATATTAAAGAAAACTACTGTCTTGTCTTTGTGTGGGGCGTTTTGTCTATGTTTTTATGATCACAAAGTTATTGACATTGGTATCAGCTAGCACCATGACAACACTCATTCAACAGGTCCACGAGTGAACACACGAGATAAAGACACGTAAACATGTACTTAGTGTTTTTCTGCCGATGAGCCTCGTCTTTCGGTGAATATCTCCGCGAAAGCTCTTATTCTACGGCGTCTGTGTTCACAATTTCGTATTAAATTGAGTATGCATTTATTCGAGTATGCCAGTGTAAGCAACCTGTAATAATGAGCCTTCGCGTCGGAACGACCGGTAGGATGATGTATCGAAATTGCCTGGGTTTTCCCTGGATGCCGCTGCCAGAAAATATGATCAGTCTCTCTCTTTTGTGGGTTACATTCTCCAACTACTCACTTCTACTTCTACACTACTAATACTAACAACTACTCTACTACTACTACTACTACTATACTTACTACAATAAATACAGCCATTGGTACTTAGCGGGACATGACACAACTTCCTTGACAGTTTTGACACATTTGAACATAACGGCGTGGAGACAGTCACAGTGGGAAGCGCGGACGTTTGTTAAAAAGCGGAGAGAAACTTCAGGTGAAAAATCCAGTTGCTTTTAATTGAAGATGAAGGACTTTCTCTTCTCTTCTCTTTTCTCTCCCTCCTCTTCTCACCTCTCTCTCTCTCTTCTGCCTCTCTTCTCCCTTCTCTTTTTCTCTCTCTCTCCCCTGCGCTCCCTCTCTCTTCTTCCTCCACCTCCTCTCTTTCCCCCTCTCTCCTTCCTCTTCCTCCCCCTCCCTTCTCTCCCCCTTGCTCTCTCTATCCTCTCCTCTCTCCTCTATTCTCTCCTCTCCTCTCTCTCTCTCTGCCTCGCCTCCCCTTTTCTCCTTCTCTCTCCTCTTCCTTCTCGTTCTCCCCCTCCCTTTCTCCCCCCCTCCTCTCTCTCTCTCTCTCTCTCTCTCGCTATATCTCTCCTCTCTCCCTCCTCTATCTCTCCCTCTCCTCTCTCCCGCCCGCTCCCTTCTCCCTTCCCTCCCCTCTCCTCTCTCCGACTTTTATTCTCTCCCTCCTCTCTCTCTCTTTCTCTCTTCTCTCTTCTCCCCTCCCTCCTCCCTTCTTCTCCCCTCTCCTCTTTTCTCCCCTCCTCTCCCTCTCCCTCTCTTCTTATTCTCTCCTCTTTCTCCTTCTGTCTCTCTCCCTCTCTCCTCTCTCTCCCTCCCTTCCTCCCTCTCCCTTCTCCCTCTCTTCTCCCCGCTCCCTTTCTCCCCCCCTCCTCTCTCTCTCCTCTGTATTCTTCTCTTCTCCCTCTCTTCCCTCCTCCCTCTCTTCTCCTCTTCTTCTCCCCCCGCTCCCTCTCCCCTCTCTCTCTCTCTCTTCCTCTGTATTCTTCTCTACCTCTCTTTTCCCTCTCCCCTCTCTTCTCTTCTCCTCTCTCTCCCCGCTTCTTCTCCCCCCTCCCTCTCTCCCTCTTCCTCTCTATTTCCTCTCTCTCTCTCTCTGCTATTCTCTCACCTCTCTCCCTCCCATTCTCCCTCCCTTCTCTCGCTCTCTTCTCCCGCTTCCCTATTCTCCCCCCCTCCTCTCTCTCCTCTGTATTTTCTCTCTCCTCTCTTTTCCCTCTCTCCCCTCTCTTCTCCCTCTCTTCTCCCCGCTCCCTTTCTCCCCTCCTCCCTCTCTCTCTCCTCCTCCTTCCTTAACATTCCTCAGTGTTTTATGTCCTGCGTGGATGTATTTAAAGTGTTTTCTTTGTGTCACTGCTCTTGATAGTGGCTCATCCGTCTTCATTTAAACGCAGTTGAACTGAGTTTACTGTAAAGGCTTTAAAATGAGCTTTTCCTTCACATTTTACACAGCAATGGAACGCTCTTTAGGCTCATGTGATTTAGGAGATAACATCCGATTACATTTTTACCAATACTACAAATGCGTTTACCATACCCGTCTCAGGGCAGCTGTGGCTATAGATCAGAATAGTCTTACCAACAAAACCTCAACTCTTACAGCTTCATAATTTGAAACATTTGCATTCCCGTTAATGCGATTAGCAGGTATTTTCCCCATAGCTGTTTGACCTTGAAGTCCCCTGCATTGTTTATTGTTTAGCTGTAAACACGAGTTACGTGACGACTTCCTGGTTGGAGATGTCGAAGCGTCTCTTCTGCTTTTTGGGCTCAGGTCAGACTCGGGGAGCTCTGCAGCAGGTGGAGAGAAAGGTTGGAAATGCTCGTGAAACTTTCCCTTGAATTAAAAAAAATATATATAAAATAAAACTTTCAGTAAACAAGATTTCATTTCATTATTTTTTTTTATTTTAATCAATATTGTACTTTTGTAATCGTGGTCTTGGTCTTTTCAATCAACCCTCTGTCAGTAAGAATGTAGTTTGTATTGTATTGTTTTATGTGACTCTAACAAAGTCTGCATTGTTTATGTGCAGATAATTGAAGGGGCAGTACACACTTTTTTGTTCATTTGTTTTGCTCAAGTAAAGATATATTGTCAAAGCTAAAGAAGATAATTACCGTATAAAGTGTTTTTATCGTCCGCAAACCAGAAAGTAGTAGCTGTTAGCATCACTCTGACGGCAAAACCTCCAAATAAAATAATTGCGATGAATGTTTAGGATGCTACAGATGCATTAGGAAAGCAGGGAATAAGTTTGTACAACAGTTTACAATGAACTAGTTCTGTTTTTTAAGCCTTTAAGATCGAGTACAGCTTCTTTTGATAGTGGAAGACAATTGTATTTGTTTTTATTAAGAATGTAAAATCCAATCGTGATCAATATGAAGGAATACGCTTATTAACCAGTGTTAATGAGATTTATACTGACTATGGTTTTTATTTGGAGTGTAAATGTCACTGTTGATTAAAAAAAACAAAAAAAACACTGATTACAGATTAAATACAATTACCTCTACATGTTTATGACAATACTACAAGCAGGAAGTATCATTTGTATAACTGGGCAAACATTTTAAAAATTAGAGCCCACCCGTTAAACCCTGATTTGGGGCGCGAGGTCTGGTTCATGAAGCGTGTCTGTGTTCATTCTCCTCACTCTCTCCTCAGGATTAAGGGGCATCCCGTCTTGACCTGGATTTACCCACAAACCCCCGAGCCAAAGCTTTCACCGTCTCCGAGCGACCGCGGCGTTCAAGTCATAAACTCTACAGCCGCGTTATGATCGTTCACTATCGATCAGAAATAGTGGAAAATCGCTCCTTATTTGGCTTTATTCACTGAGTTTATTTTGCAATCCGAACAATGACGTTTGATTGACGCGCTGAGTTGTTGTTGTTGTGGTTGTGTTGCTTTTAATGGCGGTTGACATTGTGTTTTATGTTGCACCTTAATGCCGAGACAAGTTCCTATTTTTGTTCATTGACGATGGCAATAAACCCATTCTGATTCTGAAAAAAGGTGCATTTACCGCCACCTACTGTAGTTGTACGTCTTCTGTAGTTGTACGTCTTCAAAGTATGTGTTTTATGCTATACCGTAAAAAAGGGGAGAGAAAAAGAAAATAGATAAAATGGAGAGAGAAAAAAAAAGAGAGAGAGTGAAAGACATGCTAAGTGCGGCGTTAGCTTTGACTAAAGATGTTAACTATGCTAATGGAGACAGCCTGGGTCAAAGTTCAAGGGTTACATGGGCCCAGCGGCAGAATCGCACATAATTGATGTTTGGGAACAAGTGTTTGGATGTTGTTCAAGTGTATTTACATCATTTAAGGCCTTTTTTGGTTTATTGTTAAATGATTTGCTGTTGCTGAGTTACTGTATTTTGTACAATTGTAGCATTGGTTTTATTAATCATGGTAAAACAGTGCTAGCAATGCATATTACATTTTTTTCGCAAAAAATAAAATGACATGCAAGCTAAGCATCGGCCGATCAGTTGTAACTAGAGATGTCACGATATAAAATTTGAGTACGATTATTGTGAGAAAAAACATCACGATTTAACGATGATTCGCGATTATTATTAAGACTGAGACCAAACAGTGAAGTCTTTAATTTTCCTTCATTCCCGTGGTCTGACATGTGACTATTCCTCAAGTTTGTGAGCGGCTTTACCAAATTTAACTTCCCAAAACAAAGTCAAATCTGACAAAAACTTGCAGCTAAAAAAAGTTTGTTTACATTTAGCTCTATTCGGTTGATCTAAAAATACTTACTTTAGCTTCAAAAATGGTCACGATTATTATTTTTATTGTGCCCTGTATAAATGACGCTTATCGATTTAAACCTGTACGATCTTGACCCTCAATCACGTTTTTTTTGTTTTTGTTTGTGTGACTCTTTCAGGCTCGAAACATCCAAACGGGAGAGCTGGCCGCGGTGAAGATCATAAAGCTGGAACCAGGTACGAGCTGCTTTTCTCATCACTTTCTCCACAGCGGAAACTCTCTGTTCAGTCCAGCTCAGGTTTGTCCAAGAGCAGGTTTAACGGCGAGCGAGAGAGCGCCTGGGCTAATACGCGGGGTACTCATTGGCAGACGGGGTGGGTTTTCAACTTTGTGTGATGGTTGTTGTGCTGTTTTTGGGGTACATTTGTTGACACATCAGCACCGCCAACTCTGTCATAAGGTTTTGCGGGTTGTGGCGTTGTGGTTAGCCAAACAAAATGCTAGCTTTTGGCACATGCATGTTTTCAATGGTGCTTTCAAATTCCGTTTGTTTGGATGAGTCATAAAGGGTTTGGTTACAACAACGTACAGTTTAATTGTACTATAATTAATTCAAATTGCAAAGTGAGTATTAAAGTGGTTGCATTTTCCCCCAACACTGTGCTTTCAATGGACCCTTTCCAGTGTTTATGTATTAGTTTCAATGGGAGTGTTCGCTTTGGCGTCCAAAAATCAAAACAAGAGTACCACCAGAGTCTCATCAGCAAACATTACTGTGTAGAGGTGTTTAGCAGTTAGCGTTTATTGACAAAAAATATATGCTTATACAAGATAACGACCACTTAACTAATATTTCTTCAATCGAACTAGGGCTGCAATTTAAGAGTATTTTACTAACTACGATGAATGTAGCAAACATCAGTGGTCTTGGACCCGACAAAGCCTGCGTATATACGATTTTTACTGATTTTGATTAGCTAAAGTGAGTGTTTTGATTTTATGTCTTTTTTTTACTTTAAAATGACACATTTCCCCTTTTGTTTCACTTCTCTTCACACACGGCATGTTTTGGAGCTCACGTATAGACCAGTAAGCGATTATTCGATTACTTAATGAGTTGACAATTATTTCAATAATCAATAATTATTCGATTCACTTGTTGCAGGCGTAAATCTAACAATATGCTGGACAAGTCATAAATAATAAAGCAAATTCTTCTTCTTCTTCCTCTTGCTATTATTATTATTACTATTATTATTATTACTATTGCTATTTTTTCATTTCGTCATCACAAATCATGCATGAATTGGTGACCTTTAGAACACGGCGCTGGAAGTAAATGCCACGAACAACGACCTGAGTGTTTATTTCAGCGCCTCATTAAAGTGAACGGGATAGAATGTTTACATCAGTACCAGGCTCTGTGCACCACGTTACCAAGCACGTCACTCCTGGAAGAGTCTGGGATGTATTTCCTGCTGATACTACGCAATATATTGCTACAGAAAAATATCACGATATCGCAGCAATATTGAAACTACTGACACAACAAACATAAAGCGGGATAATGCCTGTAAATCCTGGTAAAATTGTATATTATTATTAAAAGCATGAGTTGCGATGGCTAAATCGTAGAATGAAACACTTGAATACTTGTTTTGTATCTATAATTAGTCGTAGAAGTGATTTATTCAATCATCTACAGCTCAAATCTTATTGTACTTCAAAATGTTAACAAAAAATGCATCACTTTTTGTGTACTCATGATAAATATTGAACCTCAGAAGACATTGTTCCTGCTATTGTTTTAGTTGATATAGTAAATATTCGTGACAACCGTATCTGACACAAGCTGGCGCAGTAAAAAATACACAAATCTGCGTGTACTTTATTGGAAAATGTGTGAAATGTGCAATAATCTGTAATGAATCTAATGTGTATCTAATGCACGAGTGTGAGGAAGCGTCTGGCCGCCGCGCTCCTCTGACCCACTGACACCGGGCGGATTATCACGGATTACAGCGAGGGGCTTTGGGCTCAGGATCAGACCGAACTGAACCGGTTTAACGCACAAACACATTCACTTTGCGCTCCATTGTGCCTCGTTTTTTTTTTACCACGCTTAACGACGATAGTGAGAGTAAATGAGGCGAAGCCGTTTAGCTGTCTGCGTTTGACAGACATGAAGCTTTAATATTGGTTACTCAGCCAGCACTGGTCTAACGCTGCCCCCATACGCAGCAAACTGACATGTATTCAGTGTGCTCTAGGATTGTACTTACTTAGGGTACTTAAACTATTAAAAGGACCCCAAAAAGAGACAGTGTAAGCTCCCAAACAAGTGTATAAAGGGATATTTCTGCAGTTTGTGGTTATTTTCAACTTCAACCAAGACATTTACGGGCACATTTTAACACGTTCCTGATGCTTTGTGAAAATATTGTGTGAATTTTGTTGGTCTAACCCAGAACTAAACCAGATCTGAAGCACTTCTGATGTTGCCCTCCGCAGACCAGGAACACCCCACGGTACTGGAGCAAAAATGTTGCCCTAAATTACGTGCTGATGTTTATAATGTGTGTAGTGAAAGTAAACGTCACAGAAGAAGTCTCGAAAGTTACACACTCAAAGCCACAATTTAGAAATGTACACCTGACATAAGCTCTGGTCATTTAATGGTCAAATGCAACTTGCAGCAGAACTTTCTACTGATCCCAACTCTGCTGATGTATTGAAGAAACTGGTGGAAATTTCCAAGTCATCGCTGGATTGTTGGCTGACTTAATTTGGTTTCCCTCATTTCAGACCCCAAATTCCAAAATACCAGTGAAGCAGCCTTGTTACAAGTGTAATTTCTGTTTTTTTTTTGACATAGTAGTTAGTACTCCTGCTCAAGACGGTCCTGGGTTTTATTCCCAGACTGTGTGGAGTTTGCATGGTCTTGGCTTTCTTTTGGGTGCTTTGGTGCTCTGGTTCTATAAAAGTATAAGGTACAATAGCCTTTTGGCTGTTGCTTTTGAAAGTCTAAAGAGTAAAAACATAAACTGCTTACAAATGCCACTTCTGTTTTATTTTTACCTTTTAACTTAACCAGAAAAGCCTCATTGAGATGACATCTTTTTCTATAGCTTTCTGATTGATAATGTTGTCAACATGTGTTAGGTTTTTTTCTTAAGTACACCAATTTAAATAGCACTTTTATTTACATTTGATATTAACCTGTATGCCATGGTAGGATTTTGAGTAAGTCTGTTAAAAATTCCACTGTGCACTCAGGGTGTGAACTAAACCCTGTATTTTTCCTCGACTTTAAGGCAGAAGTCACTCCTTGTTTCTTTGAGCTGCAGGTGAATAGCTTTGGACTCACTGAGGACTAGAACAGGTTTAACTGGAGCTGCTGTGTACTATTGAGAGAGAGGACAGAGCAAGAGCACAAGAGGAGAGGGAGAAGAGAGAGCAGGAGTGTCATTCTTCAATTTGAGTCCCAACTGAATTTGCATCTAAATTCGGTCTGCACATGCCGAAATGTTTCTGCACAAGCGCTGACCCAAACGTTGGTCACTTACCACGGCAACACCTTCGTGGACAAACAAACTCTGATATGCTTTTCTTTTGCGCTGTTGATTTTAAGTTTAATATGAGCTCCAAAACGGCTAATTAAACCTGAGCAAACAAAATTGGGTCAAACGCAGAGGAAAATTTTTCCTACGTGGACAATAAAGTGAACCTTAACATTAAATCACAATTTGAGTTGCATTTATTTAGATAACAGAACGTTTCGCCACTACAATCCCACTCAATTTCAATGTATAACAATGTATTCGGGCCTCAAAACCCCTGCCATGGACACAGTGGATGGATATCTTTGGACCATACTTCTGGCAGCTGGGAATACGGCCATCACAAAAAATAAATGACACAAATTGTGCCGACGATTACATGTTGGTTGTTGGTTGTGCATTTCTGTCGCTTCCTTATTCCACGTTATCGGTATCGGTGCGTTCTAGAGAGTTCTAGAGAGTTCTAGAGAGTTCTAGAGAGTTCTAGAGAGGCGAGGCGCTCTCATTGGCTATGTAAAGCAGAACAGAGCGAAGCAGTCACAAAGTTGGTTTCCCTGAGAATCCCTGGCACTGAAAATAAATTATTACTTTGAATATGGTTAATTTGGGCTTAAATAGGTGAAAAACAGATTTAAAATAAAAGTTCATATAAAGTTAATTAAAATAGCAAATTCGCTGCCCTTGGTTAAATGGTGTTATTTTTGGTTATTTAATGTAGTAAAAATAATGGCAATCAAATCACAGTCGCAATATTCCTTGAAATAAATCGCAATTATGATTTTTTTTGGCCCTATTGTAGTTTAGACCTCTACAAACATGTTCTGAAATGGGCGTGATTCTTGTATTGGCATCAGTTCAAATCCCGTATCAATCGTTAATGGTCCTATCGCAATACTACTAGACAAATCACCAAAAGGGAGTGGGAAAATGGAGAGCAGAGACTGTGAGGGCGGTAGAAAGAGGAGAGAGGTGTGGCGAGGAGCTGCAGGGCTCGGTCAAACAAAGCAGACTGGTCGAACAATGAAAGTCATGTTAAGGCTCATTTACGCTGTACGTTCGAGACGGATACGTTATGAGGCTTCTCTGCATTGTTTTGTCCGTTATTGGCCGTTATGCAATTTTTCTGCTCACAGTTTATGGATGTGTGGCTATGGAGCTGTATTTGTGCTGACCACTGGGGGCAGTAGTGAACACAGTGCGACAGTGGAAGCGCAACATTTTAAATAAGTGACTAGAACAAGCTGCCAAACAAATAAACTCTTTCCTCACTTTGTTTTCTTGGTTCTTTTCCAACAAATGTGATAAAAAACTGCTGAAGGCGCCTCCATGTTTGTTTTTCTAGTTGCGCTTTTTCTTAAAATGTTTTGGGTCAGTTCTCTAACTGACTGTGAGCATTCTCCGGTGGATATTGACCACCTTGCACCTCGTTTTCTTGGCTCTTTTCCAACAAATGTGATCAAAACTGCTGTGGGCGCCTCCATGTTTGTTTTTCTAGTTGCGCTTTTTCTTCTATTTTTTGTTGTCAGTTCTCTAATTGACTGAGCGTTCTCCGGTGGATATTGACCACCTCTCACTTTGTTTTCTTGGTTCTTTTCCAACAAATGTGATAAAAAAAACTGCTGTAGGCGCCTCCATGTTTGTTTGTTTTTTCTTTTTCTTCCATTTTTTGTTTTTGTTTTTTGAGTTCTCTAATTGAAAGTGAGCGTTCTCCGGTGGATATTGACCAGAACACTATAAAAGAACTATAAATGAAGCTATGGTGATATTTCCTCTCACAATAATCGTAACACTAAAAGTTTATATTGTGACATTCCTCACTGTGGAACATTCCACTATGACTGCCATGACTACAAATGCATGATTTCAGTTGTATTTTGATTATTTTTAGGCTTTAACACACGTATAACAAAGATGGAGGTATTATTAAATCAAAAATATCCAAAAAGAATTGATCAACGACAATATTTATTTGTAAATATTCTCGAAGTACACTGCTTCAATCGACATATTTTAACGTACAACAAAAATAATGGTTTGTCTTGTCGACTACTAAAAGAATCGTTAGTTCCATCTCCAATGGTTAATCCAGGCAAAGCAGTACATTTTGGCTCCTAAAGTACCAGCGTACAATAAATAATACACATTTTCCTTTGTTTACTATCATCTCCTTGCTTTGGGCAGACGCAGAAGAAGCTCTTGGCCTCATGTTTCGTACATTTTCTCGTCGGTGTGGTCTGAATCGGGAACATCTGTTTGGACGTGATTTCGACGCTCTGGACGCGCTCGAGTCCAACCACATTTGTAGATTTGGAGAGAACGGCACGATCTCTTCTGTTATTGCTGGCGCGTGGTCGTGGTTGACGTTGCGCGTGCCGTTAAGGAATGAGAGAGGAGTTGGATACGGCTCAACATCCTGGAAACGAAGCGGTATCGTGGAGGTGGATGTTAACAACAGTTGCGATTGCGATCTAGAAAAATATTCAGTTTAAGTCATCGGGATGCCGTTTTTGTTTTACGACTGAGCGTCTTTCTGGGATTGTGTTCAAAGTTCACATTGTCGAGACCCTGAGAACTGACAAACTACTAAAAGACTCACGTGTAGCGCTGTCAAGATTATTAGTTTAATCAAGAATTGTCACAGTATAATCGTAAAACCTAAAAGTTGATAATTGTGACATTTTTAGGATTTTTTTGAAATTATTTTTTCAATTAAATTTGTAGAAAAGTGACCATTTTCTAACTAAATCAAGTCTTTTTTTTAGTTCAGTTAAAAGTAAACATAAACGTAAAGTGCATTTTTATCTTGCTGATTGTGTGAAGGAAACAAGAGAAGTTTATACAGATTTAAACTATAATTACCCGTTTTTATGCAGAATTAGACAGGATATTTTGTTGTTTGAGGAGGAAATTATGGCACTTTATCTTGCAGCTTTACTCTCCATGTTTGCGTTGGTTTCTACCATTATAAATAATTACTGGAAGCTCCTCCCCTCTTGGCGCCAGGACGACTCCCCTAAAAAGAAGAATCCAACTCTTAGCTGATTAAATAAAGCTGGAAAGTGCTAAAAATATATATATATATACTTAAAGGGGATTTATTAAACAAGTGCAACTAACGTAATCACGTTTTAATTGATATTGAGACTCAGTTATTTGTAATCGCCAGTGATACGTTTGTGTTTTTCACTGTCTTGTGTGTTAAATGTCAAGGAATAAAAGTCTGTGGTTTATGTTCTAAGTCCCAGCATGTGTCTCCAAATTGCAATAGAACGTCAAAAAAAAACATGCCAAAAGGAAGTTGTAGTTGAGCGTGTGTGTGTGTGTGTGTGTGTGTGTGTGTGTGTGTGAGCATCTTAAGACCATTACTGTTCTACTCTGCGCTTTACCAAAACCACAACGCCGCACTTCTAACCCCTCTTCCTGTTCTTTTACGAGCTGTTTATGTCCGCACTCTTGCCTTTTCAAAACCTCCTCTCCTGAATCCGCGTTGTAACATTCTGCCCGTGTGTTTCTTGTGTTTCCAGGGGACGACTTTTCCATCATTCAGCAGGAAATCTTCATGGTGAAAGAATGCATGCACCACAACATCGTGGCCTACTTTGGGAGCTACCTCTGGTGAGCGCCAAAAACACCGCAAACAGTCCGGCGCAAAGTTGTGTTTCGTGTTGGAGAAGTGCACTTTAAAAACGGTCTCTTACATCTGGAGAGGAATTTAAACCAGGGGGGGGGGGGGGGGGGGGGGGGGGGGGGGGTGTTGTTTTAACCCATACGTTGCATTGGGCTTCTATGAAAAATAACCACAGTAGAACACACACACACACACTCACACACACAAAACAAAAAAGGTTAAACTTGCATGTTCTTTTTCCTGTTTGTGCTGCCTTAACTCGATAAACCACAATGCAGATTTAAGCGAACCAAGACGATGGCCTTCAAATACAATATGATATGGAACCGTTCTCTTCTAAACCTTTCACGTCAAGTAGCGCCGTAGAAAATACGTGGCCTTTCCGAGTACAACTAGTTCTAAACCAGGACTTGATGAGGTCTAAAAAAATGGGACTAAGACACGTCGTCGTGGCGCCGCCCGCAAGGGAAAACCCAACGGAACGACAAACATGCGATTAAAAAAACGGACTTTCAGAGATGCCCTCGTACCGACAGACAGAAGGAGCCTGCGGGCCTCAGTTTGAGAACCGCTGGCACAAACCCGTAGTTACAATGTGGGTAGTTTGCCTTCCTCCTAATGCGTTAAACTGGCTGGCACGCTCGCCTCTCATCTTGCTCCGTAAGGTTCAAAGGTTCCATTCTGTCCTGTCGCGTTTCGTTTTACTCCACTTTGTGTATTCCAGTTTCCCTCATCAACAACCGATTCTGGGTCAAATGTAGCGTGGGACGTCTTACCCTGCTGCCCCCCCCCTCCTCTGAGGAATTCACCCCCGTCTGTTAAAAAACCATTTAAATCCTGGAGTGTTCGAACGCATCCCGTGACCGCCGTTTGAGGACCTGGCTATCGGGTTCTGGGCGTGAAAGTATGACTAATGCTATGTTCCCAGGACTCATTTTTTTTTGTTTTCGATGTATGTTTTGAAGGAGTCATTCAGTCATTTCCGGTAAACGTATCAAATGAGTACGTTGGTCAAAAGTAACCAGCTTGTACCAAAGCCCGCTCTTGCGTTTGACCGCTGCGCCCATGAGCAAGACACGTCACCCGCTTTGCCCTAAACGAGTGTGATGAGTGTGTGGCATTATTGGTATTATTACTCTAGCAATATTGCACATGATAATACGTTTAAAACATAATGTAGTTTTTATGTTTCTGCCATTGTTAGTTCGATACAGATTTTGACACCACAGTCGTAAAATGCTCTTTTTTTAAATTCATTTTCAACTCAAAATCACAGTAGTTTGTTCACGTTTCCATGTGGTTTTAATCTATTCCTGATAAAGCTCGAGCTCGTTCTAAAACTGTTCAGGAAAGGTCAAACTTTCTCCTGTTTGTGTCCTGTTTTTATGTGTATTTTTTGATCGATACTCGCTCACAGGAGGGTCTAGTTTCGATCCTAGTCTCAGTATCGATTAGTATCAGTGTTGGAATACTTTAGACAACCCTATATAGTATATGTGGGTGTAATCCCTCCCTATATAGTATAAGTATAATTGCTGCAGGCACATGTTGGGCCAGCTGCTGCTGCGTCCGTGTCGGAGGAAGCAGCGAATCCGCCCTCAGCTCCGTCTTGACTTCCAGCAGGTTTAACAGGCCCCGCCGCCTCTGATGTGTTTGGGTTTAAGTGGGCTCAGTCTGCAGGGGTGGGCGCATGCGTGTGTCGTCGTGGGCAACAGCGGCTTCCCAGACACAGCCCTAATGACGGTTACAGTAAAGAGTTAATGAGCAAACCCGCAAGACGGGCATAAAACGGATCCAGGTTTACCAGACGCTTGAGTGTCTGAAACGGAGCAAATCAAGATTGTAGATTGTAGCTGTACCTTTTATAAACTTTGACTAAACATTACTACATTTAGGGGTTTGTTGTCCGTTGTCCATATCTTAGGAGTCTGTAAATAGACCCTACAACACTGTTTAAGTCATTACTGATGTAACGTTATTCAGCGAAAGTAAAAATGGTAAGATGTTTTACAATAAAAATAACATTTAGACTTTGATGAAGCTTTCAACAAAAAATACTTACTGTTCTCTCTGTTACATGCTCTTAAAGAACGGATTTTATTATTATTATGGCATCAATATCTCAACGTTCTGAGATAAAAGCGCAAAAATGCAAACAACATCTTTCATCTTGGAAATCACCCGATGACCACATGAACGCAGCCGTCCCCCGAGCTCAGACCGGGCCAAGGGGCCGCGGCGCTCCAGATTCTAAAGATGCATTTTCGACACGAGGCTGTTGCCCTCCGCAAACATCTTCTCCGTGTAATTGTTAAATTACTGCGTGAGCGCGTGGTCCGAGATCAAAGCCTGTGACCACCAGAGCCCCGCAGAGCTCTGGTCTCATGAGAGCTCTCCAACACAGAGTCTGAGCGAGGCGATGGAAAGACATTGTGTTCGATAAGCAGTTGTGTTGAAGCTCGGCTGCACAGTTTTTCTTGTAGAAGAGTAAAACAATGTCTCTTCAGATGCATAATATATCAGTGTTAATATCAGAGTGTGATTTGGGGGGATTTTTTCTAATATCTGTAATTTATTTTCAGTGTTGTGTTTCGAGCTTCTGTTGGCTGCTCTAGACAAACTAAATAATAAACACTTCTTTCATCTCCAATGGTTAATATTTGGCTAATGCTTAATGTAGTTTGATAAGGAAGAATAAATAAATCGATCTATTACGTTTGCCCAAAGAATGTAGATACGTTCTAATAGACAGTTTTGACACAGCCTTGTTTCTGACCTGGATTCTCTGAGGTGAGAGAATTAGCAGGTTTGTGTCGTAACGATGTGGGTCAGTTTACATTACAGGTCTGACAGAGCCATCATTCACTCATGGCATTATCACAGAGGGCCATTCACTGGCCATTGTGAGCCTGTGTTTACCCGGCCATCCAACGTGCTTATTTTTCTATTTGACAACCTGCTCTGGTCTGTTCAGAGGTCTGACGAGTTTTTACGGCTGCCCTAAAACACCGTGCTTTCTGTGAGTGAATGAATAATGCAAATGATATAAAGTAGGGATGGGAGTTAGATCAGTTCCACTAGTTTTTCCTCTTTTATTTATTTGTTTGTTTGTTTTTGCTCATGCGTTTGCCATGAATTTGTCTTTTTGAACAAACTCATGAGTAAAAATGGAAATAGAAGAGCAATTAGGCTAAAATATGGCCTTATGTTTACACAATCATGCATCTCATTCAGTTATATGCCACATAAGTACGGGTACATTATATTTTTACAAAAGTGAAAAGTTAATTTGTGAACTTTATTTTATTTATTTATTTATTTATTTAATTATTTAATTATTTAATCTTTTTATTATTATTTTTATATTTTTTTATTATTTATTTTTTTCACTTAATAAATACAGAAGATGCCATCAAATTAAAGCGTGATGGAGTGTGGCAGAAACCCGAAAAGGCTCGTCGTTAAGGTCACACACTTACAATTAATTAAATCAGCTCAAAGTTTGTGGAAGATGCAAACGCCGCAAGAGTGTGCAAACTATGCAAACTATTGATTTCGGTTATTCAGAAGTTGTGGAGTTTTGTAATTATTTAGTTGGAAAAAAGAACAGTAAAGGATGAATTGTAACAACAGTAAACAATAAACATTTTAAATATACATAATGACTAAAATGTATTTTCACTCTTGGGTTGATGTATTTGCTCCCACACCTACACCCAGCCACAATACTTTTTACTTCTCTGTTAAAGGTTAGGTTTCAAAACTAGTTTATAGAACCAAGTACTGCTCTTCTCGATGTGTGTGTTGCAGCATGTAAAATGACCACAGGTTTATTATTTCAGAGTCTTCAGTTTGTTTCTGTCCGAATAACGAATGACAGAATGCAGTTGATCTCATCTTCGGTAAAGCCAAGCCGAAGGTGTGAAACCACACATGACGGCAGCTGCAGTGTTCCGAAACCTGTTGAAGAGTCCACCGCCACTTCCTCAATTCACACACTTTATGTTGTACATGTCAAATGTTCATGCTCCTTACACTAGGGCTGCGACTAACCAGTACTATAGCATTCTGATTAGTAGACACGCGGTTATATTGTAAATTAAGTTTAATAACATGCATTTATAACCAGATGAAGGCATAATTATGATGACAGAAGTCTGTGTCTATGTATAATGATTAACAATCAATAAAATGGAAAAGATTATTTTAATGGTACCACTGCAGACTGAGAACACTCCAGAACCAGGGAAGAACTAGGGAAGAACCAGGGCCGAAACATGGGTCGGAACATGGGTCGGAACATGGGCCGCAATATGGGCCGCAACATGGGCCGCAACATGGGCCGGAACATGGGCCGAAACATGGGTAGAACCAGGGGCACGACATTGGGCCGGAATGGGTCGGAACATGGGCCGATAGCCACATGCCCAACTATGGGCCCTGGGCCAAACATGGGCAACTCACCAGCGAACTGCGAAATGGGCGGCGCAATCATGGGCCCGCAACATGTGGCCGCAACATGGGCGGAACATGGCCGAAACATGGGTAGAACCAGGGCCGGAAAATTGGGCACATGTCGCGATGACAAGCCGATCCGCACTGAGCGCAATGCGCCTGCGCAATGCATAACATGGCGATCCGAATACTTATGACGTGCCGGCCGCGAACATCCGTGGCCGAATGGGTCAACATGGCGATGGGCCGGTAACATGGGCCGCAACATGTGTGCCGCAACATGGCACATGCGGAACATTGGGCGCAACATGGGCCGCAACATGCGCCGACCGACATGGGCCGCAACATGGCCGCAACATGCGGCCAAACGATGGTAGAACAGGGAAGACCAGGCCGGAACATGGCCGGAACGATGAGGCCGCAAACTGGGCCGCAACATGGCGGAACATGGGCCGGAACATGGGCCGCAACATGGTAGAACCAGGGCGGAACAATGGCCGGAACATGGGCGGAACATGGGCCGAACACATGGCCCGAAACATGGCCCGCAACATGGCCCGCAACCATGGCCCGACACGGAATAACCGAGGCCGAAACATGCCCGAACCAGGGAAAACCAGGGCTAAACATGGGCCGGCGGCAAACGGGCCGAACATGCGCCGAAATGGGCCGAAAACATGCCGAACTGCAAGAACCAGTGCAGATTCAGGCCAACGCAGCGCCACCAAGCCCACAAGAAGTAACCAGATGAACCAGGAGTTGAACAGAGTGAACAGGGAGTGAACCAGGCGTGAACCAGGCTGTGAACAGGCGTGAACCAGGCAGTGAACCAGGGCTTGAACCAGGCTTGTGAACAGGCGTGAACAGCGTGAACCGAGGCGTGAACCAGGCGTGAACCAGGCGTGAACCAGCAGTGCGTGAACGCGGCGTGAACCAGGCGTGAACAGGCGTGAACAGGCGTGAACCAGGCTGGTGAACAGGCTACAGGTGGAACAGGCGTGAACCAGGCTGAACGTTAAAACATGAAACATTTCGGACAGGATATTGACGTTGCTCGTCACATCCCACACATTCACATGAAACCACGCTGAAACACCACATGCCGTTAAATGCGCGTCAAGCTGTTGTTCTTTCGTGTTTTATTTGTGTTTTATTAGTGTTTATTTAGTGTTTTATTTGTCTTTCTCTGCGTTGACACTGGGCTTTTCATTCCAGCCGGGAGAAGCTGTGGATCTGTATGGAATACTGTGGAGGAGGAATCTCTGCAGGACATTATATCATGGTAAAGTCGGGCCTGATTAGATTTGGTTAAACACATTTCCTAACTCATTTTTGCAATCAGTAAGAAGAAGTTTGCTTTGCTTGTTTTTCTGTGGCAGTGATCTGGACCTTTGTCAGAGCTTCAAATCGCATACGTATCTCGGGAGACGTTACAGGTAATCTGCTCTCATTTCTGCACAGGATGCTGGAAAGGGCACATATTATGCAAATGTGACTTTGTCTGTTATATAGAACATCCTTTCGCATCTGGTTGTTGTATTTATTGTTTATTGTTTGCATTGTATGTCATAAAAACCACACTGATTTTCTAATTCTAAAACATCTCAAGAGCTTGTTTAAAGGTACAGATAATGATTAACACTGTGTTTATCCTTCAAAGTCCAATACTCCAAGCCAGAACTAAAATGACCCTCGCATGTTGCCAGTAAATGATAATAAAATAACATTTGTTTTATTTACGTTTTCCGAATCGTTAGCGCCGGTTTTTAATGCTCTAATCCTGTTTTTCTCCTCTGCAGGGTTTGGGGATATCTGCACACGAAAAGGAAAGATGCATCGAGACATTAAGGTCTTATAAAAACATTCCCATCAAATATTTGGTCTGTTAAATAACCCTTCTCACATAAACAGACAGTACACCAAAGTCCTAAAACAAGGTCCTTACCAAAACTAAACTAGGACAAAAAAAGGGGATTGAAACCAACCCGGAGACCTGGACCCACGCAGAACTAAACCCGGATTAAAACCAGGACTAGTTTAAGGACCGTAACAGGACTAAACCAAACCTAATCCAGAGTTTCTAACCCAGGTCTATACGGTTAAATAGTAGTAGCAGTTATTGATCTTAATTTCATCTTTATGTATCTTTGTTTATTTAGGATACTTTAAGTTATTTCATGTGAAGTTTATTCTCAACCATACTTTATTATTTGACCTAAATGTAACTGGAGGAACTTTTGGCTTCATGGTGGTAAAGGCATAGTTGACATATTTGTTTTTGGAGCGTTTTTTTTTTTTTTTTTTTAATGTCCGTGCTGTCGCAGTGAGAGAAATCTGGTGCTCGTTTGGCATCCCGAGCATGTGTGCGACCCTTTGACCTTTTCAGGAAGTGACGCCGGCACTTACAACAACAGACATTTTTGAGAGCTACGGGAGTTTTCTTTAGTCTGGGTTTAGCTTTTTGACTTTGTTTTGAGATAAGAAAAGGAAGAAATGACCACATTTTAGTCGTCTTTAGTTGTATTAGTAGAGTTATGTTGGCACACTGGGTTACAGTCAGAAAGACTTCTCATCGGATGAATCACTGCATCATTTGAGCAACTATCTTTACTTAATCATCTTGAATTTTAACCACTCCCATTCTTTTTGAAATGAGTAAGAAGCAAACTTCACTGAAAAAACCAAACCGGTCTTTTCCAGGAACTAAAGCTAGACCAGGACCAGGACTGAACAAAGACTTTACCTGGACTAACCCCCGTAAGCTTCAGCGTGGAGTGGCGTGTTCTTGTAGCCTCTGTGCTCCAGTTGGCTGATAACGCATAGAAAATAAGTGATGAACACTGTTGGAAAGTTAATTATGCATCAGTCCGGAAGTACGATAAATAATGTTGTAGTCGAATATTAAAGTTTATCCAAACTTTAATGACAAATTGTGCCTAGTCAATTTGAAATAATAATCGTCGTCATATTTTGCTTATCGTGGTTGTTATCTTCACTGCACAGACTCTAAAGCAAATACAAAAATACTTATATAAAATAAAGGCAGCTGCATTATTACATTAAAATGTCACAAAAGAATAAACTAAAGGTGTTGATTATATTTAACAAGTCTCAATGAACAACAGAATTAAGTGTTAGACCTGTCAACTACTAAAATAATTAGTTGCAGCCCTTGTTGCTCATTCAACTCTGCCTTCGTCGCTCAGCGCATCACATGATTTAAGTGTCCCTCTTGTGGTCTGTGAGGTGTTAGCCACGTGCTAACTCGGTGGCTGCTGCTTCAGTATTTCGGGTCATCACAAACAGGGTCAGGGCTGAACCTATTATCTGTTCAAACCTTTACTTCCTGTTTCCTTTGCTCCCACCACAGGATCCCCACAAAAACACACGCTAGGAACTGTCAACATGCCATCCAATAGTTCAATACATGTCAATGCTTACTACCACTATTATTACTATTATTACTATTACTACTATTACTACTATTATTACTATTATTATTATCACTATTACTGATACTATGATGATGATGATGACTATTACTATTATTATTATTATTACTACTATTATTATTATTATTACTACTATTGTTATCACTATTACTGATACAATTATGATAATTATTATTATTTGTATTATTATTATTACTACTATCACTGTGATTACTTCTACTATTACTATTACTACCATTACTATTACTAGTTTATTACTACTGTTATGTGCCAAGGGTCTGGTTCTGTCGAGCTTAAGTTTGAAGTGGCCATACTTAAATACACAATTTCTATCACTCAAAACATAAAGTTTACTCTCTATGATGTACAAAACCAGTCTGAAATACAAAATGACGTCAATATTACTTTTTTCTTTGTTGTACAAATAAAGTATTTTATGTGTTTTGTCTGCAGGGGGCGAACATACTTTTATCAGACAACGGGGATGTTAAGTTAGGTAAGTGATATCATATTTTTCTCTGGACATTCACCTGGACCAGAAAAAAAAAATATATATATATATATATATATATATATATATATATATATATTATAAAAACTGAGATGTACAAAATAGTTGTTTTTTGTTTCAGCTGACTTTGGAGTTGCTGCTAAAATCACTGCCACCATCGCCAAAAGAAAGTCCTTCATTGAACGCCGTACTGGTAATTATTATATCAATTATTATTAATATTATAATTAATAATAATAATAATAAATAATAATAATAATAATACATTTTATTTAAAAGCGCCTTTCAGAACACCCAAGGACACTGTACAAGAGAATAAAACAACAGAATAAAACAACAGAATAAAACCCACAGTACAGAATTATTAATGTTATTATCATTATTATTATTATTATTATTATTTTTTTTTAAACCAAAGTACTTTTAAATAAAAAGCTAATTGAACACGCCTGATTTTCCCATACCTTCTCACACCCTATAATAAATATTATATTTGTGGCCTCTAGCAGTCACTATTAGACTTCTGATTCTGGTCGTAATATTTTCTACATGGTTGTGTATACTTTTTATATACGTGACTAGAAAATACATTTACAGTTAATTAGAGCAGAGTACGTGTTGTATTTAGAAGAAAAAGTACAATGGATTTCAAAATTTCTCTTAATATCATCTTTAGAATGTTTGTCTTTGCTCCATTAGTTTGCTCTTTTTTCTTAATTTTCTTGTCAAAACCTGCACAGTGTGAACAATCAGAAAGTAATCAGATTACACACATCGGACGTCTCAGAGAAGGATCAGGTTTTTGATGGCACGCACGTAAAGATGGGCCGTGACTGTGATTTCTGACGTTTAGGATGGCTCCTGAAGTGGCGGCGGTGGAGAAGAACGGCGGTTATAACCAGCTGTGCGACATCTGGGCCGTGGGGATCACAGCCATCGAACTCGCCGAGCTGCAGCCGCCGATGTTCGACCTGCATCCGATGAGGTGCGGGCGCCGCTCCGTTCATTCACCCAGTTTTTGATCCCGGGTCGCGTTCAGTTGACCTCATTAGTCCGACTTTAGTCCCGGGTTTATACGCGTGAGGCAATAGTCTACAGATCGCTCATGGAAAAAAGCAAACGGATCAGGGTCAAATGCCTTGTCTTTAATTAGGGCATCATTGAAAAAAAATCCAAAAGCAAAAATGACAAGTCTGTGTTATTTTTTTAAACCTTGTATATTATACATATACATAAGATAAAATGAGAACAGCAGATTAAACGAAAGATGTTCACCCCGGATTGGACTTGAATTTTGGTCGAGTTTTGTGACATGATGGAACTCTCTTCAACGGCTTGTAAAAGAAAGATTGAATCCAAACAAAGAACCTTGTTGTAAACCTTGTTGAAATACTTCTAGATTCATGCCCCAAATGCTTTTCAAAATGTTTCCACTGGTATTTTTGAAATTGCCCTCAAAAGAAGTATTGTGGGCGTAACCAGGAAGTGTCCCGTATTAGTTATGACCAATCAGTACCAGTTTACGTGTGATGACGTCATTCTAAGCGCCGTGCTATGTCATCAAAATGCTTCGCTGTATTACTGAACTCGACGGTGTGTTGGTCGTGTCGACACTCGGGAGCCTGGAGCGTTCCATCAGTTCGATCTTGTTTCGAGTCCTTTTACGAGTTGTTACGACAAAACAACACAGTTTTCCCCACCTGGTAAACTAACGTCTTACTTCCACGCAATCAGCCACTCGCACATGTGCGGAGCGCTCAGCAGTCTGACAGACGCTCAGCGAGGGAGAAATCTGTTTTGAAAGTTTTGTGTCCGACGATGTTTACGTATGTTACGTCCAAGGAAAGTTTGCTGTGTGTCAATGGGGAAAATGATAATATATCCATTTATCTACTTCATGGTATTTTTATGATGCCTGGAGGTGGTACTTTCTGATGCGAGTTGGAATTTAAAAAAATCCTTATTTTAAATTTGGACTTTTTATGTAACACTTTTGTACACTTTAGTGTGGAGTGACCCATCTACATCTATTTTTTAATTGTATTTATTTATTAGTATTATTATTATTATATACATATTTTTAATATAATTTTTAAAAATTTTGAAATTTTGTTCTGTTTTCAGATATGAAATTAGAACACAGAGAAAAAAATTATAAAAATCAACATAAACTAAAGATTAAACAGCAAAAATTAAGGAATATTTGAATTAAAATGATTAGTCCAAAATTAGTCCAAAGTTTGTCAAATTTGTCCCATTTCCAAATTAAGGCCGAATGTTATTTTTCCATTTGTTTGATGTCCATTCCTGTGTTCGTCAGTCCAGTCCTTGATTGTCGGCTCAGTTTGTACGAATCTGCATTTCATGTAATTATGCTGAGGGAAATCGAGATGCCATTTAACTTTAGTATTTATGCAAATATCCAAATAACTTAGAACAGGTGTAAAAACGTTTCATTTGCTGCTTTGTCACGGGTCGAATGTGATCGTGTGCTACGTCCCACTAGCACAGCATCAGTCTTAAAATGTGGTCCCATCTGAGTTTAGGTTCAGTTAAATCCTGGTTCAGTTCTGTCCAAAGTTAGACCTGGTTTTGTACTCATTTAGTCCTGGGTTTTGGTTCAGTTTAATTCTTTTCTTGTTTAGTCCCGATTTTGTCTTTATGTCCCGTTTGGACTGGTGTAGATTTGTCTTGGTTTAGTCCTGATTTAGGTTCAGTTTGGTCCTGGTTAAATGTTAAGTGCTTTTTAAAAATCCTGGTCCAGTTTATAATACAGTTTATAATCCATTTTAATGAGTCAAAGATGCAACGTTTTTGTTTTAAATTTCTAAACCAAAATGACTCAAAATTGAGATTTTTTTTCTTTGTTTTTTCTTTGTTTTTGTTCTTTTTTATTCTTTTTTTTTGTTCTTTAAAGACCGTTTCCTGCCTTTGTTCCTCTGTAAAACCTTGCCAATTTATTTGAAATCAAACACTTTCCTGTTTCATTTATTTCTGCGCTATTATTAGACCAACACGTCAAACGTTTCATCCTTTATTCCATTTCCCTCTTCGCATTTCATCCCGCAGGGCCTTGTTTTTGATGTCCAAGAGCAGCTTCCAGCCGCCGAAGCTAAAGGACAAAAACAAATGGTGAGCGTTTATATTGGAGAGATTGTAGTATCTGAGTTTATGTTCCGGTTTTGCAGATTGTTGTCGTCGTAATCGTTGGAATTCCAAACAAAATGATCTGTCGCTCCTCAGGTCGGCCGCGTTCCATAACTTTGTCAAAGTGTCTCTCACCAAGAATCCCAAGAAGAGGCCGACGGCGGAGAAACTGCTCTCCGTAAATACAGCTTTATTTCATTCTATATGTCCCGACGCGAACAGGTCAAGACTGCCGTGGCATGGGATTTACAGATTTATAGAAGTGCAGTAAAAAATATATTGAAATGTCAGAGAACAAATCCGACACAACTGATGACATCGCTTTTGATAAAATCGATATTGTAAATTGTAAACTTGTAAATCGTGTCAGAAAGTGGTTCCAATGTTCAACAGCAAAGACGTGATTGTTGACAGTTTAAAGGGCGTAAAGAGGATTAATGTGACAATCCGGTCCAAATAATGATTCAACATTGAACATTTTTGCATCATAAGTTTGGCTATTTCTTTCATTAAACTTTACGATACAAACTACAAACACGCTGAATGACTACCAAAAATGTGTTGCAAAATATACACGATGTCATGGTTTTTATGCTTTATTACTGTTATGATTCGTTTAACTCCTTCCTTTAGTAAAGAAGTCCAAATTCGTGGTGTTATATGATTTCAATGAACACATTAGTTTATCTTGAAAGTTGTTTTAAGATTGCGTGAGGTTTGTCTTCATCGTAACTCGCTCGTGTTCTCGCAGCACGTGTTCGTGGCTCAGACCGGTCTGACCCGGAGACTCGCCGTGGATCTGTTGGATAAAATGAACAACCCGGAAAACCACCAGCCGTACGGCGAGGTGGACGACGACGACCTGGAGGTAATTTCAGGGGGGGGGGCTAAAGCGCTAACGACGAGCCGCGGCAGCCGAGGTGACGGCGGCGGCGTTTGTGGTGCGTAACGGGGGGAAAAAGAATCGCCAGAGACCATGTGGAGAATGTCTGACACCATCGTTTTGCTCGTGACTGATTCTTTATACATTAGTAAGTTATTGATCCAAACCGTGTGCGATTTGTTTATTTACATTTACAAAAACAGACTTCACCGCAGATTAACAGGAGTTTGTGCTTCACTTGTTGCTATGTTTTGTGCCCTTTTTCCTAGTAAGTAGGAGAAGTTTGACAAATAAAAAACATTTTGATTATTTCCATGGTGTTCTAATAAAGCAATTCTGAATCGATGCAGGCCCTTCAGATTGAAGCCGCGTCGACACCCATAGCCCAGTCCCACCACGCGCATCAGCAGCCATATTTGTTTTGATGCGGCCCAGCACATGCGTGTCCCTGATTGGTTAATCCACCTGTCAATTCCCACGCCCATACTGAACTCAGGGAGAAATGGACCGCGTTGATTTAAGTCAGGGCGATTCCAACTTAAAGGCCCGGGGGCCAAATCACGCCCTCCAAGTGATTTAAGCCGGCCCGCAGCCCATCTTCCAAACAAAACAAAACAAAAAAAAATCTTCATTCTGGGTTATAGCACTAGTTCAAACGTGGTTTGTTCTTGGTTTAGTCCTTGTTTAATTCTGCTTTAGACTTGTTTTGATTCTGGGCTAGTCCTGCCTCAGACCTGGTTGGGCGAGTATTTTGTTTGTTTTTTCTCCCAAAAATTTAATATATCACTAGTTATTATATGTTGTATTAACCTAATTTATTGAAAGTGTTGTGGATATTTTGTGCGACCCAAAATGTCGTTTCAGTAGTGGCGCCTTTGAATTAAGTTTCATCGCCCTGATTTAAGTGATATTGATTTTTATAAAAACACAGAAGGTTATTGTGGATTTTCTACACCCCCCACGCCAGCTCTCCGAAGGAAGGGATTTAAAACCATTACGTTGGACTTGATTTTCAGCTGAAGTTGGTCTCCTGTCATTGTAAGTCTCGCTGGGGGCCTGCGGTGGCTGTGCGGCCGCTGTGTGGTTGCCGTGCGGTTGCTGCGGCGTCTGTGGAGGAGGTGGTACCAGCCCAGTTCACGTCTCATTGTGCGATTGTGCGTCGGAACAGCGGCGGCTCTGTCTCGCCTCTGAAGGCCTCGACTGTAGCGGGCTCCGGGAGGAATAATAATGAGAAGCGCTCGAGCGGAGGATACAAGAGGCTGGAAAACTTTTGAGACTCGAAGAGAAAAGAGAACATGGGTTTTAGGGCTGATCATAATTGGAAGAAATTGAACAAAAACCTGTTTCTGAGTCTGAATATTTGCATTTAGTCATAAACAGCGGCAATTGTGTAAAATATTGTCCTCTGCAAACAAAACTATGGACATCTTCTACAACAAATTATTTTTCTGAAATGCAATGGATTCTTGTATTTTTAGCTGTAAATAATAGTTTTCTTTTAAAAGTTACTGATACAGGCCGTGCGTTTTAAAATGTTGGAACGTGAACTTAGTCTTGAACGTTTCACATCATCGTATTAAAGCTTCAAGATCTCGTGAAAAATATGTTTGGGTTTGTTTATAAAATTGCTCAGAATTTGACATAAACTCGTAATTGAGAGTTATTAATGGTCAGAGTTACTTGTGAAAAGGCAGCATTAGTGACAGTTGTGAAATGATGATGGTGACCGTTAAACGATCGCCTCGCCCTGAACTTGTCTCATCAAGTGTCAAACCAACGTTTTTTTCCTCTTGTTGTTGTTTTTTTTTTTTTTTCAGCCCATCGCCGTCAGACACACAATCAAATCCAGCAAAAAGCAAGGCAAAGCCGAGAGGACGCCTTCAGAGATGGACCGTAAGTTAGAAAACTGTTCACCAAAAGCAGCATTCACATATTGAATTTTTTTTATTTTGGGAAAAATAGAAACAAAACATCAGACCAAGAAAAACATAATAAATAATAAAACTAATAATGAAATAAAAATAAAAATAAAAAATGGAATGACATAAATTAAAATAATTGTGTTATTAGTTTTGATTCCATGTAAAAATCAAACATTCTTTTTGCTTTTGACCTGTAAAAAAGATGAACAGATGTGTGTAGATCACATTTAAAGGTGTAACATTTCTGCTGTATGTATCCATGGGAGAAACAGTCAGTTACTGTTACTGGTTACTGGTCAGATCCGTGCATGGACGACCCCGATCACAGTAAGAATGTCTTAAATAAATGTATGATAGGATAAGTTTAATGCCGAGTTTCACTGGGTCTGAATCATAATAAATCTGCACTAATTAAGGTCTAAACTTTGATTAAATTTGAATCCAATATTGCTGTGTTGGAAATAAACCCTTAAAAACGAAACAAAAACATTCTCAATATCAGAATGGAACAAAAATAAGATCAATCAAGGTGTTTATCGCAATGTGAGGGACATCAGAGCCTGGTTTAAACACATTTACAAATTAATCTTAGCCGATTTGTTTATTTAATATGAGATCATGATAGACACGGTGTTTCAGATTTTTAGGTTTTACTGTGCACATACTTGACCCCCCCACACACTTCCCTTCTTTTTTTCATTTTATCTTGCGATTTATTTGACATACTTTAGCCCAAATTATACTTTTTTTATGATGTACTGCGAAGTAAACAAGGTGATCAATGAACGCTATCGATACCTTTGGCGTGATGTCGAAGGTTGGACAATTAATCAGATTTTAATTGAGCTTGAGTCATGTCTAATCGTCAGTGATCAATGATTTGGGGGCTTTGAATTGAGAGGTCCACAGCCAATCCCCTGTCAGTAAAAGCATGTGGTTCAGACTTAAGATGAAGACATTTGGCCATTTATTTGTGTTGAATTAAAATAATTAGTGATAAATGCGGAAAAGATGTGATATCTATGGTCTTAAAATCAATACTGAAAGCGATTTTTAAAAAATGTTTGTTTTTTGAGAAGAAAAATTAACATCAACAAAAAAAATTGAAAATGAAATGAAAATCCTTTTTTTTTTTTTTTTTTTTTCTTAAAGGGCCTGTACCTGATTTTTTTACTGTTTTGAAATGTAAAAAAATATAAATATTTCACCGCGATGAGTTTATGAACACTTTTCACATGTCTCTTAAGCCTTAGCATTAGCAAACATTAGCATTAGCAAACATTAGCATGCTAACGCCGCACACTTCCTGCTTCTCGCTGAATAAAACGCTCTATAAATTAGACGCAGAGAAAGCGCCGTGGGTTTAATTTCACACGGGCAGATCCTTTTGCAACGTAACTACTGCGGTAAAAACAGATTCAACTTTATTACGTGCAAAAGTATCAGGCGCATCATGAACTAGCTCGATTTCTCACGTTTCAGAACAGTGGAGATCATGTACGGCCCCTTTAACAACTTGTCAGGTCCAAAAATATATTTGAATCAAGTTGTGCAGAGCAAACTGTTTGGTCATTTTGGATGAATGTGCACTTGCTTTTCTTTTTCAATTCACTTTAATTCTTTATCTTAATGGTTGAATACAAAAGAAAAGATCTGACCATAAAGACCTGACTTCAACAGGTGAACACGTGATTTGTGCCGTTTAAACAAGTTAAAATGTTGTTTTAATTCACCACCGAATCCATAGAATTTATTGTTAAAGTGAATTTTGTTGTTTTAGTTTAGTTTTCAGACCATTTAAAAGCGTATCTGGCTGCGTTAGTCCATGGCCTTCACCCCGTTTCTGTGACATTACTGTTATTAAACCCTTTGTACGTCATCGTTTTTGGCATATGGCGGTGATGTTGGCGTCGAACCCGTTGCTTTTGGGCCGTCCTTCCCTTCGAACAAACTGCGGCCGCTCATTTGTCATTGATACTGCATTTCTTTGTGCAAACGGTAGATCCGCTTCCTCTCCAGCTCTTTCTGCATTTCTCGATCTTGACTCTTTTGTCTCTCTGTGAAGCTCGCAACGGGATAATCCACGAAGCGTTCTGTCCGAGCCCGAACTCCCCCCAGAGGCGGCGGGACGAGGCAGGTCTGTGAGAGTGGCGTTTGATAACGGGGGAAATGACACGATGCAGTGATACTAACGTTGACTAACGGTGTGAGCTGCTTTTCGCTTCACCTCTGACGCCTTTTTTAACCTTTTTATTACATTTTTGGGTGAATATCGATGTCACAATATTGTCGTTTTAGTCTTAGTTTTAAGATTATTCACAATTATTGATGGAAAACAAATCCTTCATTCTGTTCCACATAGCGACTGTTATACACTATGTGACCAGCTTTTGGAATCAAACTTTCTGGAACAGCCACATAAACAAAAACAAAAAATCATCAATCAAGTGTCTTTTTTGCAGTTGAGATTGACATGGAATGACTTTTGCTTCTGATTTTTTTAAATTCTCACGATTATATTTTGCGACTTGACCAATCACAATTGCATCGATAAACCAAATAATCCCAAGAAGAACCATTTAAAAACCATAAAAAGATGCATCGGAGGATTACATTTGGTAAGAAAAGCCATGAAACAAAAGCCCCTCGAGTTCAGGACCGTCTTTTGTGAATAAAAATAATAATATTGCATCATGAATTGGCTCCAAAAAGTTTCAAATTGTAGTGAAACTCAAAGATCAATGTATTTATTTAAAACATCTATGAAAAGTATTGATTGAAAATGAAGAGGACTGCAAATTTATCAATATTTAAAACGTTTTGTGACACTTTAAGGCATTTTTCTTTTTTTTTCTTAAGAAATATTCAAAGTGAAAAGCCATTCTAATGATGAATTCACCACAAAATCAGCGTAATATCTATTTGTCGATGAAATGACCAGAACTAGTTTGCATTATTGACATTTTCCCTGCTTTTCTAACTCTTATAGAAAGTGTTCATCTAAAACCCAACACGAGCTGTAATTACCTGTATTTGCCATGCTTTTTTTTTTAATTATCTACTTTAATTTCACAACTCATTGTCGTTTAATCTGCTCCCGATTCCTTTTCTACAGTCTTTCTTTGTTATAATAATAAATGAGATTATCCTTAGTCTGTTATTGGCCTTAATCACTGAGGCTGGAAATACTTAGGAATTATATAACGACTCAAACAAAACAAATGATTTTATGGGGAATTTATAGGGGAAAACTTGGCACAATTTAAAAAAATAAAAAAGTGAAACAAATGTCTAGTACCTTAACTTTCACAGTTACAAATCACGTCATTACAAGTTAATTTTTGCAGCAAATGGTTAAAATAGCTCCACTTTAAAATGAAAAAAATGGTTTTGGAAATGCTGAAAATGCAGAGTTTGCCTGAAAACAATGCAAATTAGTGCTTACTTCGTTAAAATATTGCTTCGCCTCGTTTCCAGGGGATGTCAGAGCGTCGTCTTCGCTGCGTTCAATGATTTAAATGTTGTTTTTGAGATCAAATATCACGGTTATTTCTATTCCTGATCAAATAATACCGACAAACAGGTTTAGATGCTGCAAATTCCTCAACCAAACGCGTGTCGAGTTTCTTTCCTCCTTTTGAACATTGAAAAGAGGAAGCTGTTCTTTTTGTGTGTGTGTGTGTGTGTCTGCGCTCCAGGTAGAAACGCACGCAAACTCCCCGAGACCCTTGAGCGCCGATGCCCCCTAGTGTCCAAGAAAGGCACACGAAAAGTTGTATCGCATTTTCAGCCGCACTTATCGTCTTTATTTCTTTCTTTTTTCTTTTTTTTTCTTTTTTCAGTCGACAAGTTGGAGTTCAAGCCGCCGATTCGCAAAGAGACGGAGGCGCATTCGGAGATGGTAAAGTTTGAACCCTCAGTTTGGTCACAATAATGATAATACGTAAGGTAAAAAGCACATTCAGACTTTAGATATCGGTCCAGTCGAAATCGAAATAAAACGCTTGGATAAATAAGTGGTCCTGCTAAAGAACAGGTAGTTTGTTGTGTAAGGTTTTAAAAATATGTGTTAAAAATGAAGTTATCTGTTGTTTTCGTAGGATGTGAATAAGGAAAACGACTTCTCTTCGGCCTGGAGTCCGTTTGCAGAAGGAGGAATTACATCCAGGTAAGACGCGGGCAATTAGGGCTGCGCAATTCATCCCATTTTAATTAAGAACGAGATTTAGTCACTTCAGATCGTCGATAAAATGTTTGGATCTTTTTATTTGAGAGATCTACAGCTTCTGTCTGTAAAAACATGTCGTTTAGAGGGAGAAATGTTTTTGTTTTGTTTTAAATTGCAATTATTAAAGGTCTATCTTGTTTTTGTTCAGGAATGTAATATCATAAGACATTAAAATATATATATAAAATAATACAAAATAAAATGAAGTAGAAAATCTATTGAAATGAGGCTTAAAAAATACTTTATAATTTTTTTTGGGTCATTTTCTCCAAGTTTAACTCCACAATTCCATTTTACATCATCACGGTTTATTTTTGTAGCGGTTCTTCCCACTTGTCCATTTAAAAGACATAGACGTATTTTTTTAAACTGTTAATCACTTTCGAAACAGTCCCAGTTATTCATCCCTCTTCTTTTTCCTGTGTTTAGTGTCGTGTTTAGTGCTTTATTTTGCTGCTCTGCTGGCTTTATATGTGCCAAGCTAACACCTACCTTCATGTTATCCCATTATTTAACATATTATATCAAGAAAAAACCTAACACGAGGCTAAATTCGGACAGATTTGACCAACGTTTCGGATCGTTTTAGCCGTAACACGCTGTGAATTCCCTGGAACATGACTAACTGTGAAAAATGCTACTTCTGTCAGACCAATTAAAAGACGCAATATGATCTTTAATGGCACAAACTGTTAATCTAATGTAATTGGGAGTCGTCTATAAAAAAGGACTCGCACTTATTCATGCTTTCAGCAATTTGCATCCAAACTAGACAAATATTGGCACCGACAAAATCGCACAAATGGGATAAAGTTTGGCCTTTGCTTGAATAGTTTCAGAAGTGCAATGAAACATGGTGCGATCAGTCAAACTAGAGGTGGAAGACGTGCCAAACAATGTGAAATATTAACATTTTCTGGCATATCGAGTATATTATCTATAAAAAGGCAGCAAAATGAGCAGTTTAAGAATGAAAATATAACAAACATGCCGTGTAATCTTTAAATGAAAGAGGATAATCATGTTTTATGCAATATTTCAACCCTAAAAAAGACATTTACATGCATGTTTTGGCCATCGTCTAATCATTATTGCCTAACTCGAAGTAAAACTACTATTATTTGGTGTTGAAAGTGACATGATCTTGTTTTTTCCTCATATAAATGTGTATGTTTTTGCTGCTAACCGTATTATTTGCTTGGTGCCTTGCTGTCCAAACGTAGCCGTAGTTTTGCACGCTTCACTCACTTTTTGTTTGTTTTGCTTTGACTCTTATTTTCTCCTCTCTTCTCACCTCCCTGTCCCGTCGGCTGTTTGTCCTTTCAAGGAGCCTTCTCAAAAGCGTTGAGGACGAATTGTTCCAACGGTAAAACTAACACAGCGTCCTGCACCTTCACTCCTTCACGCCTCTCTGCCTGTGACTTTTTTTTTTTTTTTTGAAGCCCTCTTACACAGATCTGACTCGTCTCCCGTCGCCGTATGTGCCGCTGCTCAGATTGATCAAAGCCTAAGCGACTGTATTTTGTTCTGCCGGTGCGATGGCTTTGGGGTTTAGGGTATCTAATCTAACTCTGGGGTTCCCAAATGTTTCAGGCCGGGACCGCTCCCCAAAAATGACGCGTGAAACCGACTCGGGACCCCGCAGCGAACTTAAATAGATGTCTGTAATCATGTCAAGTTTGAAACCGGTTCAAATGAGCTGTAATTGTTTTGTGTTAACTCGCCCAGTTTCACTCAAATTCACTGTTTTCTTATTAAAAAGAAGAGATGAAATACAGTGTCATCTTTTGAACATTACATCTTGAAATCATCTGGCGACCCCCCTCCACCCCCCCACCCCCCAGCTCATGCTTTGTCCCGACCCTCACTTTGGGAACCACTGACCCATCACAAAAGGTTCCCTGTGCTGCTGTTCGAGTCCTCGGGCCTCTCTGCCTCCGCGCGCCATCGGTGGTTTGAAAGTGGCGAGACCGTGCGTTTCTCCGACCGGGGTCCGCCACCTGCCCGTTTTCCATTGACGCGTCGTGCTACTTCCCCGCATGTTCCCAACACAGACGTTTTTCATTGCAAAGAAATATGTTGAACGTCGATTAATGGAGTCTTTGTCGACCACGTTTTTTAAATGATTTTCAGTAGGTTTAGTCAGGATTTAGTCGGGATCCCAGCAGAAAGGAGAGGGGACGAGTTATTTGTATCTTTTTGGAGTGAGCGGACAGTTTAATCTGCCTCATGAAGACGCCGTGAACCATTCTGTGTACATTGTAGTTTTGGTGCAAGATTCTAATAGTTTTGAGAGCTTTTTCCCCGACATTTGTTATGTTTTTCGACGAGGAAATGACTGATTTATACAATACAGATACGTTTGTGTGTTATTTCTTTGACCTCGCCTGCCCTTTAGCCCCCCCACACTGCCCGCCTGTCACGTCTCCACGCCGCGCGCGCTTGTTATCGCTCCGTTCGGTGATCCCTTCGGCCCGGTAATGACCTCCTCCCCTCGCCTCCCAGAGTCCCCGCTCTCCGTTTCCCCCGCGGCCCACGTCTCCATAAACATTTGCTCCATAATTTCCCCCTCGAGGCGGACAATGACTCTCATGTTCCGCCGTCTTTTGTTTTTTTTTTCTTCTTTTTCCAGACGGGCCATGAGTGGGCGGGCACGTGGCTCCTCTGGAAGATGCGTTCGAAGACGTGGAGATGTGAGTTGTCAGCAGAAAGAGTCGGGTTTTGATTGGAGGTTGTGCTAAAAATAGTGTCGTCTTTATTGCAGATCCACTCTCAAACCAGGCGTCCCCCCGCCACTGCCCCCAAAGGTACGCGTTTTAATTGGATTTTCTCCAAGCAGTCATTAATGTGGTTAGTAAAACGATCAACTAAGCTGTTTCTGCTCTTCAGTAAACCAGGGAGACCTGGTTATATAATGATCGTTAATCTAATAAACTTATAAGTGAATGTATGTACAGTGCTATAAAGCCTACACTGCATTTTCTTATTTTATTACTACATTTATAACTACATTTAGTGCCCTTTACTAATATTAATGGAGAAGGGGAAAATATAACATAACTATTGATCAGGGCAGGAATTCCAAATTGAATATTCTAATTAATAGACTATGAAAAATAATCGATTATTATTTAAAAATGTCAGAAAAAATATATTAATTCACTTTATTTGTGAATATGCTCCATCTAGAGGCCTTCAGTTGCCATGTTTCTACCTTTTATATTGTTCATAATGTATTCAAATGTGCATAAGCGGTTAGATAGTTATGTTTATATGTTATGAAAATATCATGTAATCAATGTGTATTATGTATATTATTGGTGAAAATCCAAAATTGTTTATTCTGTTTTTCCATTACAGATTACAAATACCAAAATACGACAACAATAACTTTTTCATAGTCACGAATACTTGATTGCCGTAAGAATATTAATGCGCAGCAAAACAAAAAGTGACCAAACGCTCGTGTTCTTTTTAGCCTCGGTTGAGCTCCTCGGACGACATCGGCTTGAACGACGAGCGCTCTCTGACGGTGAAGCGGTTTCCCAACGCCGAGAACGGCCCCGGCGCAGCGGTGCGAAGGCTGTCGACCCCCGAGCAGGGGAACAAAGCCGAGACCAACCAGGACTACCTGTCTGTGAGCGTCAGCAGCCCCGGGATCCTGTCGCACGCCTCGGACCCCGGTGAGGAAAAGGTCGTCACTTTGCTGGCCCACGTGTGGAGGAATGTCTTTCACACACGCACACTCAGATTAAGACAAGTTTGTGAGTTGACTCAAAACGGCGCAGAAGCAAAACGTTTTGGCTGTGCCCAGTATGTTGTGCCCATTTACCCCAGAAGCAGAAAAGGGTTTATTGCCATTGTCAGTGAAGAAAAACAAGATTCACAAACTAGGAACTTTCTTCGGGGATAAGGTGCAACTGGAAACAGCAAATATAATAGCAACAAATATATATAAAAATAAATAAAATAATAATAAAAAAAATTAATTAATAATAATAATAATAATAATAATAATACTCATAATAATAATAATAATAATAATAATACTACATGGAAAAAAGTAAATAAGATTTTATTTTTTTTCTTCTACTAATTCTGTCATATTTACAGAAATGTAGATTAATATGCTCTGTCCCTGAAATAAATAATTTTAAAATATACTTTGACTAAATAAATATATGCAATTTACAATTTCGTGCAAACTGTGTGTATATATTCAGTCAAAGTATTTAGTATACGTTTTTAATTTTTAAATTTTTCTTTTTAATTTAGTTCATTACATCGTACAAGTGACCGTTTTAACTAAGCGTTTAAGAGAATAACTGTTACATTATTCATTTAGGTGAGTGTCTTTAATGGCCTCATTTCTTTTTAAATACAAATAAAGAATGACACGCTTTCATCTCTTCACTAACATTATTCCATAACTGAGCCCCAAGAAAAGACCTCTTTGTTTAAGTTGTTTTTTTACTTTTGGACTTTTGTCAAAATAAATGAACATTTATTCATCCCTTATACTATATTAAACTTACAGTCACATTTAAAGCTGCTCGTCCTGATTTTCAAACCATGAAAAGAGGAAACGTTTTGATTTCCCATCTATTTTAACATAAATATCACGATGATAAAATTGAAAGTGCCACTGACACCAATTGTAATGACTTGCAGAATAAAAGGCTCTGTTAGTGCTTATTTAGTATCTATAATGAGCCATAGAAGTTAATTATTCGATCTATCACAGCTCACATCTGATTGTACCACAAAAAAATATCAAAAAGTTCCCGACTATTGAAAGAAATGTACACGCAATAAAGAAAGAGCCCTGAAATATATTGTTCTATTCGTCTAAAGTTGACATTTTATTGAGAGAAGGAGATTTACCTTGTGCCTAATCAATCCACTCTCATCCCAAATGTACAAGTTTAAAAGGAAATGGTCAGGAACTCCATCTTTAACTGCGTAATAAAGCATCAGACGTCTGCAAGATTAGCCACATTGTAAGTAATGAAATAGCTGCTCTTCATGTAGGTTATTACAGTCATTACAGTCATAAAATGTGCTCTGAAAACAACTAAATATCTATGAAACTGGCAGACTTTGTACTTTGACAGCCTTTTCTAGCCTTAGCAACTTTCTTTTGTGCGTTTTTGTATATTGTGAAAAACAAACGGAACAAGACAGAAAGAGTCAAAAATCCAAAAGAAAGAATCACCCAAAGATTAAAACCAGAAAATGAAAAAGGCAGTCAGGCCACAGCAACTTTCCAATGTTGAAATGTTGATTTTAATGTAGTTTCCAAGTCCTTTACTTACGTTATTCTAATGCCATCATTCTAAAGACTGATCAAAATTTAAATGTGAATGTTGTTATTTTCTTGCAAGCGCTCTATACGTCCAAACGTACAGGTAAGACCAATCTGTACAGTTTAGGCCTGTGTTTTTTGTCGTTGTCGTTGTTGTTTCAGTTTGTTTTCCTGCTTCTGACTTTGCTTTGTTTGTCAGACAACGACTCGGACGACACTTATATTCGTGAACGGGGACGACCACAAACCGGCTCAGAACCGACAGCACCGGAAAGAGAAGAAGGATTTCGTATAGAAAAGATCCCGTGCGTTTGTATTCGGCACGTTCAGTTTCAGTCGGGGTTATTTCAGAAGGCTCGTTTCAAAGTCAAATTGATGTTTTATGAAGAATTCAGAGTCCAGATTGACAATGACAGAAAAACAATTCAATAGACAAAATAATCTGGATATTTTCAATGTTTTAATTGGTTTATTTCTGCAGTAGTAACACCTGTAATTTAATAAACTGCATTATAGAAGTGCCGCTCCACCACCTGAAGAGTTTCATACTATTTAAGCAAAATACAACATGGAAAAAACTTCAAAAAACTAAAGGGAAAATAAATAAAAATCTTATCTTATTCAATACGATCAGCAGTTAAAATCAAGCTGGGAACAATTAAACACAAGAGCTGTCAAATAATATGTATACACATTAAAGCTAAAACATCATTTAGGAACTAATGGGATTACTTGTCCATTGTATGCATGTTTATTTCCAATCAGATGTTTAATTTCAGGAGTAAAAAAAAATGCAAACATTCAAGTCCAAATATGTTTTCCTTTGGCTCGTCGCTCAAAGTTGCACAGTAGATTTTGTTTTCCGCATACATTTGAACGAACACGTGTCATTTCCATACAAAATCTGTCTAAATATGTTCTAATTTTTCTTTTTTTATTGCCTTTGCGTAATCCGTCTGGTGCTTTACTACATGTTTCCTGTGTTCTGTCTTCAGAAACCTGCTATCAACGGGCTGCCTCCGACTCCCAAAGTCCTGGTGAGTCAATCCATCCATTGTTCTGGGGCATTCTGGAGATGATTGGGGTTTTTTGCGTTTGGATCTGTGGTCACGATGTCCCAAGAATCGGCATGTTTGTCCCTGGTGTGGCGTTTGGATACGCGAGGTTTAAGAAGTGCACCAAGATGTACTGAGACGAGAGCTTTTATGAAGACTGATGAGACTGGCACCGATTTAGATTATTATGCCATTTTGAAGCAGTTTATTAGACTAAACCGGGGCCAGGCCGGGGCCAGACCGGGCCCAGACCGGGGCCAGACCGGGGCCAGACCGGGCCAGACCGGGGCCAGACCGACCGGGGCCAGACCGGGGCAAGGGGCCAGACCGGGGCCAGACCGGGGCCAGACCGGGGCAGACGTGGGCCCAGACCGGGCAACCGGGGCCACGACCGGGGGCTAAGACCGGAATATGACAAAACGAGAGTTCCGTATGTAACTACGGTTCTATTTCATCCCTACTGACTGCCAGAAGGGCGGTGCTGAATGTTCAGGGAACATTCAGCACCGCCCTTCTGGTGGTCAGTAGGGATGAACTAGAATAGAAGGTTCAAACCAGGTCCAAACTAGGTCTAACCTGGTTCTAAAATGTGACTTAAACCAGACCAAACCAGGTCATTTTTTTTCTTATTTACCTATTACTTTCCACTTGACTAGGACTGTAACAACACGCATAATTCTCTATCTTGAAGCCTTCAGGCACCACATTTTCAACCTTTTTTGGGTAATAATGTATTTAACAAGTCTCAATGTTCAGTCGAAATAATCGTTTGACTTGTAAATGAACTGAAAAAGCATCTATATCTTCGACTAAAATAATGCTTAGTTGCAGCCTCACATGTGCTCACGATGCAGTCCTAAAGCTCTTGGTACAAGTCCCAAATATTTGAGCGTTGCGTTTCTTTGTCGTTTCAGATGGGAGCATGTTTCTCTAAAGTATTCGACGGGTGTCCACTGAAGATCAACTGTGCCACGTCATGGATCCACCCAGACACAAAAGGTAAAAAGCAGATAAAGATTCAATCCACTGTGTTTTTGTGACTAAAACAAAAACAACCTTGTACCTTTAAACTCTCCGTTTTGTGCGAGGTCGTCTTTCCACAGATCCGACCTGTATAACTTGGCTTTTTGCACCTGAAATGGCTGAATGGCGCTGCGTACCAGTGATGGAACAATTCAAAATCTGCTCTTTTCTTTGTCAGATCAATATCTTATTTTCGGGACAGAGGACGGTATCTACACCTTGAATCTGAACGAGCTGCATGAAGCCACAATGGAGCAGGTAATACTCTTTATTATTAACACAAGTATCGCATCAAAACAATGCAAGGTTCATTTACACCGCCACAGAAAACGATAACTGGTGTTAAGATTATTATGTCAATCGATAATCAACAATATTAATATTTTTGGTTGAATATACAGACCTAAATGTAAATATCTGGTTGTTTTTGTCACATTTAGCTTTATTTTGTCTGGCAGTAAGTTCAATTTTGTAAAGCCGGCCACAAACAAAGGAACAGTAACATGTCAGACCACGGGAATGAAAGAAAATTAAATATTTCACCGTTGTCTGGTCAATCATTTGGTCAATAATTGTGAATAATGGCTATATCGTGATGTTTTGTCTCACTAGAATCGTAACAAAAACATGACATCCTTAAACTAGAATAATTGGATAACCTCATAATACAATTTAAATGCACTTATGAAATCTGATCATTTAAAAAAAACTGTGAATTTAAGTAACAAAGAAAAACGAGCAATGAATATCCAAATAACTCTTTTAAATGTTGTCTTTGTTATACTTACTACATCCACGTTCAATAAATGAAATGGTTTTTGTGGTTTAATATTGATTATGTGTACATTTTCTTTGTTTTAGTGGGGATTTTCTTGTTTTTTGTTGTTAATTAATTAATTTGGCACTGTAGAGGCTCAAAAAAGTGACTTCTATGAGTAATTATAAACACTTAACTAGCTTTTAAAGCGTTTAATTCTGCTATTTATTTCAGTGCCGTTATTTTGCTGTATTTTTTACATTTAGAGAAGAGTTAACTGGGATTATCCTGCACAGTTTGCCTTTTTATAGTTTTCCTTGTCCAAACCTGTGAACATCCGTAAAGAAATCGAATCGCTCAGATCAGATGGAACTGTTTTTCATGACGTTTCAATAATCTGATCACTCCAGAAATCAGATAATGGTCAGATGTTTGATCAGTTCCCAGTATGAATGAACGTCGCCTTTCTTTTTGTCTCTCAGCTGTTTCCACGGAGATGCACCTGGCTGTACATCATCAACAACAACCTCATGTCCCTCTCAGGTATTCCCTCCTTTTATACTCTTATACCGCTGTATTTATCCACCCACGCCACAAAAAACTTCAGATTAACGATAAATTTACCTGCCCCAATCTATCCCCCTATTATTATTTTATTTATTTGTTTTTATTTGTATTTTATTTTATTTTGTTTTTGTTTTTTTAATTATTATTATTATTTTTTTTTGTTTGTTTTTTTATTACTTAAATGCTATTGATAAGAAATACAGCTAGTAAATAAAAAATAAATATTGATATAACAATGATATTTTTGTTCAGTTGTTTTATGACTAGAGCAATATTTTTACTTGTATTCCTGGGAACGTGATAAACAAATTTTTAATGCCCAAACATTTTTATCTTCATGACAATTAATCTATATATTTTTATTTTTATTTTATTTGTTTCTTTTTTCTCATTATGTTTAATTCACCTGTATATTTTAATTACAGTCCTATTACCCCACTACAGTCACAATATTATGGTACTCTATGGAAAAGTATGGTCATAATATGAAAAAAAATAATAATTAATGTGTAATAATTTGTAAAAAATACGCATTCAAATAATAAAATCAGGTGAGGAATTGAACCCATGAACTCCAGAGGGTTAAACAGAAACACTGCGGGCCTATAAGGTGCTGTGATGTCATCTCAATAAACTACTGTCGGCGTAAATCATTGTTGAAACCGCTCCGTCGCTGTTATCTGTTTTCTCTCGCGCCGCAAATGTACAGCTCAAAATAACCCCCATTGTCCCCCGCGGACCTCCGACTCGCGCCTTGCTTCCGACGGAGGATTCGATCTAGTGATTTCAGGAGATGACCGATGCGTTTTACCTACAGAATAATGCCATTTGTTTGCATGGCGACCAGCTGCACAGGCAGATAACGGCATTAAGTGGCGCTGCCTTTTATAACGCGTCGTACCAGAGCCGTTTTTAGTCTTTTTAAACACGGCCGACATAATGGCAAAGTTAACGAGCGTCTATTTCTACTACTTTTCCACGATACATCGGTTTTGGAACGGTTGCCACGGTTGTTATTTACGAATCACGAACGTCGCAATTACCAATTATTTCTGCGTTATTTTCTGTGCAGTGGGCCAGATTAAATGGACCACTATTTCGACATTTTTACACTTGGTTCATTGATACAAAAGCTGTGGAAAAAAATAGGGCTGCAGCGAATTCATCGAAATAACTGTGACCGATCGACTAATCGAATAATCGTGTTTGGATAATGACTTCATAACAAAGACAACGTTGTTATGAAATCTAAATGTCCAAAAAATGATTATTGCATTCATAATACACTTTAAATGTTAATATTCTCCATCTTTATTTGCTTAGAAATGTATTTATAGTCTCGGTGTGCAATAGAAATAATCGTTTGACAGGTCGATTAATCGTACTAAGTAATCCCTGACTAGTCGACTGCTCAAATAATCGGTTGCTGTAAATAAATCATAAAACAAGTCTTAAAGTGCCCCCTACAGGTTGAACTAAAATGCAGTTATGATAAATATATTTTGAAATTAGCTAAAAAATTATAAAAAATTATTTAAAAAGTCAAAAAAGTTGTTTCTTTGTGTAAATTCTGCATGAACTTTGACTGGTATGAGTGTCCCTATTGTGATGTCACTTCCTGTCATTTTCTACAGATGTTTTCTCCACAAATACCTACTCGATTGGTGTAAAACTATAATTAATATGTATGACAGGTATAAATACAAAATAAAATAAATAAAATAAATACAATAAATACAAAATTCAAAAATCATAAAGAACCTGTCACACGTCACTTTAAATTAATGTGTTAAAAATATGTCGTACGGTAAGATTGGTTGTGGGCCGGACCAGATTGTTTGTTCGGCTCGGGAGATGTTTACATATGGACGCATCTGTGACCTCTGACCCTCTGTTCTCTCCTGTGTCTCCTGCTCTCGTGGCTTCACTGATACTAACCGGCCTCATCAGAAGGTAATCCTCCCATCACCACATTTCTGTTTTTGTTTTGTTTTTTTGCTCCGTGCACCGCTAACCCTGTCACCCACTTTAACGTTCGTTTTGCTTTTGCCTGGATTTCCGTCGAAAATGAAACCCTACAACACGTTTTAGTACCTCTGCTGTTCATTCATTTAACAGCAGGTTGTTTGAGCGTTTGTTTTATTTAAAGACAATCTATTAAAGGTCACAGATTATGCAAAATTGATTTAATGTGTAGTTCTTAACAGTGTTCTAACATTGTTCCCACATCAGAAACATCCCTGGAGTAGCATTTAGCTTCATTCACGCTAGTTTGATGAATCCTGGTAAGAAAGTCCTCTCCCCTCCGAGCGTCAAAAACACTCCAGTTTCTCAATCCGTGACGCGGCTCTGAGAATCTTCACTGCTGTTTTTGAAGTCTGTAAATTATTGCCTGATTCGGTGTGTGAACCCCCCCCGTCTAATCACAATCAGTACAGCTGCGTGCCGAGACCCGGGAGTGAGAGGAAAGCCTGTGTGTAATTCCCTCTGCAGCTGGTAGATGGTGCCAAAAGTCAGATAGTGCTGGGAGAAACAGGTTTTTTTTTTATTTATTTTTTTCAGTTCTGAAACATGTGATGCCAAACTCAAAGAACTCGAGAGCATGTTTAAAGGCCAATAACAATACAAATAATGCATAATATTTGTCCTTTTAATGATTTAGTCCTCCTTTTGGGTTGATCTTCCTTTAGAACTAATATCCATGGTTTAGTCTAATTTTGGACCTGGTTTGATATCATTTTAGACGATGTTTAGTCCTAATTTAGGCCTGATATAGTCCGAGGTTTAGATCTGGTGGTACTTATTGCTTTCCTAAAGTCATATATACTGCAAAGTTTTGATCTTTTATCAACATGCTAAATGGAGTTGTTTTGTTTCATTCATTCGTGGCATATTAACCCTGCAAATGAAGTCCGTCTCTTTCTCCATCTTAAAATGCTTGCTCCATTTATGCATCGGCAAATTGAAATTCATGAAGTTCCTCTGTGTTTTTAAGTCCTCACACCTTCCCCAGACTGCTCAAAGTAATAGGAAATAGTAATACGAAGGCTAAAGTGCATCATATAAGAGCTTTATTGTGGATTTTGATGAGTAGAATAGACATTTTAAGACAAATGTCTGTGTAAAACGGTGTCGTGATTCTGTTTTCTTGCTGCAGGTAAAACGTTCCAGCTCTACTCGCATAACCTCATCGGTCTGTTCGAGCAGCTGAAGAAGCCTGGACTCGCTGCTCAGTTTCAGACTCACCGCTTCCCAGACAAAATCCTCCCCAGGTGAGAACTAAACCAGGACGAAATGGACGAAATCTGGGTTTAACCAGGACGAAATCTGGGTTTAACCAGGACTAAATCTGGGTTTAATCAGGACGAAATCTGGGTTTAACCAGGACTAAATCGGGGTTTAACTAGGACTAAACCAGGACTAAACCAGGACTAAATCTGGACTAAATCAGGGCTAAACCAGGATGAAATCAGGGCTAAACCAGGACCAAAGCCATGACTGAAACGAGATTATACCCAGGACTGAACCCTGGACTGAACCCTGGACTGAACCCTGGACTGAACCCTGGACTGAACCCTGGACTGAACCCAGGACTGAACCCTGGACTGAACCCTGGACTGAACCCAGGACTGAACCCAGGACTGAACCCTGGACTGAACCCAGGACTGAACCCAGGACTGAACCCAGGACTGAACCAGGACTGAACCCAGGACTGAACCCTGACTGAACCCGGACTGAACCTGGATGAACCCTGGATGAACCTGGACTGAACCCAGGACTAACCAGGACTAAACCAGGACTAAACCAGCACTTACAACTGGCTAAGACTCGAGGGATGAACCAGGGCTGAACCTGGGATTTAACTAAGGCTCAACCAGAGCTAAACCCAGGACTAAACCACAACTAAAGCCAAGGCAAAATTGTGGATAAATCAGGCAGAAATCGTGGTGTTAATGGTTCACTCAAAAAGATGAAATAGACGTGCATTTAGTTCTATTTAGTTTCATTTAGTTTCATTTAGTTGCATTTAGTTGCATTTTAGGTTGCATTTAGTTCATTTTAGTCTTTTGTCTTAAAAGTGTCGCTGGCTTGTCACGGCCCTGTACGAGTGTGAAGCCTCTCTTCCATCTCCACATTTAACTGCACCAGCCTCAGGCCCGCTGTGCTCCGGAGAAGGTCAAAACTTTGGCTTTTAAACTGTAGGCCCCTCGCCGCGCACAGTCTTTATGCCCGCTCTGATTTACGCCTCCTTGATCAGTCGTGGTTGTAATTGAAATAAATGGCGCTCGGACGTCAGCAGCCTCTTTTTTTAAAACCGTTCTCTTTTTGTCTTTTTCTTTCTTTTTTTTTTCAGGAGATTTGCCCTGACGACGAAGATCCCGGATACAAAAGGATGCCACAAGTGCTGCATCGGTGAGTTTGAGACTTGGGACTAGACCAGGACTAAATCTGGACTTGAACAGGGCCAAACTCCAACAACATCAGGACTATAGGGAATCACAACTAATAGTAATAACTAATATTTTGGCTCCAATTTGGGGGAAACTAATATATACATTCATTGCCAGATTCAGAAACTTTAAATGATCTCCTAAACCTTTAAAAACTGCTGTATAAATGATTTAAAGTAGTCCTGACTTTAATTAATTTGACATGCAGCGATCACATACAATACAAGCAACCAATAAAGTTCTTGTATTTCAACTTTTATGACATATTATGCTTGTTTTTCTAGTACTTAGTCATAAAATATAACACATGTAGATCATTATACATTTTGTTCATTGTAAAGTGCAAAATTGATCCAAAACTGTTTCGTAATAGAAATGGGACCTGTTGAAATCCTGTTTAAAAATGCAGAATTGATAAGCATCCTGTCCTGGTTTCACGGTAACGAGCTGTGGATTTTAATTTACTTTGTTTTATAGTTGAGAAATGGCCGCACAGCATTCCTCACTTACGTAAATGAGTCTTACTTTTCTATAAATAATGATAAATAATCAAGTCTAAATACAGCTCTGAGTGAGATAATGATGAGGAGAACGCCGTCACAACATGGCTAAAACTCACAAACGTTGATTTTTGCATCATATCTCGACTTTAAATGGGTAAATTGCAACCTTCACCAATCCAGATGGCAGAATATTCCTAACGACGGCCTAGAATGTAATGGATCGAGTCATGATTATGTCCGTGTCCTTCCGCAGTGAGAAACCCGTACACGGGGCATAAGTATCTGTGTGGAGCTCTTCAGTCGGGGATCGTTCTGCTGCAGTGGTACGAGCCCATGCAGAGGTTCATGCTCATCAAGGTCAGAACTCACAAGTACATCTGCTGTAGCTAAAACGACTCGAGCTCAGACTGGTATTTTAAGATTTGTCGCTCGATATTGCTGTATTTGGGTCAATATACGTACTTTCAATATATTCTCATCGTCTAATTTAACAAAAGTTAATGAGAAAACAATATAAAACAATTGAATCTTGCCAAAATTAAACTAATCCGATGTACATTTTCAAATTTTGTCGAGAATATATTGAAAAGTAAAGAGTTGTCGGTTTTAATTCATAACTGATCATTTCTAAAAGTCGTTATCGTTGGCTAGAAGTTTATTTTTTGTATAGTAATGTTATCAAAAGCAAAGGTATTTTACTGCAATCGAAGTGTTATTCCATCCCTCCTCGATAAACTCCACATTACGTTCTTTGATCATATCTGTAGAAGATAATCACAAAAACGCACTTTTTTCAGAATGGAGATACGTCTTCGCAGCTGTTTTGATCCGTACACGTTTAACCCTCGCCCGCTCTGTCCCTGCAGCACTTTGACTTCCCCCTGCCCAGCCCCCTGAAGGTGTTTGAGATGCTCGTGGTCCCGGAGCAGGAGTACCCTCTGGTCTGCGTGGCCCTTTCCCGGGGCTCGGACCCCGGGCAGGTCGTCCGCTTCGAGACCATCAACCTCAACTCCTGCTCCTCCTGGTTCACCGAGATGGGAATGAGTGAGTGTCTGCCACTGCTAACGCCGCTGCTCAGGGATGCACAGAGTTTTATGAAATATGAAGTGGTGGGCCTCAAGACTCCCACTATGGACACAGTAAACGGATACCTCTGGAAGTTTGGGGGGGAAAAGCCATCACTAAGAAATGGATGACACAAACTCGACCAATGTTTAAGGACTGGACCGACGTTTGAAAAATGGAGAAAATTACATTCGGATGAGTGATGTCATGATATCAAATGTTAGCGTTACGATTATTGTGAAAAAAATAATACGATTATTCGGATTTTATCAAAATACTGAAATATTTAATTTTATTTCATTCTCATTTTCTATCATCGGCTTTACAAAATGTAACTTTCTACAACACAAAATAATGTTAAATTTGACAAAAACACAGAGATAAAAAAGTCATTTCAAGGCTGTTTTTCTGCCCAGAAACAGCAGGGGGCGACAACAATAAAAAAAAAGAAATATTTAACCGTCAGAGAGACATACAAAGACGTTTAATAAGGTCAAAATGTTACTTAGTTGTGCTTTAACGGTGCTAACGGCGCACTTCCTGTTTCGCAGAGACTTGACACATTCTAAAATTAGACGCAGACAGCACACAGCGATCTGAATTTGACCCGAAGAGCTGCTTTTACAATATAAATGTACAGATTTGACTTCATTACATGCAGCCGCCCCTTTAATCTCAGTCGGACGATACATCACGGTTTATTTTAAAGCTGTGTCTGTGATAATAGATGATAAACCTTTGTGATTCTGATTTAAATGGGGCGTGTTTCCACAGACTGCCAGCAGGTGGATGCCAATTCACGTCACTCAGCTGGAGAGAGACACGGTTCTGGTGTGTTTGGACCGTAAGTGTCACTGTACATTTATGTATGTTTAGTCACAGTGATTTGTAGTCTTTTTCAACCTTTACTTTTTACTACTCTTTCATTATGTTTATTATGTCACCAAAGCACATTCTTCTGCTTTTCTTCCCTGACTCAGATTCTGAAACGGTTTTAAAATCTGCTTTTTCTTCGGCTCTTTCCAGAAAATTTGAAAGATCGTGAATCTTCAGGGGAGACTAAAGTCGAACAAAAAGCTGGCCTCCGAGCTGAGTTTTGACTTCTGCATCGGATCTGTAGGCGAGTGACGTTTAGAGCGCACCTTTTTGTCATTTAAAAAAAAAATAAAACGCGTCCCTTTTGTTTCCGCGTCTGATTCTCGTCCCTTGTGTTGAGCAGTGTGCCTTCAGGACAGCGTGCTGGCTTTCTGGAAACACGGCATGCAGGGGAAGAGCTTCAAGTCCAACGAGGTAAAACATGCACATTTAAGACTTCTTTTGTGTATTTTTTATGTATTTTTTGTCAGTTTGCTCTCTCAACATACAATCTTTCACCTGGAAATAATCACATTATCCAATCTGGACTTAAAGCGACTTTATTTGGTGTATTTGTACCTGTTGTACATATAAATGATAGTTTTACACCAATCGAGCAGGTATTTGTGGAGAAAACTTGACAGGAAGTGACATCACACACCATTTACACAAAGAAACAACTTGTTTGACTCTCTAAACATGAGTTCAACCAAATAAAGTCAAAATAAAGTCATATATTTTTATTTGTCAAATAAAACATTACATGAGTTTTGGCCCAGTGGTTGCTGGGTAATTTCCTAGTGTGATGTCATCAATTATAAACAGTACGTGAAATTATAAAACTAAAAAAAGTGCTATTCTGTGATAAAATTGTTCTAATTTTTAGCAAATTTCCAAATATATTTATCTTAAGTGCGTTTTAGTTCAATGAGTGGTCCGACCGGTCAGAGGCACTTTAAAGATGTTTTATTGTTTCATTTAATCAACTTGCATTTGTAGACTTTTGTAGACTTGTATGGACGGTCTATAGACTCTCTCAAAATACATGTTTATCAAATAGAGACCTAAAATTCAGCTCTTAAAGCAGCACCTTAAAAAGGTTTGATGGATCGTACAGAAGGATTTGTTGCTTAATAATTATAAACCGGAATAATTTTAATTTAAAAATTAAGCTTCATTTGATTTTGATTATTTTTTTTAAACAGTCTGACCAATTTTTGAGTATCTTATTTAGTATTTGAGTAAACTAAATCAGTTTACTCAAATACTAAATAAGATGCTCAAAATCCCCTGGGAACCTTTTGTATGTAATGTGTCAACAAAACAAAACACCTATAAATTTTTCAGATTTATTTGTTGCAAACATTTGATTTTGGCCATTTTTGCACATTAAAAGGCCTTCTTTATGACGTTTGTGTTGATCTGGATGTGCCTTGATTTTTAATTTTGTTTTGTTGGATGTCATGTGCTCATTGTGTTTCATATTTATTTCGTTTTTGCTCTCTCGCCTTAAACATTGTGTGATGGAAAAACATGTATTTATTTTTTCTCCTGCAGTGTCTCGCCTTAAGCATAAATTGGCGTGATTATAGCGTTAGCATTAATTTTACCATCCATTATACGCACATAAATATACATCAGGCGCACCTCTTTAGCTCCACCTCACTGAAATATAGGGAAAATCTCATATTTTTTGGCCTTTTGCAATCTAAACAACGAATCACTTGATCGAAAAAAAAATGCACTTGATTTTTTCTAAATATAAACCTCCCTAACCCTCAGATATCATTTTGTTTTTGTCACTTTTGTGCCTATTCTTCATCTGTGCATTAATGTCGTGTTGTCCGATTACATTCGCTCATAAATCATTCAACGTTCACGTCCAAGCTGTTTCTTCGCACTCGCTTTTATCCAAATACCTTTTCCTCTTACTCGGAGTTAACATTTGGGTCACGACTTTTGACTCGAACGTGAAAACTGCGGCCACTCTGCCCGCTTTTATCACTATTTCACCGACGACACGTGTCACGAAACCCCCGACGCCCGCGTTCCCGCGGCGTCCGCTGCTCGTTTTTGTCACCTCCCGAACATGATCTTGTTTGTTTCACACCTCACCACCCGCCGGCATCTCACACAAAGGGCCTTTCATACGCCTCGCCTCTCGTACGCACCGGAGCGCGACACATTAAACTGCCCCGCGCCGGCGTCGGAACAAAGCTCACCTTCACCTTTTCACACACACACACACACACACACACACAGGGCCAAGAGAGCAGCCAGAGGTTAAGCGTTTTACTCTGTTTGGGGAGTGATCCGTGCGCTGCCCCGACAATTCGACGCTTTAATAACAACACCGGCCGCGGGCGAAGTGGATGCACGCGCCGGGATTTTTTTTATTTATTTATTTTTTTTTTCCAAATGTCAGGCACCGCGTTTTAAAAAATTCATGCCGGATCATAAACGGCGCGGTCACGAACGCGAGGAGGCGACGCTGAATTATTCACCGGTCCGAGTCGTTCAGCGGGACCTCGGAGGGGAGTTCAGAGAGGACGCGTGGGCTAAAAGGTGTGAAAGCGCTTTACGACGCAAACGTCCGAGCAGCGCGCGCTAACTGTCCCGTATCGAGACGCTTTACGAAGACTTCCAACATACGCCACGTCGAACTGAAGGGGCACATTTTAGTAAGCATTTGGAAATCATGTTACTTAAAGTCCACATGACCGATTCTCCCGTTTTCCTAATTATGATTTAGTTTGGTCGTACAGAACCTGTGGTAAATATTTATCACAGTTTTTTTTACTTCTGTTAAGTTGCAGTTTGTGAAGACATTTAAAAAATATATTAAAGTTTTTAATGAGTTGAGCTGAATCCCTCTGTGATGTCATCAATGTGCGACATGCCATTGCGACAATTCACTCTTAACTGACACTTTTGTGACAGTTTAAACCGTCATTCAACAAAATAAAGGTGTTGTCTGGTATTATTGTGTGTAATAACTATTGTGTCATTTATGTGGATTTTGGCTCTTCTTTGCAGTCTGGTTGCTAGGTAACTGTTGTGGAATGACCTCTACCTATGTCATATTTGCTGCCCATGTCAAACCAGGAATTACAGTTATAAACTTTACAAAACTGGACAAACTGGGGCGAAGCAGGCAAAATGTTTAGTCAAATCTGAAATATAAAAGTGTTGGTGAAATGTCTAAACTCTCATCCAGACTTTTAAGAGAGTTGTTTTGAATGGTCGAGCGTAGAAACGGGAAAGGGAGACGTACACAGAGACCCTAAGTCCCTGGAGACCGCGCTCAAATCCAGGGGGCGAAAACAAACGGCAAGTGTTTCAGACGAAAAGAAAAGCTAAACTCCGCCTCCAGGTTCTGGCGCTCTCCGTCACGCGCTGCGCTACTTTGAGAAAAGTGTTCCTTTGTTGACAGGACACTCTTGATTTGCTGTGACAATCGATGAAACTTGTATCGAAACTAGACACATTCAAATATCTATTGAGACTGGAAAAACGTCACGTAACTAAGACTTTTTGGGACCTTTTACTGAAAGGTTTTATCTAATATAGATCTAAAACCATTCAGTGGTTTTGGATCTAATATAGATCTAAAACCATTCAGTAAAAGGTCCGAAAATGTCGTTTTCTTCTTTCTTCTTCTTCTTACTTATTCTTACTTATTCTTTTACCTTTATTTTACTTATTTAATTCTTATTACTTCTCTTCTTCTAATTATTATTATTATTATTATTATTATTATTATTATTATTATTATTATTATTATTATTCTTATTTCTTATTTCTTTCTTATTCTTACTTATTCTTATTCTTACTCGTACTTATTCTTACTTATTCTTATTCTAATTTATTCTTATTATTATTCTTTCTTATTCTTTCTTATTCTAATTTATTCTTATTGTTATTCTTTCTTATTCTTTCTTATTCTTACTCATACTTATTCTAATTTTTCTTACTACTTCTTCCAATTTATTCTTCTTCTTCTTGCTTATTCTCATTCTTCTCATTCTAATTTATTCTTCTTATTATTCTTCTTCTTACTTATTCTTAATCTTCTTACTTCTTCTTAATACTTATTATTATTATTTTTATTTTTTTTATTATGTGACGTTTCTCAGATTTTAATTTAGATTCTAATTTTCATACTAGTGTTACCGATTGTCAACAATTCAAATCTGAGAAAAGTCACTTGAATAAGAAATGTTTGGACCTGTTGCTGGACCTGTTGCTGGACCTGTTGCTGGACCTGTTGCTGGACCTGTTGCTGGACCTGTTGCTGGACGGTTTTAGATCTAAATCAGAACCAGGCCAAGACCACATGGTGACATTAAATAAAGTACAATAATCCCCGAGCGCCAGGCCTTTCCCTCACCTTCATCCAGATTTTAGACCTAAAATAAGCCGCGGGCCGTGTTAAATCCGTGGCGTTGTGTTCGCAGGTGACTCAGGAGATTTCGGACCCCAGCAGAGTGTTCCGTCTCCTCGGCTCCGACAGGTTTGTGCCAAAACTCACCGGGGGAAACGACGAAACATTTAAAGAGACAGTACATGTTTTATCCCGACACAGCTCTGCTCTTTGTAATCCTAATTCATTTTATCGGGATTTATTCATGATTTCTTACGCTTCTTCCTTTCCTCTCTTTCACCCTTTCCTCTCCTCCTCTGCCCCGTCTCACCCTGTCTCACTCTTCTATCTTCCCTCTTTTTCTCTCTCCTCTTCTCTCCACTCCCCCTCTCTGATATTGTTCATTCTTACTCGTCTCCTCTCTTTTTCCCCCTTCTCTCACATCCTTTGCTCTCTTTCCTTCTCTTCTCTACACTTTTACATTTGTCTGTCTCTCTAACCCCTTTTCCCTCCCATTCGTTCTGACATCTCTCTCTTACCTTTCTCTTCTTCTTTCTCTCCCTCCTCCTTTCTTTTCCTGTATCTTTTTTTTCCTCACACCTACCCTTTTTCTTCTTTCTCTTCCTTTCGCTCTCTCTATTCTCACTCTCCTCTCTTACTCCTCTTTCTCTTCTCTCGCTCTCACTCATCTCCTTTGTTTATGCAGTCTGTTCTCTTCCTGCTCTTAATCTTCCTCTTCCTTCTTTCTCTCGCTTCACTCTTCCTTTGTTCTTGCATGTTCTGTCTCTTCTTCTCTCTCTTCCTCTCCTCTTTCTTTCTCAACGCTCACTCATTCCTTTGTTCATGCATGTCTGTCTGCTTCTCTCTCCTCTTCCTCTCTGTCTATTCCTCTTCTCTCTCTTTCTCTCTTCTCACTCATCTCCTTTGTTCATGCATGGCCTGTCTCTCCTCTCTCTTTCCCTCGCTCTGTCTCTCCTTTCTCTCAGTCTCTTCCTTTCTTATTTCTCTCTCTCACTCACTCATCTCCTTTGTTCATTCATGTCTGTCTCTTCCCCTCTCCTCTCTCCCCTACTCTCTTTCTCTCTCTCTCACTCATCTCCTTTGTTCGTGCATGTCTGTCTCTTCCTCTGTCACTTCTCTCTCTCTTCTCTTCCCCTCCTCTCTCTCTTCCCCTCCTCTCTTTCTCTCTCTCACTCATCTCCTTTCTTCATTCATGTCTGTCTCTTCCTCTCTCCTCTCTCCTCCTTCTCTTTCTCCCTCTCTCTTTCTTCCCCTCTCTCTCTCTCTCCCTCCTCTTTCTCTTCCTCACTCATCTCCTTTCTTCATTCATGTCTGTCTCTTCCTCTCTCCTATCTTTCTTCCCCTCCTCTTTCTCTCTCTCTCACTCATCTCCTTTCTTCATTCATGTCTGTCTCTTCCTCTCTCCTCTCTCTTCTTCCCCTCCTCTTTCTCTCTCTCACTCATCTCCTTTGTTCATGCATGTCTGTCTCTTCCTCTCTCTCTCTCTTCCCCCTCTCTTTCTTCCTCCTCTCTTTCTCTCTCTCACTCATCTCCTTTCTTCATTCATGTCTGTCACTTCCTCTCTCCTCTCTTTCTTCCCTCTCTCTTTCTCTCACTCATCTCCTTTCTTCATTCATGTCTGTCTCTTCCTCTCTCCTCTCTTTCTTCCCTCCTCTCTTTCTCTCACTCATCTCCTTTGTTCATGCATGTCTGTCTCTTCCTCTCTCTCTCTTCCTCTCTCCTCTCTCTCTTCCCCTCCTCTCTTTCTCTCTCTCACTTATCTCCTTTGTTCATGCATGTCTGTCTCTTCCTCTCTCCTCTCTCTCTTCCCCTCCTCTCTTTGTCTCGCTCACTCATCTCCTTTGTTCATGCATGTCTGTCTCTTCCTCTCTCTCTCTTCCTCTCTCCTCTCTCTTCCCCTCCTCTCTCCTCTCGCTCACTCATCTCTCCTTTGTTCATGCATGTCTGTCTCTTCCTCTCTCTCTCTCCTCTCTCCTCTTCCCCTCCTCTCTTTCTCTCTCACTCATCTCCTTTTGTTCATGCATGTCTGTCTCTTCCTCTCTCCTCTCTCTCTTCCCCTCCTCTCTCTCTCGCTCACTCATCTCCTTTGTTCATGCATGTCTGTCTCTTCCTCTCTCTCTCTTCTCTCTCCTCTCTCTCTTCTCCTCCTCTCTCCCTCTCGCTCACTCATCTCCTTTGTTCATGCATGTCTGTCTCTTCCTCTCTCCTCTCTCTCTTCCCCTCCTCTCTCCCTCTCGCTCACTCATCTCCTTTGTTCATGCATGTCTGTCTCTTCCTCTCTCCTCTCTCTCTTCCCCTCCTCTCTCCCTCTCGCTCACTCATCTCCTTTGTTCATGCATGTCTGTCTCTGCTGTGTACAAGGAAAGGTTAATTGAGATCTAAAAATGGAAACTGATTGTGAAGCAGTTTCCCTCTCAGACTTCAGACTTCAGCAGAATGTGCCTTTTCCTTTGTTCAGATGGAAACTTTGGGAAATGGAAATGTTCATGTGACGTAAAGAGTTGAACTGAGCTGGTTCGACCTGGTTTGTGGTTCATGTCTCTGTAATTATCCATCCACATCAAACAAAAACTGACACAAAGTCCACCGTCTGGCATTATGCATTTCCTAAAGTGATGAAATAACCCCCAAACCAAAACTTTGTACTTTTCTGTCTTTTTCTAGAATGTAGTGGAGTAGAAAGTAAAGTACAGATACCTACAAATGTTACAGTACAGTACTTTTACCTTTGTACTTCATTACTTTTCCATGTGACAGAGGATTGTCTGTGAACCTCTCGATTCAAAAGCCCAAACATGTCATTTTAGACCCTTGCAGCTTGAGACCGTTCGATTTGGATTGGATCAATATTTGCTGTTACTTGTCCGGCTGCCCGTTTCCCTCGCTCCGTTAATGAGCGCTTCAGTGGAGAAAGTGGTGCCCGTTGGGTTCATGTTTTATTCAGGCGCGTGGGCAGTGCCAGCCGGGTGTGAGTGTCTCGCTGTAATTTCATCTGAAGGATCGGGACAGTAGGACCGCAGCCCTCCTCCTCCTCCTCCTCCTCCTCTTCCTCTTCCTCCTCTTCCTCCTCCTCCAGGGACGCAAAGTCAAAGAGACCAAAACGCTCCGCCTCCTTTGAACAATTCAAGTCAGAGAGGTCAAACGAGAGGGAGAGAAGAGCTGCCCCGACAAATACTGACCACATACTGACCTGACGCACATATCTGACTATATAACGAGGACTAATCGGACCATACTGACACATAACTGACATAATACTGGACAATCCCTGACACATACTCAAGATATAACCGCTAATATACGGCCATAACTGACTCACAAACATACTAGACACACATCCTGACAATCTCTACTATAATACGGACTACTATAAGACACAACACACACACCCCCACAACTCACCACTATGACATATCAACTCGACAACCACTAAATACGACATAAGACCACACATCCTGACCACTCACTGACACGATCCTGACCACATACTGACACATACTGACACATACTGACACATATGACAACAAATGACCACATACTGACACAACTTGACACATAAAAATGAAACAATACAAGACACAATACTAGCAAAATACATGACACATCTGAACATAAAATGACCATCGGAACATAAAATAATGAATGAATAAAAGAACATCTGACAACATACTGCACATACTGACAACAGTACTGACAACATACTGACACATACGAACATACTGACAACATACTGACAATACTGACACTACGAACACATATCACTGGACTATACAAGACACATACTGACAACATACCTGACGACAATACTGACAAACTAGAGTACTGAACACATCCTGACAAATCGACAACAATGACATACAATCGACACATTACGACCACTCTGAACAACATAGCTGGACCAACTACTGCAAACATTACCTGAAGACACATACACACAATACGACACATACACACTCCACTATCTGAAAATACTGACAACATACTGGTACATATGACACCGATACTCGGAACATACTGACACATACTGAACACATACTGACACATACTACTGACACATAACTGACACATACTGACACACTGAACATACCTGACACATACTGACACATACTGACACATACTGACACATACTGACAACATACTGAACATACTACACATACGACACATACTGACAACATACTGACAACATACTGACACTGACATACTGACAAGCATACTGACCACAACTACTGACAATACTGACACATACTGACAAATATCTGACAACATACTGACACATACTGACACATACGACCACATACCTGACACATACTGACCAACATAACTGACACATACTGACAACATACTGACACATATTGACAACATACGACAAATTGACCATACTGACACATACTGACCACATACTGATACACATACTGACAACATACTGACACATACTGCACCATACTGACACACATACTGACCACATACTGACCATACACCACATACTGACGCAATAATATGACTGTTGGTCAAAACTATAAAATATCCACAAGCTCAAGGGAATTAATGAAATAAAACTAATGATTATAAAAAATACTAGTAAACAGCAGAATAAACTCAATTAGCAGTGGGCAATATGTCAAAATAATAATAATAATTAAATAATATCATGAATACACCAAATTTAAATATTGAGTTTATTGTTTCTAATCCTTCAATCACCATATTTGGTTTATAATGAATTTAAAAAGCCTCAATGTACAAACATTTTATTATTACATCAAATTCACAAAATGTGTGTTTTTTTCTTATTATTATTATTCAAAATCAAACATCTTTATTAGTCTTCATTTAACGTGATGCTTTTAAAAACTGTTCTAACTTTATCGACGTCTATATTTGGTGACGGTTGTTTTTCCGCTCTCTTCCCTCAGAGTGGTGGTGCTGGAAAGCCGACCCACGGAAACCCCCACGGCCTTCAGTAACCTCTACATCCTGGCCGGACACGAAAACAGCTACTGACCGCCTCGCTTTGTATACCCCCCGCCCTCCAATCGGACCCACGGAGCGGCAAAAAAAAACACACAAAAAACCAAACTGTTTTCCAAAATCCCGGACGTACACTTTTTGGGAGTTACTGACCGATAATGGCAAAGGTCAACGCAGAGACCGCCAACAGCGAGCGTCATTTTGGACAATGCGTTACTTTTATTCCTCTAATCTTACGGTGTTACTGCATAAAGTGCCAATGCTAACGAGTTGGGAAGATGTGGTTTGTTTTTCTTTTTTAAACTATGAATCAAACAACCTTAATGCCATGTCTAGAGAGGTATTTATTAAACCCGTTGTCATGGTAGCGTTTGTTTGATTGGTCACAGTTTGGAGGCGATGCTTTTTTCGGATTTAAATAACGTTTCTGAGCAGCTTTTTTTCTTTTTTTTTAAATAGTTTTCCGGTTTGAAAAGTTTCTGTACATTGTCCGTCTTTCTGTTCTTTCTTTTATAGCTTTTATTTCCATTATTTGCACCATGTAAGCACTTTTGTACATTTTCTCTTATTTTTTTTAATTTAAATGACAAAATGAGGGACAGCGCCCGGGTTTTGGCCGAACATCTCCGCATTCCCCTTTGGCGAAAACTGTAATGTAATGCTGTTTTTGTAATAAAAATAAAAAAAAAAACGCCTTTTGCCTGGCTTCGGATGCATTTAAAATAATACTCTGATTACTTGGAAACGATGACTCGTTTAATGAGTCGATGTGCTGAAAGACGCGCGGAGAATTTGGTCAATTTAACGGTCAAAATTTCGATGTTTTGACGGTGTCGTTTTGTTGACTAAATGCACTTTTTACATTTGACATTTATTGACAGACCTCGTTACCACGGCAACGTTTGTACTAAAGACCGGGACTGAACCAGGACTGAACCAGGACTAAACCAGACTACATACCAGGACTAAACCAGGACTAAACCAGGACTAAACCAGGACAGACGACTGCAGATGGTCAAGGACTGAACCAGAACTGAACCAGGACGAGATCAAGACGAAGCCAGGACTAAGCAGGACTAACCAGGACTAAGCCAGGATAAGCCAGGACTAAGCCAGGACTAAACCAGGACTAAGCCAGGACTAAGCCAGGACTAAGCCAGGACTAAGCAGGACTAGCCCAGGACAAAGCCAGGACAAAGCCAGGACAAGCCGAAGAGGACAAAGCCAGGACAAAGCCAGACTAAGCCGGACTAAACCAGGACTAAGCCAGGGATAAACCTGAACCAGGAATGAACCAGGACTGAACCAGGAACTGAACCAGGACTGAACCAGGACTGAACCAGGATGAGATTAAAACTAAGAAAGGACTAGAACAGGACCAAACCAAGACCACATCAGGATTAAAACCGGCTCAGTTTAGGCCCATATAACAAGCCTGAATGCATTTCATAAAGTCGAGTCTCAAGTCATGAAACGGCGGCTCAAGTCTGACTCGAGTCATTTCAAGGACTTTGCAGACCCACTCGACACCGAAACATCCAAATTGGACCTGAACCTGGACAAGAATGAGACCGAACCGAGTCTACATCAGGACTAAAGACGAGCCAGGACCAGCCGCTCGTAAAGCCGCTCGATTGGCCAGTGAAAATGAGTCCTAAACTTAATGAAGTCCAGTTTTAGTTCTGATTAAGTCTCGGTTCTGGATGCGGTTTTGGGTGGTCCTCACTTGGCATGGCAACATACTGAACCTTCGTGTCACATTTATCATCGCCAAATGAAAGCAAAATATTGAAAAAGTTATTAAAAATCGCTTTTTTTTAATGTTATGTTTAAATTAAGTGAAAACAACATCAAAATAGACAGGAATTTTGTGCATAATTCACTTTTTTCTGCTCTATTTGGTGGTGTAACGTGATTATCTTTATCATTTTAATTGCACAAAACGATCAATTAACGCGATCAGCTTTATTATTGTTCCATCGTCCCATCCCGAGTCCTCATTATTCATCATTCAAGCTTAGACAAAGGTAAATAAACACAGAGAAAAAGGAGTGAGTATTAAAATATAAATGTTGAAAAATTGTAATTTCGGTGTTAATTTTTATTTTTATTTTTACATTTTTGTCAGTTTGCTCTCTCAACACACGTGGAAACTGCAAAACTGTCCAATCCGCTTTGTGAAATGTTGAATTATTTCATTGATTCGCACGCACCAAACTTTACAGTCTTGTACTTGGCGAGATTTTGATGTAATGTACAGAAGAATTTGTTGAGATGTAATTCTAAACTTATGATTTATTCCAGTTTTGAGTCTAAAAAATTTGGCGAAATTTAGATTTTTTTTTTTTTAAGCCAATTTTCAGTCGGATCTAGTTTACTCAAAAACGAAATAAGAAATCCCAAATTCTTTTGTAACTAATATAAATACCAAGTCATTTTAATCTGACTGAGCATTTTTCAGATTTAAATGCCCCAAATATTCGCAGTTTTGTCCGTTTTTACGCCTCATTTTCTATATGAAAACTTCACACGATGAAAAACATTTTTGTCTTACTTTTATGTGAGTCTCAAATTGACACCTTTTTTGCCCCTTCACCTGCAGCGTCTCGAATATAAAACGCAGCAGACATCTGAGCCTCTTTTTTCACGTTGTTCGTTTAATTTTTATTCAACCGTTACTTTTAAACATCGCGAACAAATTCCAGAAACAAGTCCTTAAATACCTTCAAAATAACATACTTTAATCTACACTTAAAGGCAGCGATCCGACTCCAGTTTGTGTCAATGAACTCTGGCTTTTGCTAGTTTTTGTTTCATCAAAGTTCTTCTGGAGAGGTTCTTCTGGAGAGGTTCTTCAGGAGAGGTTCTTCAGGAGAGGTTCTTCTGGAGAGGTTCTTCAGGAGAGGTTCTTCTGGAGAGGTTCTTCTGGAGAGGTTCTTCAGGAGAGTTCTTCTAGGAGAGGTTCTTCTGGAGAGGTTCTTCAGGAGGTTCTTCTGAAGAGGTTCTTCAGGAGAGTTCTTCTGGAGAGGTTCTTCTGAGAGGTTCTTCAGGAGAGTTCTTCTGAGAGGTTCTTCAGGAGAGGTTTTTCTAGGAGAGGTTCTTCTGGAAGAGGTTCTTCAGCTGAGAGGTTCTTCTGGAGAGTGTTCTTCAGGAGAGGTTCTTCTTGGAGAGGGTTCTTCTGGAGAGGTTCTTCAGGAGAGGTTCTTCTGGAGAGGTTTCTTCTGGAAGAGGTTCTTCTGGAGAGGTTCTTCAGGAGAGGTTCTTCAGGAGAGGTTCTTCAGGAGAGGTTCTTCAGGAGAGGTTCTTCTGGAGAGGTTCTTCAGGTTCGTCCGCTCCACAATTTGCTCGTGATTGATTTATGAATTGCACGTTTGTCCTCAGGCAGGTAAAAACATCAACCATCGAAACCTGACACGTCGTGAGTTCGCAATCTGAGGCGCTGCAGAGAAAACCGGGATTATTTACAGTAAAAAGCAGCAGAAGAAGGAGTTGAAAGAGCTAAAGGGCATCATGACGAGACTTTTGGCTGAATTCACTGTCGTCCTGCGCCTGTGCACGTCGCCGTCTCCTCTAGTGAACGCTCTGGTTCCATTAATCCATTAAGAGTTAGAACTTTGAGACGAAACAGGCGTCCAGGAACGTCCAGGAACGTCCAGGAACGACCAGGAACGTCCAGGAAAAGTCCAGGAACGTCCAGGAACGTCCAGGAACGTCTGATCACCGTCCAGATCATCGTGTTGCACTCAGAATGTTACAGTAATGATAATGTTCTCGTCTTTTCTCGAACAAAGACTTGAGGGGCTTCAAAGGAGGTTCTGAGTGGTCTGAAATCCCCTGCCGTTTTCAGTTTGAATGGTTTAACGTCACACAAAAAGGGAAAAGTGCTGGAAATGTGGCCTTTCATTTGAACAGGAAGCTGAAGCCCACGAACGGCATGAGCACACAAAGGTCGAGAGCGTTGGAGTGGACGTGCCACTTTAACATGTTGTGTGTTCAGCGTAGGACGTGTGTGTGTGTGTTGGTGTGTTGTGTAGGCTTCTCTTCGGCATCGGGTTTACGACACAACTGCCAAAGCTACTGTCCCGTTCTCGTGTTTTTATTGCAAAGCACACACACAAAATCACAGTACGATGAAAAACTGGCCGTGATGAAAGCTGTGGCTTCAAGGTTCTGTGAGGAAAACATTCTTATTTCCAGTCAAATCCATCGTTCTGGGGGGATTCGGGGTCAGTTTGTTCTCCAAAATCCACAAAGGAAAACGTGAATAAGCGTTTTTTTTTTTACCCTAAAGCTCAGTTTTTAGTTCATGTCGAGTTTCAGCGTGAAATGGGAATGAAACTGGGCGAGGTGAAGCAAGCTTATTTGTAGAGCACAATTCAAAGTTAAAATGACAGAAACCATAAAACAGTTTGAGATATGAAAACAAAAAAAAACAGTTTTTGGCCTGGATTGGGGCGTGACACTGTGGCCTGCCCCACACAGCCGGCATATGTGCTAAATGTCAGGTGTTTTAGAGAAAATAGGCCCTAAAGGGTTAAGGTAACTGGATAAAACATGTGTATGAACTATCTTTAGAAAGAAAGTTAGTATTTTTAGTTACTCAAAACTTTAACATTGTCGTTCCAAACCTCACATACTGTAATTGTCCTAACATTGTTGTAAAAAATAAGGACACATTGTTGAAAGTGGTGGGACGCGGAAAGATGGAAACTGGATGTTGAAACTCATGGATAATAACCGCAGAAACGGCACCAGATTTTCAGCTTTGTGTCAAATCAAATCGCACGCGGAGAGAGAGAAAAGGAGCCAACGACCGTGAAAGCCGGACGCCTACATCCAAAATAAAAAGAATCATGTTCGTAAAGTCTACGTTTTATACAATTCATGTGGCATAAATGGAAAAGTGGGGAATTCTCTAAATATTGAGGCAAAATAGAGTTTGCTATCTGTCCTTTTTCCATTCCGCTCTTTATCAATTTATTTTTATGCCAAATTATTCTTTTTTCCCCTCTATTACTTATTATAAATGATTATCCATCAAAGATATACATTGAAAGAGTTTAATATTTAATCCAGCGTGAAAAAAACACAGCGACTGAAATCCTACTTCCTGTTTCGGTTTTATTGTGAAAGGACGCGGCGGAAGTGTGCGTCAGCCGTTGTTTAAATCGACGCCGCTTTTGACGCTCGCCTCAGTTTGAGTCCAGCGCTCTTTTCTGCAGCGTCAAACACCAACAGCGGAGAATACAACCCTGTTTTTAACAACTTCCCAAGACGTTTGCGTCAAAAGTAAGTTAATTTACCACCTTAAAATGTCGTAAATGTGCTTTAAAATGCACTTTTTCTACAGTAACGCGCGCAAATGTCACGCAAATCGTTGTTTATCAGAACTTATTTGCAGATGACGGCTCTATTTATCTATGTATCGAGCCAAAACATGCCTGGATATTACACTTTGCATTTCTTTGCAGTGTTATTTTAAAGTATTTGCTAAATGCTTGTATTTTAAGCTGCTTTGACCCGTGTTTTGCTGGTGTTATTACCTCATTTCATCCCTTGACGCGGCATTTGTTTTCCGCGCTGTTTTATTCCCAGTTGGAAAAAAAAACTCTAGAGTTTGAATTGCAAATGTTTTGGTGACGCAATTGGACTTGGTGTAGCGTTTCCTCTCAGCAATTAAATCTCACTTTAGCTTTTTTTGTGTGTGTTTTCCAGCTAATTCTTTTTATTTGTAATATTTTATTTTTAATTTTTTTTAATTTCCATTTAAATTCCTGCCATCGTTCAGCAGAAATTTCAGTCTAAATGTTTAATAATGTGCTATTTACTGCTGGTTAAGGGAAAGATGAGTTATTATAGGCATTTTACTATTGGATTAAAATGAAAAATCAGTGTTTGCCAACATTTTTTGTCTCGAGTTGCTCCTAAACTTTATTTCTCACACCCAAAAACACACCTGTTTTCTGTAGTTTATTCAATATTGACAATCATTACTATTATACTTCCTTGTTTTAATGATATCTATGTCCAAAACCCTCCAAAAACATGCAAAATTTACAAACAAAATGCATTTATTTAAATTCAGATTGAATATCACATTTCGGAAGCAAATATTTTCAAATATTACATCAAATATTACAGTGTTTCCCACTCATGAAGGAGACTACGGTGGCCCTCCAGAGTCTAAGTTTATCCCCCGTAGTCTAAAACAAACTAAACAATCTACTGGTATGACAGATAATACTTTTTTGCTTGTATTATTTTAAAAAGCATAAAAAAAGGAACTACACTGTTCAAAAAGGAACTGATTAAAGATTGAACAAAGGAGAGAATAGTGACATTTATAAACCAACATTTGTGTAAAATAGAAATGGGAAAGGCTGGATTATGATATTTAGCATTCGGCAAACACTTGGCAGTTAAGTGGCAGTAAAGTTTATTGACCTGGTTGCATATTTATGGAGGAATATTTGACTAACATGCTTATTGTATTTGTAACAATAGATTTTTTTTGGCAGGGTAGAATCACACAATGTCAGAATGTTGACCAAAAATAACATCTCTCTATATATATTTAGCATTTTCTCAGTGATTTTTATTTAAATTTTTTTACAATGCATCAGAAATGTGGTAAAATGTGTGTGTAAATGTCTGGATTGAGGCTCAAGTATCACACAAAATGTGAAATTACCATTAAATGAACCACAAAAGTGCAGAAATATCACGTTATACTCGTGTTTGGGAGATTACTCTAGACAATTCTGTTAATTTTATTCATAAAAAAACTCTTTTTGGGGTCATTTGTGATCATTTTAATCATCTTGTAATTTCATCTTGTAATTTCGCATATTTCCAAAACAACAATTTCAGTATTATTCATTACTCCGTTCATTTTTAATTGGAGTAATTATATTAATACAGTTAATAGACAAAAATCCGGTCAGTGAGGGCATTTTCCCATACATTTTAGACTTGATATTCACTATTATTGTGATTATTATGATTATTATTATTATTATTATTATGATTATTATGATTATTATTATTATTATTATTTGCACTGTATAATTTATTCTTTCATATTAGAGACTGCAGATGTAAACTATCTATTAACTCTCATCTGGTGTTTATTATCTCTGTTTTTATGGCTTCATGTCTCTGTACATTGTCTCCTCAAAGACTGAACTAAACTACAGAAAGTGTGATGATGATACACATTTAAATTAGACATAAAAATTAATAATGTAAGAGTTGCGTCTTTTTAAAAAGCAGTTCTTTGAATTTTTTGAGCATTTAATTTGAATAGGGCTGCAAGATATTGGTATTATTGTGATATTTTAATATTCTTTTTGACATAATAATAACAGTAATATTGTCAACATTTAAAATAAGACAAAACCATGGCTAATTAGGTTTGAAAAAATAAAAATGTCATGAATAAACAGGCTTTTTTCTCTCAATATTTTTATTTTTATTTTTTTAACAAAACATCTTTAAAAATGTTTATATAAAACATAACTACCCAGAATTATCAATACATTTTATATCTATTCTTTTGCTAACATGCAAAATTATAATGAAGCCATTTTTCTACAGCTGTAAAATTAAATAAATGTTTTGTTTTTTTACCCAGCCGTTATGCAAGTTTTGTCACGGTGACGAGTGACCTATTTTCTCCGTTGTCGCGTTTGTCCCCTTTTAATTGTCTTTCTCCTGTTTAAACTCCGCAGGCGGTTTCGGAGTCAAACTGTCACGGCGCAGAAACCCGGCTCGCGTTATTGTCTGCTGAAGATGGAAAAGTATGAAAAGATCGGTAAAATCGGCGAGGGCTCGTACGGCGTCGTGTTCAAGTGCAGAAATAAAGACACGGGACAAATCGTGGCCATCAAGAAGTTCGTGGAGTCGGAGGACGACCCGATTATAAAGAAGATCGCGCTCAGAGAGATACGCATGCTCAAGGTAAGAGGTTTAGCTTTGTACTTTTAGTGTCAAAGCTGTCAAAATGCAGATTATATCGGTTTGGTTTAATAAACAAGGCGAGATAATCTTCTTTGTTATTGATATTAATCACGTTCAAAATCTGTGGATTCACGCACGTTTGAGTCATTCTGTAAATGTAGTCTGTTTCCTTCTCCAGAGCTCAGTAAAAACAAAAAAACTAAACCCTCCCACCGCTCGATAGCATGACGTGTCGGTCTAAAAGTGCTCCTCGGTGTTTTTAAAAGACACATATTGCGCAAAATGTCACTTTTAAACCGGCTCTAACGTTGTTCCCTCGGCAAAAAACATACCTCGAGCTGTATTTAGCTTCATTCACGCTAGTATCATTCATCCTGTTTACGTATATCTCTCAAGAGCCTCAGAAAACACTCAGTTTCAAATGTCCCCAGTTTTGCGACGTCATAGGTCGAGCTGTTTTCATGTCTGCCTCAAATCGTGTTCGATAAAACTGCGTGCTTGCATTAGCATGTGCAGGCAAGCTAGCTTTTGTTTATTTCTCCGAGGCCATTCACTCTGCTGCCAGTAGATGGCGTGCTGGCACAAATCCTGATGAGAGAATGCCTAGTTATAGAGTCATGTGTGTTTTCTTATATCGTTATGATGATTATTTTAAGTTCAAACACACATGAGATGCCAAAGGTTCTAAAGGCCGATAACAATAGAAATAATGCAGAATCACAACGTTTTTGGAGCTAATGTTTTTGCCTAATTTACGCCTTTCTCCTCATTGTACCCCCTGCGCCCTCTACTGGTGTTATTTATGTGTAAAGAAATGTGTTTTGGAGTGTTACTACAGGAAATACCGTTTAATATTGTGTTCATTATAAACACAAACATATACTCATAAAACATTTGTCCAGTTGATTGAATTTAATTTCATTTAGCTACAAATGTTTACAAATTACCTCATGATCAATTTTGCCGTTTTAAATATTAATAAATGTTTCCAACGGTTGAATTCATTAGTGCGTTTCTCAAGCTCCTTTTAAATCCAAGTTAAATCCAGACGTAAACCTGGACGTAAACCTATCCTGTTTTATTAAGGTCTTAATTTCCTGGATTTATCTCGCATTGAGCAGATTGAGGAGCTGTTTTTATGTCCGTGAAATGCTCCTCTCTGTTGGACTCTCTCCATCTGATGGGACGGAGACATTTTTGTAGGGTCGCAGTGAACTCTGGACTCTGAACATCTACAACCACAGCTACAACCGCAACCAACCGCAACCAAGACAGAAGAGAAAATAACACTTTAAGGTTGAGTCTACAGCTAGAAATAATGGATAAAATTAGGGATGGACCAATATATCGGTTGGTCGATATTTGCTCTTTTATTTGCCTTAAATCCAGTTCAGACCGATATTTAGTTTGGGCCGATCATCTGCTTAAAGGAGAGACTCAAAGACTGCTGCAAAGAGGGCACTGGACAAAATGTGATTACACTTCTCCATAGATACAGTTGGCAACGTGACGTTGTGGGGGGCGTGGTCTGGCGTGGGTGAAAACACGCAGTGTATGCAAGTCGAGTCATATTTGAGTCTGAACAGATGTTGTTGGCTATCGCTAACCGCTGCGCTAAAGCTAACAATGCGCTAACCAGCTAACAATGCGCTACCGCTAACAATGCCTACCGCTAACTGCTGCTACTGCTACCCAATGTGCTACCGCTAACCATGCGCTAACCGATGCACTACATAATTCTGTCATACATTGAACCTTTTTAATGAAATAAATGATGAAAATCGGAAATGATTCTTTTGCTTTTATAATGCTACCTATAATATCTGTTATCTTAGTCGACCGGACACGATTAGTTGATTAATCTTTGGAGCCATTCACATTGAACTTAAAGGGACTAAACTCCATATACTCAAGCTTATCCAAACAAACCCTCTCCACGGTAAACTCAAGACCCCCGTTTGTCCGGTGAATGGAGTTTTAGTGTTGTCTGGTTTGTGCTTGTTTTGGTGCCTGTAAACTGCCGTATCCGTGACAACGCTGGTCTGTGATCTGCGAATCTGAATCGCTAATTAAACGGCGCACAAAGACACCAGGCAGAGGGGACAGGAATAGCAAATGTGGCTTTTAATACGGCGCCACAAAAGTTGCAAGATCTTTCAGCGTTCTGCTTTCACGGCTGGAATAGCAGCAGTTTATGGGTATTTATTATGATTTATGAGATTTTGTTCACATTGTGCACGTTTGAGGAAAAGATGCCTAAATACATCACTTACACTTACAACTTCTAGCACTGCAATATAACTGCTATAGTCTAAATAAATGAAAATAATTGTTGGGTATTTTGATAATCATTGACGTTTTCTCGACAATACAGACTCTAAAACGCATTTGAAACTACCTTTTTTCAGCAAAAACGACACCGTTATTCAATCTAAACGTTAAAAAAGAATAAACGAGTTCAGATTCTCATCAATAATACACTTTAATTGTAAGTATTCTCTACTTAGAATCCTTCTGTCACTTTATCTCAACCTTTATTTCGTTGATAATGCATTTAAAACGTCTCCGTGTGCGATAGAAATAATCCTTTGACGACTAGAATAATCGTTAGTTGCAGCGCTAAAATAAATAAACGTGTTTGGGGTAGAAAAGTAACGAGTTTTCATTATATTTTACTCTATTATCATTTTGTTGTTAAGCACGTTTTGACTGGTATAAATAAACTTTGCTCGCTTTGTTAATATTCGTTTTTATCGCCAAAGAAAATTCCAAGTTTGGGAATGATTTCGAATTGATTTCCGATTCTGATGTTGGATTTCTCTTGATGAATCCGGTTCGTGGTTCCGTTCGTTGCATTTTATTCCTGTAGTTTTCATAGCATTAATTCAAGACCAACCTAATCCTACACAAAACTGTTTTATAATTCAAACATTTTAGTCTATAAAACGTATTCTGCTTTGCTAAATATCCAAACTCACCATGACCTTCAAGATGAATTGCAAATCAAGCTGAAATCTGAATGCTGTGATTTTGTGAACGACCAAAAGATCTTCAGCACATGGAAAATCCGCACGTACTCAAGACGACAGAAGTAAACATCTTGTCTCCACAGAATCCGCGTTGAACCCTGTCGTTTTTGTTTTTTTTAAGACAAGTTCACATCTCGGTGGTCTCTCAAGCGTTAAAGCTCCTGGACGTGAATTGCGCTTCGAAAGAAAACAAATTCACGGCCCGTCGCTGCTCCGGACCCCCAAAAAACGCTGTCAGTTTCTCGGCAGCGCGTGTGTATACTTTGTTCAAACATCTCGCGCGTTGGCCTCTCCTTTTTTTTTTTTCTACGGTTTCCCCCATTGTCGGGCCTCGCCGCCGTCCGCCGCACTAAACCTGGATGACGGATGGCGCCCACATATTGTTCACATTTCTCCTGTGTGTTTTGCGTCTCTGCAGCAACTGAAGCACGCCAACCTGGTGAATCTGATCGAGGTGTTCAGGAGGAAGAGGCGGCTCCACCTGGTGTTCGAGTACTGCGACTACACCGTGCTCAGCGAACTCGACCGGCATCCGAGAGGGTAGGGATGGCGAAAAAAAGCGACGCACTCGTGTTCGTCGGTTTATGTAGCGATTTTCAGTTCTGTCCATAAACATTTCATGAACTTAAACAATACAGTCCTTTAATCGTTCCCATTTGGCACAAAAAAAAGCTCAGATTTCTGGTTAAAAAGCCCCAAGCTTCAAAATACAAACATCTCAAAATGGTTCTAGTGTTGTCACGATACTAACATGTCGATACTGAGAAATATTTCCTCATTTCTCGATATCAATTTCATTCATATAATTAAAATGCTCTTTTTTAGGTCAAGGTACTTTCTTTGGTCTTATGCGTGTTCTTATAAAGCTCAAGATCATTTAAAAACTATTCACTGTATCACTGGTTCCCTCACGATACGATAATATCACGATTTTGCTAATCGATATATCGCTCATGCTATTCTGCGATCTATGTCACAATTTTTTTCTCTGTTTTTAAACCTGCACAAACTCTAAATGAAACACTCCCATTTTAATCATCGGAAACTGTCAAAATGTCACATGTTTTTGTTTCCCTTTCTTTAAACGAGCAGCAACACAGGCAGCTATCGCAGCTAAAATGACTCGTGGCGATATATCGATACAGCCAGCCCGCGATATCGATAACGCATCACCACATTTAGTGTCACGATATATCGATATTTCAGTTTTGGCACACCCTAATATGTTTCTGTATCGATACGTAAATGAGTATCCAGTTTCGATACTAATTTTCGATACTACAGTTTCTGATACTAATTCTTCCAGTTTCGATACTACTTCGATTTACTACTACTTCCAGTTTATATACTACTTCAGTTTGATAAGTGTCTGATTTTCATGCTTTTTGTCAACACTATTGTGCTCTCCTCAACACAGATATACAGTTATTCAACCAAGACATTCTTACACAGAAAAATGAGAGAATTAGGACGAAAGTGTCTGGGTCTCAAAAACTCCTGCCATGGACTCAATGAATGGATACCTTTGGAGCATACTTCTGGTAAATGAACAACAATCAAGACTTTGGACCACATTGGACTTAAAAACGCTGGATAATTTATGATGTTTTTCTTTTCTTTGTTTGGATGTCATCACCTCGCTCTCTCTCTGGCATGTTCTGTGGTTTATGTTTTGTTTGAAAAATGTAAAAACTGAAATAAATAAATAAATAGATAGATCTATTCGGAAAAATATCTTTGGCCCCAGTACAATTTACCACAAACGGCATCAAACAACCATCTGTCTTGGGACGTTCCGACCACGTCTCTCAAATCTAGAATAATCTGAGCTAAATATTCAACTTGATTTACGTCAGATATAAAAGAGTTTTAGAGCACTTCGTCCGGATAAATCCGCAGTTTCTCAATTTCGTGACTCATTTCCGCACTTTGAGTCATTGTCAAAGATAACGAGCAACTGTCTTGCGTCGAAACATTTGTTGAAAATACTTTTTGAGATTGTTAGCGAAATGCCCTCGTCGCAAAACATACCTGGAGTTGTGTTTTTTGTTCCGTTTAGCGTCTTCGAGTATTCCGTTTTTTTTTTGTTTTTTTAACGCAGTGATCCTAACAGTTTAGTGCTCAAGGCTGCAACTTTGAAGCTTGCAGCTATCGTTTTTAACCTAACCTAACCCTCATTTACACTGCTCCACTCCGCACTTTGTCATTTTGTACTCAGAATAGTTTGCCAGGCCCTATTTATTACTATAAAATGCTGAACAAATTTCAAATAGAGGACTTAATAATAGCAAATATTGTGGTTTTTTATGATATTTTTATGAATTAAAATGATTGTCACTTGACGCTGGAAAGAGGCGTGCGTCAGGGCTGTGTTTGGTCCCCCCCATTGTTCGCTTTGTATTTAAAACCATTGACCCATAATATTAGAACCATCAAAAACAATCCACGGTGTTACAATTGAAAGAATATATAAAATTCCAAATGTGTTGCATTTATTTCAAAAATACATATACAGTGTAAGACAGAAAGTAGTCCCAGAAGATCTCATATTTTGTTGTTTTTTGTTGTTGTTTTGGCTTCGGGGCTAGTTTCATCACTCTAAAACCCAGCGAGTCCAGACGTTTTCCTCTTACATAACTGCATTTCCTGAAGTTATTTTTCTCTGTTAAATCTCTCACCGAGTCGATCCATAAATCCTCCGAACACTCGGACCTGTGTACTTTTTATTTACCACGGCACACACGCCCCTCCGGCCCTCGTCGCCCCCGTCGCCCCGTCTGCTGCCCCGGGGCAAGGCGCTCGTTTCCAGGGCATCTGAGCTAACCCGCCCGGGAATGTTTACAGTGATGAGCCACAAGAATGCGTCGCTTCTCCTGCTGCCGCCGCTTTGTTTCAATGCGCTGGTTTGGAGTTTTCGGGGACTGAAGTGAACGAGAGAAAAGAGAATTGTTCAAGGTTAAAAAAAAATTATAATCTTGTACCGACGAGCGTCCAACTGGGGGCCCGTTTCGTGAATTTAAAAAATCAGACGAACTTGCCTCGCCACATGAATTTCGTGAGACTGTGGAGGCATTTTGAAAGAGGGTCTTAAGCTCTGTACCGCAGTAACTTCCTGCTAAATTGGCTCCAAAAAAACCAAAGCTAGTTCTTTTTCCTGTCCAATTGGAAAAGGTCTGCTATCACGACTGGAGTAAAAGGCGTTTTGATGTTGCACAGGCCTAAACTTGCGTTCTAAACCTCATTGTCACGTTGTCTGTGGCTCCTCTGCTCCGTGTTTGTCTCCGTGGAAGACGTTTGGACCACCCCTGGACTAAAGTGAGCACGAGTACCATGTGAGCACTGCATTGAAAGAGGGTGGGGTCTCCGCAGGGTTGCACTTTTACCCACTCCTTTTCAAAGTGTTTTATATACTGTAGATCCCTAATGTACAACTGCACATGCTTGTTTATTTAATCGGTGTTTTCGATGTTTGAAATGCACTGAACTGAACTAAAGGGAGTGAGAAGTGCGATGGGAGGGGCAGAGGTTCGGGGTCTATCATGAGCGTCACAAGTCTGGATTTATAGAGTAAACAAAGTGTGTTTTTGTGCAATGGAGGAAGTCAAAAGGAGAGTAGTTGCTTTTTGTTTTTGTTCACTTAAAACCAAGGCAATTCTCTGATAATACGATAAGAAATGAATTAAATGTAACCCTAGCCACCTTTTCTTTTGCGTTTCACACGGTTTTAACCTAATGAAATCGCAAGCGTAAGATGCCATAACGATGAGTAGGAACTACTGTTTAAAACCGCCAAGCAGTTTTGACTAATTAGCCTGATATTATTGGTAATTCGCAATAGGTTTTAAATGACGAAATATTTTTATTGATCCGCCTCACAATCTGTTCAAGAAAAAAAGAAAAAAGGAAGGATAAAATCACATTCATCCCCAAATTACCAGCACTAACGCACCCCAATGTGGTCCGCATTATCAATGAATTCAAAACCACTTCCCCGTCGTTAGGTGGTTCGTTTCCTCTGTTGGTTGATGATGGTTCACGTTTTGTGCAGCGTCCCACGGAGCAGCTGGCTGAAGAAGCGACTCACGTGGCAAACGGCGCAGGCGTCACTTCTGCCACAACACAAACGTGAGTCCAACCCCCCCCCGCATCCGTTTCATTTTGTCATGTTTTTGTTTTTCCTGTCAGTGTAGCAGCAGAGCGAGAGAACGAGAAGAACGGTTGACAAATAAGGTCTTTCATCCCCCACGAATCGGTACTTCGGATCGTAATTTTGTCAACTCTTTGTTGCCAGTTTGCTGCCCTCGAGACTTAGTGAAGCGTCACCTGAACGACACACCTTTGGAACCAATCTGCAAATAGAAAGCTGTTTTATGATTTAATTTAAAGTGCCAGCTGCACGGTTTTTACAGATTTTCTAATTTTGACTTTATTGTGTACTTTGTAGCCCTGTCGTACTTATAGATGTTTTATCAGCCGATCGAGCAGTATTTTGGAGAAAACAGTGAAAGTAGACATCACGAACGCCGGGGCACTCATATCAGGATCAAAAGCTTTATGCGAATTTAAACATGAATTCAACAAAAACAGTTTATATGTCAAAACAAAAACAAAACGGGTACATAGATGAGTATTTTTTTCCCAGTGGTTGCTGGGTACTTTCCTACTGTGTGTCATCAATTTACAAACAGGAAGTGAAATTTCGATAAACTAAAGAAAATGATCTAGTGATAATTTTTAGAAAAATTCCCAAATGTATTTATCTTAACTGCCATTTAGTTTATGATGGCGGGTCCGAACCAGTAGGGGCACTTTAATCAACTCCGAAGATTTTTTTGTGAAACATTGTAGAATTCAACTTACACAATTTTAGTTTATTTTATTTCAAACAGAAGTACTTTTGTTGAGTTCTAATTCCAAGCCTGATTTCATTTATCTCACAAATTTTTTTAAACAATTTCTCAGTGAAGATCTAGTTAACTCAAATATTGAAAAATATCCAAAAATAACTGTGTAATTTTCCTTTTATTTAATATGTCAACTCAATGAATCAAGACATTTCAACTTGTCACTGTCACGCCATTTTGGCCATTTTTACCCCTAGAATTTCCCTATTTCTCCATGAAAACATGACACGATGACAAACTTGTAATAGATTATTTATTCTTTTTACATTCATGTGAGTAAACTAAAAAAGAAGTTTCAAATATGAAAGTTTTGACTTCAAAGAATGAGGTGAAATTTGAGCTTTGAAACACACTTTTAGTAAGATCTCGTTTAAATAAATATGAAATAATGCATCTAAAACATAAATTTTTTGTGCTTTTACCTGCAGTGTAAAGAAAGCTTCAAAGAAAAAGAAGAAAAACTTAGATATTTAAGTAGCGCCATCGACAAATGACCCAAACAATTATTCATTTCCTCTCCAATGCAATTAGTTTAGTTGCATCTTCAAACGATGAAGAGCCACTGTCCCCGCTCCGTATCCTGCTCCTCTCCCGCTCTCGTTCCCACCGAACTTTCTCTTTTACGATCGTTTTAACAAGAATTCCTTCCCGTCGGTCGAGCAGCGCTTAATGTATCACTGAGACACAGCAAACCCCACTCTTTTCCCCCCCGACCGCGCCGAGGGGTTTCAACCGTTTTACGCATGTTTGGTGCCTTTTCACTTCCAGGCCGACGACGAGGAGTTTTTGCAGTATTTCTTTGGTTCATTGGAGCGTTCTCTGAGCTCAAACACTTTACGCAGCGGTAAAGAAGATGCGCTCGTGTACAAAACAATTCTTTAAACTAAACTAAAGTGCTAAAAGAAGATTTTAGCGCTTATTTTAAAGAAATAACTATTATTTTGTGTTGAAATCTGCATGAATTTGTTTTAAAAAGAGTTTTATTATCATTGTCGTGTTGTTATTGGCGCCGAGTTTTATGCCCTGGACTCACAAATGGAGTGTTTATTTGGTTAATCGATAATCGTGATGATTTAGGTCACAATATAATGGTAAAGACAAAAGAAATCATGACATTTTAAGACTACGCTAACTTGTTTCTAAGAAGAATTACGTTTTTGAGAATTCAATTTATAGAAAACGAACGAATTTTGAACTAAATTCAATCTTTTTTTTTAGTTGAATTGAAAGAAATGTGACGACTTTAGACGCAAAAATAAGTATTTTCTGCTCAGACTTTCCTAAAAAAAAGTCAAGCTAAACGTAAAGTGCTATTTTTTAGAAT